>CM047808.1:43024869-43624869 GCA_026214975.1 Gentiana macrophylla | reverse complement strand
GAGGACCATCAAGCGATCATCATTTTCCACATATCTCGTATGGTCCACAATTTCACATTGATGATTGGTAACCGTCTTTGGCATATATCAAGATATTTAAATCAGATTTACATACCCTTCAACATGGAAAACTTTTGGAACATTAATTTATCATTATAATGTTATTTTTAATGTTTCACATAATTATCAAGGGTTGGTTCATTAGAGAATACAAGTTGTTCTTTATTTGGGCTAAATTCACCAGGTTTGGATATTCTTGAGGACATGCACATTTTAATTGAGCCAATTGTCATCCTGTGGACTATTTTCACCTAAGAGAAGCCCAATGTAATGAAGTACATAACTAAATGAAGAGAAGGATTTCTTACTTTGATTATTTTAACATATTTGGTCCAAAGAGCATGGATCAAGCACTAAAGAGAAGATGAGTTTTTTTGCTAATTTGTTTTTAGTTGGAGTCTTTGATCACGTGTAAGTCACTAACGTCGATATTACTAGTAGGAATACTAGGTACATCGTAGTATAGTAAATGCGAGTCAAGATCGATCCCACAGAGACAATGCAACTTTAATTATAAATGATTCTAACCTAATTAAGAAGCAACATAGAAGCGGTCATGGACCAACAATAAACATAAAACAAACTTGGAATTTCACCTCCTCTTCTCACCGATCTACTAACTTGGATTAGTTAATCGTTACATTTACTTCCCCACATAATTTCCTTAAATTAATCGAGCGAGCGTTTGATTTAATCCTCAGCTACGGGTGCAACTCATGCTCCTATCTACTCCGACAATAGTAGTAGACAATCTATACGCAAGCTACCCTCCTTAATTGGTCCGTAATAGCCCATCGCATAAAGAACTAGAATTTCCGATATCGAGCGCTAACTCATACCGCTAACCCACCTAGCCAGCTGTCGACATTGATCAACACGTTCCTAGGGTCCATTCAAGACTATGTCCAAACTTAGCACTTCACTATTCGTATTTCATGCTAGTTTACGATTATAATAAGCAGATTGGCCAGATCTAACCTACTGCTAATTAAACATGTCGATCAACGTAGCTATAGTTAATCCCAGTTTTAGGTTTTCTAATTATTTCTGTGGTAAACCGGTATAGACTGCTGGTTTACCGAGGTCGGCTTTTCCTATTCCTGGATCTACATTGCTCACATACGATTAAAATAAGTAAATCATGGGGTCTTTAAACATGTATATTAACTAAACAAATACGAACAGATCTACCATATTGAAGACAAAAAGAAACGTTCAAAGCTTCATACCTTCAACAATGGTGATCTAGCTCAATCTACTCAAGCTAGAGATGATGGAGAAAGGGAGAAAACAAGAAAATAACTCCTCAAAAGCTTGGAATTACTTTATTTCATCAAATTATAATGTATTGAAGAGATTTGATAATAATAATATGAAAACTTATACAATAATCTACTAATGCGGCCTTATATAAATACAGTGACCGACTTATGACTCTTTAAAACCCTAACCGACCTAGTAGAGGCGGCATAATCAATTTCGTGTCCAACAAGTCCTCGGTTTACCGGCCCTAGACCGCGGTAAACCGGGCCGACTTTTCTCCGTTTTCTTCAGCAGACTTCTTCTTGGACTTCAATCACTTGGCCAAATACATTTCTTTTGGTCCAGATCCATTCTCCAATGCTCCAGATTCGGTACATCCTATAAAACATGCAAAACGAGACAAAACAGTACCAAATCTTCAGGAAAATAACATAGATGCATAAATACGATCCTAGAAACACACACATAGCATTTAACATATATTCCACACAATAACGAGCCTATCTATCCTCTTTTGAGCAGAATTCGGGGTGAATAAAGGTATAATTATTGGTACCATTTAGGGCATTATCAACTACCCCCACTTAGCTTTTGATCGTCCTGAACAAAAAGGTGAAAAGAAACATGACACTCTGATCAATATACAAGTTAATTAAAAACAACTATGCCTCAAAAAGTAAAGATTAAGATCATGTCACTCATATCCAACAGTGATGCATTAAACACTATTCATGTCATGAGCCAATGTGTGTGTGCAATAACTTTCACAACCGCTTAGTAATGCAGACATTCTCACATTACATCAACTTATAGTCGAACTAACTAGTCTCCAACATATTATTTATAAGTCAAATTAGCTGGCATGGTGGATCAAGAACCGAGTATGTATTACTCTTAGGCTCGTGTTTATCGGTCTATGCAAAAGTCGTGCGTTTTACGCTCCATCGACTCAGATTTTTCCAATGAGAATATAGATGTATATATTTCAATGCACTTCTCTTTCTTGGCAGGTGAACTCTCATTGATTTATCTATCCTCACGGCCCCACTCATGATAAACTACCGAATCCGAAATTCCTTTGCCTTTATAAGCGTTGGTGAAACATGATTCGTGATGAAGCCATGGTCAACTCTAGTCAAAGCAATATGCTATCGACTACACACCAAGGGAAGTGAGTTATACGTTCTTAAAATGGTGGCTTATAACAGAATATGCGCTGAATACGCTACTTTAGAAGTGGGCATTTTCTCTCACTTGTGCATCATGAAACAAAGATGAAGTCAATTAACTCGAAAAGATCAAAGATATCATACTTTTTCGAAATTCTGTCGAAATGAATCAAAGTCTAAGTGGTGAATCGTGCATCAAAGAGAATCAAGATAATCACGCAATTCATGGAATATAGTGCTAAGAAGCTAAGTGACGTTCCGTACCCCCCACTTAAACGAAACATTGTCCCCAATGTGTAAGATGAAAAATGAAAAGGAACTTAGTTTCGGTTAAGGGTGGAACCAAAGAAGAATCGGATCTTCTTATAGATCATCTGGCTCATGTAAGTAGTCCATGAAGAATATGCGCTAAGTAACTCAAACATACCAAGAAGAATAGTGGTGACAAGAAATCATATAATAAAATGGCTGCAGTAAAACAGAAAATAATGAACTCCAAAACAAATTAAGCTGTCAAAATCATTATATTAATAAATTCTGCTACATCAACTAGATAGGAAAGAAAAATAAAAAACAAGAAAATGAAAAACAACAATGAAAAGAAAAAGACTAATCCTCATCAGAATAACCCTCTCAATCATCTCTAGGCTCAAAACCGGGAGGAGGACCAGAACTGGAGGCAACAACTATAGAATAAGATGCTCTTTAACGAGGGGCAGTCCTAGGTGGTGGGGTTGCACGAGGAACTCCTAGGAAATCTGTGATCCTGTCCATCTTGCGATGTAGACTCGCAATCTCTCACGAGTGCTCCTCTAGCAAGGCTCTCTGAGTCCGCGGTGCTCCGAGGACCGGAGTACGCTCTCTCTGCTCTTCCAACCTGTCTTTGCCCTTTTGAAACTGACTGTGAACTAATCATCGGCTCAGGGTATTCCGACTCATCACTAACCAGAACCTTGACCACTTTCTCCAAAGTGAACATGTCAATCATCGGTCCATACGGAAACTGCTCGCGCTCAGATGTGGCAGCAAGCTCATGAATACGGCTATGCATCAGGAGACCAATGTTGACTGGAGATCCCTACTCCAGATAGAACATCAAATCTACCCTCTTCGGTGTGTCAGACACCGTATGCTTGGTCGGCAGAAGTCAAGCACAGACAACCCGATTAACCACCTTCCTATCCCAGGATAGCTCATTTTCCAGAAAGATGGTGGGTGCTCCAGCAGGATTGTGCTTCCATTGCACCCCAAAGAATTCAGCTATCATATTCATCCTCTCAAGATCTTCAATGTTGCTCGAGAATGTGTACTCATCCGGGCCCACCGGTGGAATTCGAACTCCATAATACTCGCTGATCCGCTCAATAGAAAAAGCCAACTGAATACCACGGACCATCGCAAATGTGGCTCCGGGGTTGTGCGAAACATAAGCGTAAAATTCCCTTACCACTATGGCGTTGAACCATGACAGTGCCTCGGAAATGTCCTTCTTGCAAGGCTCGTGGCAAGATATCTCTGTAATCGTCCAATTCCATGCCCCGTTCTCGAGCAACAGGTTACGTTCCAATGCCCTCAGAACGACTCGTAGATTGCTAATGAATCAAATTTCTCAACCCCTTCTATCAAGGGGTTAACATCTCCGTAATTACTCTGATAACCACTGGGACGAAGGACAGATTAGTTACGCTTTGGACCCATCCTGAATGATAACATGATCGATGTCGATGTCGATTCGGAAAATTGACCTCGATGAAACCGGAGGTAGGTCAGGGTTTACCGGCCTGATTTTTTTTCTGGATTTCTTTCTGGGACATTGCTCTGTTGAATGGAAGATGAAGAACTACAGCACCTCACTAGCACATTAGCACTAGACCGCACCAGGATGAAGAAAATGGTATGGTTTGTGTTTGGTAAATGTTTGGTTTTGGTGGAGGTTTGTTGGTGATAGTGGTGGTGATGGTGGTCGGATTTTGGAAGAATGAGAAATGGAAGAATTAAGATGATTTTAAGAAGAAGATAGTAGATGGAATGATGATAATGGTGGTGAATGGATGGTTTAAATAGGAAAATGGTTAAAGGTGGAAGGATTTAGTGGGATAGTGGGTAGATAAGTAATTAGGGTGTGGGATTTGAGGGGGTGATTGATGGGATTGAGGTGGAGTTATGGTGGAGTGTGGGAAAGGATGAAAGATTTGAAAAGAGGGGAAAATGGGACGGTTTCAGCTGACTGGTGGTGCCGGGTGAAACGTGTGTCCTCCATGTGTCTCTGAAAATTCAGCTTTTCAATCTGACGTTCAGAAAACTGAAAATTTGTGCTCGGTAAACCGGAGTTAACCTAGGGTTTACCGGGGCTTCTTTTCCTCAGATTTCTCTGTACTTCTCTTCTTCACTCTTTACTCAACCTCTCTACTAAATTTTGACCTCAAATTGACTAGCCTCTTACTCCTTTTGTTGTTATCTTCGACTCGATCCTATCCTATTTCACTAGAATCCGGAACGAGTAAAAAAACCTTTCCACAACCATCGGTTTCAAGCCTAAGGGTGCGGTAGGATGAAAAAAAGCTCGTCCCTTCATCCGGCTACTTTTATTCATTCCTAATCTACCTAAGGGTTTAAGAAAATAGTTCTGAGTTTATAGTCGCTAGCTCGACTTTCTTCATATTTCCAGAGGTTTGTATCCTTATAGAACCTTTTTGAGCTCTCTTCCTAGCACGCATTTCCCTCTTAGCTTATGTAGTAGGTCTGCCTCTGCGTCGAGATTTTGACTTTACACCCAAGGATTCCATGTTTCCCGATTTAAGCTCAAATCCACCACTATGAAATACGGAAGGACTAGCTTCCGTGAGCGTCTCGTTGTGGTCCTTTTCTTCTTCTCTCTCTCTCTCTCAAGATTAGTCTCATAAACTCCTGCTCAACGGTTTCTACTACAACCTCTCTATTCTTATGCCTCTCCTTCTCTATCTCCATAATTTATACCTTTCCAACAGCATAAACCATCTTGCAACTTTCCGGTCTATTTTCTAAGGGCTCTAAGATTTTGAAAAATCCATGTCTGCTCTGCTTGTCGCTAAGAAAGGTCTCCCTAACAAAACTGGGGCACTTGGGTCCTCTGGTATGTCTATAACCGTGAAATCAATTGGAAAAGTGAACCCTCATGCCGTAATCGTGCACTTCCTAAGCAGACCGGCATACATTTCTCTAGTTCTATCAACGAAAGTCATGGTTCTGGTTTGATCCATAACGACCAGAAGCTTAATCTTTTGGCAGAGGGAAATAGGTAGAATGTTGCAACTCGAGCCAGAGTCGCAGAGACCTAATCCTACTGATATACCATTAACAGAAATTGGAAGTCGGAACGTGCCGGGGTCTCCCAACTTCACCACAGTGTTTGAGTCTAGGTAATCATCAGGCTCATTGTGTCAGGATCCTCTTCAGGATCATCAGAATCATAATCCGAATATGATATTTCAATTAGCTCGATAGGGAACTCACCTGGACGATACGTGCTATACTCCTCTAAGTTCTCTTCAAGCTCTTGCTCGATTTCTTCTTTCTCTTTTTCCACCGCTTCTTAATGGCTTCATAATGCTCTCTGTCTTCAGATCCAGGGTACATTGAAATCGGTGTGACGTTCAATATTGTCCGAGGCATATTGCTTGACTTGGTTGCTCTTTATCAACTCCGGATTGATCGAATCTCTGAAGTGTTCTGATCTTCCTGTGAAAAAGACAAAATAAAACAAAGAAAAGGTTAGCAACTTCCGCTTCAGTTGGGTATGGTCCCAACTGTTGCGGACCTACTTATTAAAATCAACAAGGAATAACACAGAATAACAGGGGCTGTCAGAATTCAATTGTTTTAGGCCTTGGTAACCCGGGGGTAAACCACGGTAAACTGTCCTTAAAATTTCTCATTTTGGCAGTTTAACATATGCAGGTTTGATCCAGAACGACTTAAGACTCAAAATAAAATAAAATAAAATAAAAACAGCTTCTTAATTAGAATTAAAACGTTTATATTTATAATTGACCATTGTCCCCAGCAACGGCGCCAAAAATCTTGATCGCGTGTAAGTCACTAACGTCGATATTACTAGCAAGAATACTAGGTACATCGTAGTATAGTAAATGCGAGTCAAAGTCGATCACACAGAGACAATGCAACTTTAATTATAAACGATTCTAACCTAATTAAGAAGCAACATAGAAGCGGTCAAGGACCAACAATAAGCATAAAACAAACTTGGTATTTCTTCCCCACTTCTCACCGATCTACTAACTTGGATTAGTTAATTGTTACGTTTACTTCCCCACATAATTTCCTTAAATTAATCGAGCGAGCGTTCGATTTAATCATCAGCTACGGGTACAACTCCTACTACTATCTACTCCGACAATGGTAGTAGACAATCTATACATAAGCTACCCTTCTTAAATGGTCTATAATAGCCCATACGCATAAAGAACTAGAATTGCCGATGTTGAGCGCTAACTCATACCGTTAACCCGCCTAGACAGCTGTCGACATTGATCAGCACGTTCCTAAGGTCCATTCAAGACTATGTCCAAACTTAGCACTTCGCTATTCATATTTCATGCTAGTTTATGATTACAATAAGCAGATTGACCAGATCTAACCTACTGTTAATTAAACCTGTCGATCAACGTAGCTGTAGTAAATCCCAGTTTTAGGTTTTATAATTATTGCCGTGGTAAACCGATATAGACCGCCGGTTTACCGGGGTCGGCTTTTTCTATTCCTGGATCTACATTGCTCACATACGATTAAAATTAGTAAATCATGGGGTCTTTAAACATGCAAATTAACTAAAACACATAAATACGAACAGATCTACCATATTGAAGACAAAAATGAACGTTCAAAGCTTCATACCATCAACAATGGTGATCTAGCTCGATCTACTCAAGCTAGAGATGATGGAGAAAGGGAGAAAACCAGAAATAATTCCTCAAAAGCTTGGAATAACTTTATTTCATCAAATTATAATGTATTGAAGAGATTTGATAATAATAATATGAAAATCTTATACAATAATCAGCTAATGCGGCCTTATATAGATACAGTGACAGACTTATGACGCTCTAAAACCCTAACTGACCTAGTAGAGGCGGCATAATCAATTTCGTTTCCAACAAGTCCTCGGTTTACCGGCCCTAGACCGCGGTAAACCGGGCCGACTTTTCTCCATTTTCTTCAGCGGACTTCTTCTTGGACTTCAATCACTTGGCCCAATACATTTCTTTTGGTCCAGATCCATTCTCCAATGCTCCAGATTCGGCACATCCTATAAAACATGCAAAACGAGACAAAACAGTACCAAATCTTCGGGAAAATAACATAGATTTTAACACATATTCCACACAATAACGAGCCTATCTATCCTCTCTTGAGCAGAATTCGAGGTGAATAAAGGTGTAGTTATTGGTACCATTTAGGGCGTTATCAGTCTTATTATTATTATTATTGGTCTCTGATAAAGTCTACCAAGGCCATCTAGCACGAAAATTGTAGGGGTTATGATGAATGATTTCATCAAATCTTCATCTTATTTTGGTAAATAATCAATCAATTTGATCGGGGATTACTTATTAATGATTGATTTGAAGATTTCTTTTATCTTAGGAATTATTTTTGTTTCTTTTTCATGTAGACATAGAAGGTGACTAGGTTCATTATTATTTCTCTTTTTATATCTTATTTTTATTTTCTAGAAAATAAAATGCCAACTTCTTTGGCCTATAAAAGGAGGGGTACACCATATGTATTTTACACCTTTGAATTGATTAATAATATTGTTATTGTGAGTTGTTTTCTCATTAGAATTTTACATCTTTTGTAAAGTGCATTTTAGGTCTGTGTGCAAAACTTAAGGTGTTCGTTGTAGTCTTTGGTTTAAGAATCATTAGAAGGGTCTCGGCTTATTCATAGCCATTAGTTTTTCTAGTCTCACCCTTGAATTAGATTACTTTTGCACAAGTCTTTTCCTTTATCTTATTCTATTTTCCTTTTCATTTGGAGATCTAAACGTGGTTATGCATCGTATTACATATGGTTCTTAACAACTCCATTCTTAAGGGTCCAAGGTATACATCAGAGTATTTTTGTATTAAAGGATTTGGCATAGTTTTAGTATTCGTAAGCATTATTTTTCTAAACCAGTCGATCCGCTCACAAATAGCTCGACGTTTGATTGAGCTTAAATTTACCCCACCAAAAACAATTTATAAAGACTCGAAACCGTGGGCAAACTAACTCTCTAACCGGCAGTGTACCGGGTCGATTGCTAGAATAGTTACAGGAGTACGAGGTCGAACCCAAGGGAAAAGTGTTTGTGAGTACCAAAGCGAACGTATTACTTAGTCTAGGTGAACAATCTTTCTAAAGTGTTTGTATACTACAACGACACTAAAGTGATTCTTACTAACGAGTATAAAGATAGAAAAGAGAGAAAGAGAATTAAACTACTAGATTTTAAAGATAGATTAAGGGACATAGCCGAACCATGATCAAAATAGCTAGTTTCAACCCCAAGGATAGACAAAACCGGGAGTGTGCATTAAGGCAAACGGACTCTCGCATTCAATTTCACGGGTGCGTATTCCTAATTCCAGTGCTAAGGTCTGAACAACTCTCTCCTAACACCTTATGCCATGTTAACTACCCTTCCCTAAAGAAGATTCACTAACAAGACATATTATGCACTAGAGCCGCTTAAACGTTAAAACGAGTAACCTCGCATTGGGCCCGGGCTTAACAACTAAGCCGGGTCTACGCCGCGATCCTAGAACCCTTTTTCCCACATCTCTCTATCAGAACAACTCTTTAGATTGATGTGTGTGACTTTGACCTAGGTAGCTAATCTAGCCCAAATGTGTTAAAATAAGTTCTAAGACATGAAACAAGCAAGATTAAACAATAAAAAACACTACCCACTCCCAATTTCATCACCCAAAGGGAGATTTCACCAAATTTCACATGATTCGACTATGAAAAGAGATTACCTACTCATTATAATAATCTAAACATACATAAAACAGTAAATGAAAGCCATAATAAGTAAAAGAGAGAAGAAATATACCATAGAAACAAGAATTTTGAATTTGAGATCCAAAAAGTACACTTTGAAGAACTAATTAAAAGATGGTGACCTAGAAGTTGGAATGAGAATTTGAGCTTGGAAATGGAATAATTAAGCTATGTTTTATGCTAATCTATGCTAAGAGAAAGTGGAATAATCAATTACAAATTTCGAGCAAAGAGTGGGTATAGCTAAAAGAGGGGAGAATAATATGATGAAATTCGATGGAAGTGGGTGTTTATAGGGGCAAAAATCTGCAGAAAATTGCCCCAAACGCACGTTTGGAGGTCCTCAAACGCGCGTTTCAGCACCTAACTCTGCATTGAAAAAAAAAAGCGAGTTCGAAGCACGTTTGAAATGTTCAAACGTGCGTTTGAGACGTTCTTTGTTTTTTAGCTGCATAAAACCATGATATCTTCACGTGTAGAACTCCGATTTGAGTGATTCAAAATGCGTTGGAAAGCTCTTTCAATTATCTACAACTTTCATGAAGAGTATATGACCATAAAATGAATCCATAATAGGTAAAATTACTGATTAACAGAACGTAGCGTGAAGATACCAACAATTTTTCTTCCTTTTCTTCATTTTTCTTCTTCCTTGGCTCATTCTTGCACCTTGATCATACTTCTCGTCATAAATATTCGCCTTCCGAGTTCTCGTGACACCTAGACCCTACAATCTCATGAACGAACAATACACACAAACGATTCCGGAGGGTAAAAGTGCTCGGGAATGGGTTAATATCACTAAAAAGAGGTAGTAAACCATCAAAGCGACAGATTTACTCCCCGTGCTATAAACTCACGATATTACCCGAAAATTGTCTAAAAACACCTAGAATGTGCTAAAAGTGGGATAAACGGGGGTGGAAAATGCATCGGAATCACGTAAAGTTGACTCCCATCAACCACCCCACACTTAGCCTTTGCTCGCCCTCGAGTAAATTAGGCGTTTTAAAACCAACCAAGGGATTCAACTTTGTGATGTAGGTGCTACTACTCACACTCTCGAGGTAACCACAAAGTAAGAAACACGAACATATACACACCGGTATAACATTATCAAGAAAATGGAGTGTGTGTGGGGCCAAGCTAAAGCCATGTGCTCAAAGTGATTGTCGGGGCTTGAATCCCGACCAAAATTCTACCAACCGTTTCATACCCACTAGCATCTTCACTAATCAAGGTCACTAAGTTTGGACACGATCGGGAAGGACTTGAAAGGTTATAATGTTAGGCTAGGATGATTCCGGTTAATAGAAAAGGATATGTTGGGAACTGGAGAAAAAGAAGTACGAGTGAACCTAATCAAAAAGTGTACCACTTCATCTCTACCATACAAACCATCCAAACGCCTCTTTGATTAATTTAAACACTTTGGGAACCATAGGATACTAACATACCCGAACTCATTGCCACACTCAACTATGTTTCAAGTGTTATGAGGCGAGATCGAATATATTAGCACCTATCTAACTATCCCAACTCCAACATCATCAAAATCACTTCCAAGCTCATTCCTTTGATTCCAACCTTTTATTTCTATAAACTCCAAGATTTTATTCATTCAGAACTTCTCAATTTATTTTGAACTTTGATTGATTGATTTTTTTCTCTTTTTTTTCTTTTTTTGAAGGAAGGAATTACACAGATTTTTCTTCTTATTGGGCCAAACCCAAACACTAGGCCCAGTTGAGCTCCTCTTCTCCTTATAGCTCAAAAACCGAGAAAACACCAACCCATCACAAGACATCATTTCCCTCACCCCACACTTGCCTTAGCAAGTGTGGCCTAACAAAAGACTAAGTCCACTCGTAGGGTATAAATGAAGGAAATGTGACCATAATTAAGGCTCAAGGTAGGTTTCTGACTAAATAACAAAAACGGCTATAAAACGAATGGTGGTCAGACCATTATATCAAGGCTGAGAGGGGCTACGAAGGTCTAATGTTTGGGATTAGGCTTATTTGGCTTTGGTAGGGTCAAAAGACGCCAGGACCATCATCCCGTATCCTACTTAGGTAAACCTTTCTATTTGGCCTCAAGACTAGTGGTATGTGAGGTGGTAGTAATCAAAGTGTGCACAAAGTGTAGCTTACGTGAGATTAATAAACTCCATTCTCAAGATAATATCAAACCACAGTGTACACGTTCAGGGCCCTATTAAGGTGGCCACCACTCGAATATGAAAATAACACACACAACACGGTGTTGAAAAACCTTGAATTTTTTTAAAAATTACACGAAAATCGACTCGAGCCCGGTCATAGGCTAAGCATGCCACATATCAAGAACATTTAACAACGAAAACAAGAAAACGGCTAAGTCTCCCACCCTACACTTAAACGAAACACTATCCTCAGTGTGTGAGACATAAAAAGAGTAAAAGACTTAGCTGTTTGACAAAAAACCCAGCATAAAAGCGCACTAGTAGCCCACGTGACATCTTCTAGTAAGCTTCATCTCGAGTATCTAAAACCATAGAAACAAAAACCAAGGCAAACACATGCACGGGAAAAGTCCACGTGCCAAAAAATGGTGATAGATACGAGATATATAAGAATAGAAGCCATGCCACAAACAAAGTATCAAAGCATATCAACCATAATAGACGGGAATCACACTAGATGTAATGATAATCAAAAGAAACATAGATCATCCACGTATAAAATAAGGCCACAGAGGCTCACATAAAAACATCCCCGTCTATGTACCAAAGCCAGAACCAAAAGGAAATTCTCACCCCAACCTCTCTTTTAAGCCAAACTCTCCACTCTTGCACCCAAAGACCACTCCAAACACATTGTTACTATTAAAAACTACCAAAAAGGTGGGTTGCCTCCCGAAGCGCCTTTGTTTTGTGTCGTTGGCTCGACGTGATGACTTATACAATGCCAATTTTTTCAAAGTTATACTATTGGCACAGGCGAGAAAAGGTAGAAGTGCTTTGTTTAACGTCGTTAGCATCGACGTAGTGGAACTAAACGGACTCATACCTCAAAAGACTCAAAACAACAATTCAAATATTTTATTTGAAACAAGTATCACCAAAACCATCAACCAAAATCCGAGCTCAAAAAGATCAACAACTCAAGAAGTCTAAAAATAGCAAGCATCACGGAAACCGAGTTCACTAGAAACTTACCTCTCATGGCCCTCGATGTTACCTCTTCCCAACTCGGGAATCCACTTTTGTCAAAATCTCTCATCACCTTCTTCTTGTAATTGCCATTCCATGGTAGTTGTCCCCTTTTACAAATTCTATGAGCTCCATCTACCGCTGAGTACACAAAATCGATCGCATAATACTCATCAACACAAGGTGGAAGAGTGTAATAATCCGGGACCGGCATGCTAATAATCTCCACTTCTCCCGGTAGCTCTACCATAGATGGCTCTTCAGTCTCATATGATTTCACCACACACTTCATAATGACATCTTCGTTTACTTAAATTGGGAGTGAGGGTGAAATGGGCGATCCCAGTTTCTCTTCCGACTCTAATACGGTCTCATCAAACAGTGTGCTCAAATCTATCATACACCCTTCGAGGTCATCATTTTGCATTTCTTCGGGAGGCGATGTAATAGATAAAATTTGCACCTCTTCCATCTCCAAATCTTGCACTTCCTCTTCATCCCAAAACGAGCTATTCTCATCACCAAAGAATTCTTGCCCAGTCATAACAATGGTCGGTTCAACCACACACTCCACCAAGGTTTCATCAATTTTCATCTCAAAGGGTGAAGGTGCAGTAGGTAGAACGTGAAACCTGCCATAATCAAGTATCGCAATTGGAGGTAGCACTATAAGTAATCCCAACTCACTATCTGGCTCAGAAATCTCATCATAGCAAACTGAATCATCAACCTCACTCTCAACCTGAACTTCTTCATTGATAACATCATCATTCCGGACCACCTCTATTGCACATGTCTCTTTCTCTTTCTCATGCCTCATCTTTTCAATAAATTGCCCCATCCCGTCTTCAAGATTTCTTATGTCGGAGTCAAAGCTTCAATTGAACTCTTGCATATCCTTGTTCATTTGAATCAAACTCTCGTTCAATTGAATCAACTGCTCCATTTGAATGTCGGTGAAGCCTTCTTGTGGCATGGGGGGAAACTGATCATACTGGCTTTGATTCATTGGAGGTGAGTAGTAGGCTTCTTGCCATGCCAGACTCTGATCAAGTAGCTGAATCTGGGTGAAGCTATCAACGCGTTGAGTATGAACACTGTAATCTTGATAAGCACTAGGGTTCGGACAACCCTCATACTGTTGTGGCTCATAACTTGAATAACCATAATTTTGACTTTGGCATGCACTAGGGCACTGATAAGCCCATGAACCTTGGTTACTCTGCTGTTGATACTGAGGTTGAGGCATGAACTGTTGTTGATAACATTGTTTAGGGGCCTGAGGTTGGTAGGGGTATTGTTGTTCAGGTGAGTAGTATTGATTGAAAAATCCATCCATTTAAGCTCAAGCTGCAAGATCTCAAAAAACAACAAGAACACAATCACGGTATCTAGTCACCACCACCACCGCAATAGGTGGTGTGACTTTTCAACAAAAAGCCATCATCAAGAAAAAAAGAAAAAGAAAACAACCTAGACCTAAGCTTTCGGTTCACTTACAAGACATCACAAATAGCACACAATTCCCCGGCAACGGCGCCATTTTGATTAGCATGAAATCTACCCAGACAAAAACAATTTATAAAGACTCGAAACCGTGGGCAAACTGTTGGGGAGATTTTGCATCATAAAAACAAAAGAAAATTTATAAACCTATACTTAACATGCAAACTAACTCCTAACCGACCAAATACCGGGTAGTTGATAGCATAGTAGGGTAAGTACAGGGTCGATCCACAGGGAATTGGGATGTTGAATCTAATTTCACTTCATTTTTACTCATCATTTCCAAAATTTTCAAATTTGACGCATATCAGAATCTACACCAATTTCGGGGAAACAAAAATAAAACAACCAATATACAAACCAATATAAGGCAACTAAAGAAATGGGATCAAACAACCAATATACAAACCTATGTGATCTCAATCCTAGTTCATCTCATGATTCTAATTCGATTTGTGGTTTCACCTTTTCACGAGACATAAACCCCTAATTCCTTAGTGAATTTATTCTCAAACTACGGATTCCTAATTCCTTAGTAAATCCAATTTATCAATCTCTACTCTCTCGTAAGTTGAAGCGATTTCCATACAACACTCGGTGTAGATTCAGTTAACTCTCGTATTTTAGAATCTATCAACCTAGATGATTAATCGATTAACTTGTCATCATTAACGATTAAAGATCCTATCTTTCTATGGTGATCTAACGTTTATGCAACTTCCGTATTATAAACATCAATCGTGAACTAATTTCTCAATTTATTCACATAGCCATACAAACCGCATAGAAGATACAAATAAATTGAAATCATGAAGAAGAAGCGGGATTGAATAAATCTAAAAGAACTCATATAGTTGTGTACAAAGGTTGATCCTTGAAAAGAAAAACGAAACGAAAAGACTCCTAATCTAACCTCGGTTCACCCGAGCACAAGGCTCGGGTGACCGGCCTTCAACTCCTCAAAGTGCGGCTGCTCTTGAGTAATTTTACGTGTATGAAATTCTCCATGAATTAAGGTTGGGGCGCAGCTCTTTAAATAGAGTTTTAAGTCGGCTGTCCTTAGGTCGGCGTTGGACGCCCGTCCGCTTATGTGGACGCCCGTTCAATATGCCTTAGACGCTTGCAAGACGCTCGTCCAGATGCCGTCCAAACTCTCTGTTCAACTTTTCTTCCCTGGACGCTCGTTTACTTTTTCAGACGCCCGTTACGTCTGGGACGCCATCCACCCTAGCTGGGACGCCACCCACCGACGAAAATCTTGATATTTCCATCTTTATCTTCATTGATTTCTTTCCTTATCTCTTTTATTCTTCCATATCTTTGATTGATCCTCTCTCATCTCGAAATTAGCTCTTTAGGATCATCTTTTCCATCATCAATGAGTATCTACACAAGGATCAAAACATACCAAAGTGTAACATATTTCCAAAATAATATAAAATCATAATTTAAGCACATAATTAATGCGTTTTCATATTTAACTATTAAAAACACCATTTACTCAATATTTCAATATAAAGCTCAAAATCTATGAAAATCATACGAATGTAGGGGAAATTGATATAGAAAATATATGTAAAAATCACTATAATTTAGCCCTTAACAACACCCCCACACTTATCTTTTTGCTCGTCCTCGAGCAAAACAAAACAAAGATCAAGCTCGAGACAAATAAACATCTATACAAATATAAAGTATATTCAATAACTGAGAAGTTCACCCGTGTAGTGTGTGCATAGCCATAATAAACTTCCACTAAGTTCCACAATTTGAAAGTTATTCAAACCAAAACTAGCCCGGTTTCCCATCTAAGTTAGAAATATTCAAAAATTATAACAGGCACTTTACAAAACATACATATCCCAAAAAGAAATAGTAGAGAATATCTAAAACATTTCTGACAAACTCAGAGGATAATCCCTACAACATATCCTTCAGTTTATACTGGGGATAAGGTTAACGATAACTAAGTCGTTCTTTTACATACCAAATTTCTTATGTAGTTGATTTAAATGACTTTACATTTATACGCAAATTAGAATGAGCTCTTACCCATCATAGTAGAATAGGATGTTTCGGGATAACACCCTACCTTACCCAAATCATAAGGTAGCCTTTTCTAACTGCCGTGAGCTATTGGTCATCATAGTGGAATAGGACATACGAGGTACACCTACAAAGACTCAAATCATAAACCGACTTTCGACATACTCAACTAACTATGTGATTACTTAGAGATTTACTTTGGCGGTGGTAAAAATTATTTTCTAGTAACACAGACCACTGAGCATAACACCTCAAGTAAACAATTTATTACTATTGCAAAGACTTAATCACATTTCACTTATCACATTCAAACTTACAGATATTCACAGTATATCATACTTTAATCCTAGAATACAAACTACTAAACTTTTCAAGAATTGTACATAAGCAAAGAAACATGCTATAATCATCAAAAATCTCCAACTAAAATGGGGTAGGCTTTCAACATTTAGCTCATCATTTACTATGGCATGTGAAAAAGAGTGTCGGGTGAAACAACTAAAATTACTAAATATACAGGATATAGAAAAAATGATATAAACTCAAGCAAAGATATGCCTTTGTCTACTCGGGATATAACAAAAAATTTGAAAATTAAGCACTTTTCATAGAAATACTAAAAATATGAGCAAACGAAAGTAGACACATAAATCATCTATCCCTTCCCCCACACTTAGATTGCAACTTGTCCTCAAGTTATACAGAAATAATAAATTAGAGAACTTAGCTGATTGGATGCTGGCAATTCTGGAGGAACCAACAAGAACCAGGATTGCTTGCATAGCTCAGTAGACTGTGGAGCATCACAGGACAACTCAATACATCTTTAAAGTGCACAATAGCTATAGAAAGTATCCTGCAGACTTGATTAGTGCAAAAAAGAGTCTACGGGGAAAAGATTAGACTTATACAAATAAAGCACATGGAAAAGAATTTATAGAGATATTCAAATTATGCTCATATAAAGATGGACACATATACATGAAAATATCACAACTCGTAGGCTAGGTGCAACTATATGAAAATATACTACAATGCAGCCTACATGATATGCAATAATAATAATGATGGCATATGGAAAACCAACAGTAACCATCATGAAAAAAAACGAGGTAGTATTACGGAAACCGACAGTTAACTACACTCAAGAAAAATAAAAGAAAAATAGAAAAACAATGCAACTAGATGATATGCAGCTAAATGATATGCATCTAAGTGATATGCAAAAATAAAAGAAAATAAAAGAAAGAAAACTAGCCCACTAATTAGCAACACGACATATATAAAATAAACGTCACCAAATAATGACAAAGTTACGATAAACGCGGTCTTTGTCCATTACATGCAAGCAGTGAAGCGCTTTAAGACTCGTTGAAAGTGATAGCATTATGGAAACCAACGATTAGCTATACTAAATGATATAACTCATATGGAGAAAGACGAGTATACGGAAATGCATGCGATAGCTACCCATATGAACTATAAAAACAAAGGAAGCACGTAAGTCTCAAAGCTTAAAAGATTCATCGGAGCGGTATGTAGCATACGGGAACCGACATTAGCTACTAATTAACCATAAGAACAGTTATAGCTTACGAGAACCGACAGTCACTATAACTAGCATAGATGAATCTTATATAAAGAATTGATCAATTATCTAACATGGATTCATAGACGGAAAGGTAAAAACATATAAGTTCAGGGCATCTATGTAAAAATCAATTAGCCACAGAAGCTCAAATGAAAAATCCACATCAAATAAAAGCATTGAAAATAAAATCAAGAAATTTAGAACTGGATCAACCCCGGATTTAACGTTCACTTAGCGTTCGAGAATGGGACGGGCGTTCCACCTTGCAGCACGCGCTCGCTTTGCTTTTGAAAATCGACCGGACGGGCGTCGTAAAGTATAGACGCCGTCTGCGGTCCTCTAAATCGAGCAGATTGAAAATATTTGAACGGACGAGCGCCCAATACTTCCCAACTCGTTCACTGCGGCAGATGAAGCGGACGGGCGCCCAGCGTAATGCACGCCGTCCATACAACAAGAATGCACAGACAGGCGGGAAAAACACAAAGCAAAACCCTAAATACTTATGAACACAACACAAAGAACACAGATCACAAAGACATCACCTTATCAAATTAAGCACAGGGTTAGACTAGGTAACACATAAACATATAAACTTCACGTAAAACAAGTTGAGTAAAAACTTTTGCACATTCTTAACCTAACGGTCATCGAAACACGGCAAAATAAAAACTCTCAACTTGGTATACGCTACTTTTATTAAAAACAAAAATAAAACGTAACAAAATCGAGAACTAACAAAACTAGATTCAACATGACACCTATTCCCGGCAACGGCGCCACTTTTGTTGGGAGATTTTGCATCATAAAACAAAAGAAAATTTATAAACCTATACTTAACATGCAAACTAACTCCTAACCGACCAAATACCGGGTAGTTGATAGCATATAGTAGGGTAAGTGCTGTGGTCGATCCACAGGAATTGGGATGTTGAATCTAATTTCACTAATCCTACCAATTGTTACTCAAAGAACGAATAAACAAAAGTAACGAAAGAGCAAAACATAAAAACAGAAAAGAACAATCAAGATAAATCTAACCTAAGAAACATAAAAACAATCTAAACTAAAGACATGGGATCAAACAACCAACATACAAACCTATGTGATCTCAATCCTAGTTAATCTCATGATTCTAATTCGATTTGTGGTTTCACATTTTCACGAGACATAAACCCCTAATTCCTTAGTGAATTTATTCTCAAACTACGGATTCCTAATTCCTTAGTAAATCCAATTTATCAATCTCTACTCTCGTAAGTTGAAACTGATTTCCATACAACACTCGGTGTAGATTCAGGTTAACTCTCGTATTTTAGAATCTATCAACCTAGATGATTAATCGATTAACTTGTCATCATTAACGATTAAAGATCCTATCTTTCTATGGTGATCTAACGTTTATGCAACTTCCGTATTATAAACATCAATCGTGAACTAATTTCTCAATTTATTCACATAGCCATACAAACCGCATAGAGAAGATACAAATAAATTGAAATCATGAAGAAGAACTGGGATTAAATAAATCTAAAAGAACTCACATAGTTGTGTACAAAGGTTGATCCTTGAAAAGAAAAACGAAACGAAAAGACTCCTAATCTAACCTCGGTTCACCCGAGCACAAGGCTCGGGTGACCGGCCTTCAACTCCTCAAAGTGCGGCCGCTCTTGAGTAAATTTACGTGTATGAAATTCTCCATGAATTAGGGTTGGGCGCAGCTTTAAATAGAGTTTTAAGTCGGTCGTCCTTAGGTCGGCGTTGGACGCCCGTCCGCTTATGTGGACGCCCGTTCAATATGCCTTAGACGCTTGCAAGACGCTCGTCCAGATGCCGCCCAAACTCTCTGCTCAAACTTTTTCTTCCTGGGACTTTCGTTTACTTTTTCAGACGCCCGTTTCGATCTCGGGACGCTCGTCCACCCTAGGCGACGCCACCCACCGACGTAAATCTTGATATTTCCGTCTTTATCTTCATTGATTTCTTTCCTTATCTCTTTTATTCTTCCATATCTTTGATTTGATCTCTCTCATCTAAAATTAGCTCTTTAGGATCATCTTTTCCATCATCAATGAGTATCTACACAAGGATCAAAACATACCAAAGTGTAACATATTTCCAAAATAATATAAAATCATAATTTAAGCACATAATTCGTTACGTTTTCATATTTAACTATTAAAAACACCATTTACTCAATATTTCAATATAAAGCTCGAAATCTATGAAAATCATACGAATGTAGGGGAAATTGATATAGAAAATATATGTAAAAATCACTATAATTTAGCCCTTAAAACAAACTAACTCTCTAACCGGCAGTGTACCGGGTCGATTGCTAGAATAGTTACAGGAGTACGAGGTCGAACCCAAAGGAAAAGTGTTTGTGAGTACCAAAGAGAACGTATTACTTAGTCTAGGTGAACAATCTTTTTAAAGTGTTTGTATACTACAACGACACTAAAGTGATTCTTACTAACGAGTATAAAGATAGAAAAGAGAGAAAGAGAATTAAACTACTAGATTTTAAAGATATATTAAGGGACATAGCCGAACCATGATCAAAATAGTTAGTTTCAACCCCAAGGATAGACAAAACCGGGAGTGTGCATTAAGGCAAACGGACTCTCGCATTCAATTTCACGGGTGCGTACTCCTAATTCCGGTGCTAAGGTCTGAACAACTCTCTCCTAGCACCTTATGCCATGTTAACTACCCTTCCCTAAAGAAGATTCACTAACAAGACATGTTATGCACAAGAGCCGCTTAAACGTTAAACGAGTAACCTCGCATTGGGCCCGGGCTTAACAACTAAGCCGGGTCTACGCCGCGATCCTAGAACCTTTTTTCCCACATCTCTCTATCTGAAAAACTCTTTAGATTGATGTGTGTGACTTTGACCTAGGTAGCTAATCTAGCCCAAATATGTTTAAATAAGTTCTAAGACATGAAACAAGCAAGATTAAACAATAAAAAACACTACCCACTCCCAATTTCATCACCTAAAGGGAGATTTTTCACCAAAGTTCACATGATTCGACTATGAAAAGGGATTACCTACTCATTATAATAATCTAAACATACATAAAACAGTAAATGAAAGCCATAATAAGTAAAAGAGAGAAGAAATATACCATAGAAACAAGAATTTCGAATTTGAGATCCAAAAAGTACACTTTGAAGAACTAATTAAAAGATGGTGACTTAGAAGTTGGAATGAGAATTTGAGCTTGGAAATGGAATAATTAAGCTATGTTTATGCTAATCTATGCTAAGAGAAAGTGGAATAATCCATTACAAATTTTGAGCAAAGAGTGGGTATAGTTTTGCTAAAAGAGGGGAGAATAATATGATGAAATTCGATGGAAGTGGGTGTTTATATGGGCAAAAATCTGTAGAAAATCACCCCAAACGCACGTTTGGAGGTCCCCAAACGCACGTTTCAGCACCTAACTCTCTGTACAAAAAAAAACAGTTCCAAACGCACGTTTGAAATGTTCAAACGTGCGTTTGAGACGTTGCTGTTTTCTGGCTGCAGTAAAACCATGATATCTTCACGTGTAGAACTCTGATTTGAGTGATTCAAAATGCGTTGGAAAGCTCTTTCAATTATCTACAACTTACATGAAGAGTCCATGACCAGAAAATGCATCCATAATAGGTCAAATTGCTGATGAACAGAACATAGCGTGAAGATACCAACAATTGCTGATCATACTTCTCGTCATAAATTTTCGCCTTCCGGGTTCTCGTGACACCTAGACCCTACAATCTCATGAACGAACAACACACAGAAACGATTCCGGAGGGTAAAAGTGTTGGGAATGGGTTAATATCACTAAAAAGAGGTAGTAAACCATCAAAGCGACAGATTTACTCCCCGTGATATAAACTCATGATATTACCCGAAAATGGTCTAAAAACACCTAGAATGTGCTAAAAGTGGGATAAACGGGGGTGGAAAATGCACCGGAATCACGTAAAGTTGACTCCCATCAACGTTCGACTCACAAAATGAACGCTTAAATATGATTTAACCGAACTCGAGCTGATTTCAAGCAACTCATCAAGATTAACATTGTCACCAACCCTCCTAATAATAATAATAATAAAAGGCTTATGCAAAATATGTTATAATCTCGTGGGAGAAATGTCAAGGCTTAAAACCTTTGGTGACAACATTGTCTTGTTGTCACTAAAGACACATTTCATGACTAATGTATTTGTAGTCACAAGAAGGATCATTTTGTAACAAAATTAGTATTTGTCACTAAAGGTTTGTCACAAAAAGTCGTGTTTATGTAGTGTAAATGGGTGTGAGCCTTCTTGGTTTAGAGAGCTAGACATGTGGGTTTAAAGTTTATGAGTGTATGATTCAATGTGTATTTTCTGCATGAAGGTGAGGTTTTAGGTGTAGAGGGTGGGATATAAGTGTTGGAAAAGTGTATCGTGTGTGGAGTGATTTACGGAACAGCTTCGTAATTTGCGGAAGAAATCACGGAAAATAAAATATGGGTTTAAATAACAAAAAGAAAAAATCTTTTGATTAAATGGATCTAATAAAAGAACTATTAAAGTACAAATTTGACTCGAAATGATAAGAAAATAAAATACAATGCATAAAATAAAAGACTAGAGATCAAACCGAAGCAAGTAAGTTACTCTTTTCTTAAGACGGATTGCTCTGGTATGGTGCCCACAGTGGTAGCATCTGCCTCCCAAGATACAACGGCTTATGTCTCGGATTTAGAGGCACTTCAAAAATCCGAGCTCCGGCGAACATACAGAGTGATCTGATTACTGTTCGACTCAAAACTATATCTATATCACTCTTCGACTCAAAACTATATCTATATTACTCTTCCACTCAAAACTAGACTTATATTACTCTTTGACTCAAAACCAGATCTATATGAGAGGCTCATTGTGGTGGAAAAGACAAGACAAAAATTTGATGCTATAACCTTCATCCAAGGGGTATTTATATAGTAGAGAGGAGTAGTCAATGCTCGAATCCGATTGGATGAAACATGTCTTCAAGGTCGGCTAATTGGCCGAAACACGTCATCACATGCCTTAAACTCTTGGCCGACTTACTTTCTTCAATCTGATTAGTCGGATGACGCATCTTTGAATTTTGATTGGTCGGATGACGCATCTTTGAATTCTGATTGGTCGGATGACTCAATTAAACAAAAATTAATATTTTGGTTAATTTCATAAAGAAATTTAGTCCAAAAAATAAATAGCAACATCCGAACCGAGTCATGCTCGAGTTCGAGCCGAGCCGGCGCCCGCGGCGCGCGCATGTGGAATTACCTAAGTCCTCCCTCATGCACAAAAGTGCTTTGCCCCTTGGGGCATATCCATAAGAGTTTCAAAAACTCTTAAATATGGAGCTCAAGTCTCCCATTTTTTCAATGTGGGAGATTTTAGTTGATCACACCTTCAACTCCTCTCGCACACATGTTTTACACCAACTTTACGCATTAATTTCTCATTCACCCGATATTTGAATCGGGTTATTCCAAAGCCAAACATCATCAACTCAGTGAGTAGTATTTTTAGATGTAGTAAGCTCCCAGTGAATCACACTGGAGTGTATCCAAAATTCACGCTAAAGTTGATTGTTTCAACACATTCTAAGACCCCAATTTTATGGGAGTTTGCTTATATCTCCAACAATCCCCTACATGAATGAAAATTAATGTAAATGAAAATACATACTCTGAAGATAAGTCAGACTAAAAAATATTGCATTAGGAGAGGTAGTTTCTGGCCTTGAACCTGCCTTAGTGAAATACTATCGGATTTACTAGGCTAATCGGTGAACTAGGTATTGAACTGTTAAGACTTTAGTGTAAATCAAGACAATGGAACTCGCTCAATATTTCCCCTAGCACCGTTCGGTTCTCATGGTTGTGTCCATCTCGGCCTTAGACAACACTTGGTTTCAGAAAGTGCTTTAGAGTATTCAAGCTTAAAAATTCTCATAGAAGGCCCCATTTCGCACCTGACCTCCTATCAAGAGTATTCTGCCATAACACACTTGAAATCAAGATTTAGGAATCATTAAAAGCTATTGTTAACCACACACCCTCTGTAGTATCACTTTTATTCTAACAGAATGGGTAAATTAATGCTTGATTGTTCCTTATAACTTAGTTGTCCCTTTTGAACCATGATCTTGGTATCTCCAATGAACATGGTTGGGTTTCCATTACAGGAAAACATAATTAATAGGCTTCAGTCAAATTCCATTTGTCAAGATTGACATTTGATCTCTAGCTAAGCCTTTTGTAAGAGGATCCGCAAGATTCTTCTTCGGTCTTATATAATCAATGAAAATCACACCATTGAGTTTAATGGTATTGTGTCTACGGCATATGTGTCGAGACTTACCATTATACATACTACTCTGTGCCCTTTCTGTAGCCAACTGACTATCGTAGTGTATGCTGATAGCAGCCACTGGCTTAGGCCAACATGGAATATCCTCAAGAAAATTCCTAAGCCATTCATCTTCTTCTCCAGCCTTATCTAATGCTATAAACTCAACTTCCATATTGGAGTGAGGTATGCACATTTATTTTCTAGTCTTCCAGGACACCTCAGCACCACCAATTGTTAGTAAGTATGGTGGACTTCGGATCTTTCATATCTGATATCCAGTTGGCATCACAGTATCCTTCTAATAGTGATGGATATCTTGCATATCGTAATCCCAGACTCATAGTGTACTTCATGTACCTCAACAACCTATTTAAGGCTTTCCAATGACTATGATCAGGATTACTCGTGAACCTACTCAGTTTATTCACTGCACATGATAAGTCTGGTCGTGTACAGTTGGTTATGTAAATCAGACTCCCAATCATTTGAGAATATCTCAATTGATCCACTGGTTCACCTATATTCTGGGCTAAGTACATACTCAGGTCAAATGGAGTGCTAACTGGACTTTCATCAAAGTCATTGAGTCTTTTCAAGACAGACTCAATATAATGAGTTTGTGACAACACAAGTCCATCAGGTACTCTAGAGATATTAATCCCTGATATCACATATGCCACTCCTAAGTCCTTCATGTCGAAGTTCCTTGTGAACATTTTCTTAGTATTCATGATGATATCATGAGTACTTTCCATTATCAGCATGTCATCCACATATAGACATACTATCACATAGGCATTTGGTGTGTTCTTAATGTAGACACATTTATCACACTCGTTAATCTTAAATCTATTTTACAACATAACATTGTCAAACCTGATATGCCACACATTTGGCGCTTGTTTAAGCCCATACAAAGACTTAACGAGTCTACACACCTTACACTATTGCCTTGGAACAACAAACCCCTCGAGTTGTTTCATGTAAATGTCTTCTTCAATCTCACCGTTCAAGAAAACAGTCTTCACATCAATTTGATGGATTTTTCAGGTTATTGACCGCAGCTATAGCAATGAGAACCCTTATAGAAGTGATTCTCGTAACTGGTGAGTAGGTATCAAAGAAGTTAAGACCTTCTTTCTGTCTGAACCCTTGGGCCACCAACCTAGCCTTGTACTTATCAATAGAACCATCAACTTTTAACTTCTTCTAGAAGATCCACATGCACCCAAGTGGTTTAATTCCAGGCGGAAGATCAACCAACTCCCATGTGTGGTTTTGCATGATGGATTCTAGTTCACTATTTATAACTTCTTTCCAGAAAGAAGCTTCTGAGTAGACATTGCCTCAACATATGTCCTGGGTTCATTTTCTACCATATAGGTCAGAAAATCAAGACCAAAAGACTTGGAAGTCCTAGCCTTCTTACTACGACGAGGCTCCTCAAGTTCTTGAGGATCACCCTCTTCTTCAGACTCATAAGTCCGCTTGCTTGATTCTTGTTTCTCTTTCTCCTTATAGGGAAAGATATCCTCAAAGAACATAGCATTCATAGACTCGATGATGACATTTCCATGCACATATGGGACATCCGATTTATGTACCAAAACCGATAGACACTACTATTAAGAGCATATCCAATGAATATACAATCAATGGTTTTAGGTCATGTCTTCACTTGCTTAGGTTTAGGTATTTCAACCTTAGCGAAACACCCCACACTTTCATGATTTTGTAGTTAGACTTGTGACCTTTCCACAACTCATACAGGCATTAATCCTTCTTCTTAGAAGGGATTTTATTAAGAATGGAATTCGCTGAGAGTATAGCTTCCCCCCACAAGTTCTGAGGTAACCCCGAACTAATCAACCTAGCATTCATCATCTCTTTCAGAATTCGGTTCTTGCGCTGATCGGGGGTCAATCAGGTTATAATATACTTGACCACCATAAACCAATACTAGCAAGAGGACTAGGCCCATCGTAGTATAGCTATAGTGAGTCAAGGTCGATCCCACAGGGAACCAATTGTGGATCATCTTATATACAAACAATTAATTAAACATGTCAAGGACATAGAGGCGGTCTACGACCAACATAAGACAAGAAAGGTAAAGACACGACTCGACACAACGTAATTAACCTCCCCAATTATAGTCTTTATTGTTTGGACCTAGATAATTTATATAATAAACTGAACTTATTAACTATCAATCCGTTTGTATCTATCTTAGATTGGCTATGGGAGTCATCCTCTTTAACTTGACTTAGCACCGGTAAGTCACTAAATCACTGTGATATTGTTACGTGACTTCGCCTTTTGGTGCCTCCATCTCATATAACTCACACGCTTACGACTCTAAGGATGCCGATATTAACCGTACACGTCATCTAGGCAACATTCCTGTGGTTAGGCGTACTTCCTAAACGATCGCATCAGTCTCTATCCTATTAACAATTACCTGAACGGTCTCATGTTAATCTACGATTTACGTATAACTAGGTGAGCTCAATTCCCAAATACAAAACCTACCTAGATCTCATTTGAAAGTCCCGGAAGATCATTCATGAGCCAACCTAGGAGCCCTATATTGGTATTTCCTAATCATACGCTAATTAAAGCAGGCGAGCAACGTGGCGTAGCCATACCCCCACTGAGATAATAAATTCTATTAAGTTAACCTAACCATAAAGACGTGGCTATTTAACGGATGAAAGCAGGGCTCGGTCGACCGAGTGAACTCATTCGGTCACCCGAATCAATTTCGTCCCCAGTTACATCCCGAACATATCTCTCGGCGTTTCATTATACGAGCAGTGATTAAGCGAAGAATGCGCACAAGATTCATATAAACTAACATAGATACGCATTAATTAAATCAAGTAGATTCATGAATAAATACTAAGTGTATGGCGTAGGTTATGGGATCCTCATAGACAAGGAGTCGCCACATCCCTAACGTCATAGCCTAGATCTACATCATCTAGCTATGATTAACTAATTCAAACGATAAAGCATAATTGGGAGGAATTAATTACTTAAAAGAAAGAAACAGAAAATAAAGGCTTACATATTGCAAATTCTTAAATTCTTTGGAAACCTCAAATTATTCTACATTGTATCAAAGTTGTATTATGAATTGTAAGATTAAAGAAAGAATGAAGGGATGATTTACAATTCCTCGTATTCTCTTTGCTTATATAGGAGTTTCGCCGACTTATGAAGGATCTAGAAGGTAAATACGAAAAAATCGCGAAAAGTGACCGAGCCGACATACTCGGTCGATCGAATGGATAGGCTCGGTCGACCGAGCCCTTTTACACGTGTTAAACGCGCGTCTCTTTGTCCGACTTGTTCCCCACTGCACGCTTGCGTGTTGATCTGATTAACCTTTCATTTATTTCTCCGATTTTCTTCCTCTATTATCTTGAGACCATTGATTGAATGACATTAATCCTCTCGATTTGTCGTGATCTACAAAATCAGCATTTATCGCACAATAAATCGGCTTTTAATAATGAAAACGGCTAAATACCAAATATCATATTAATAATCACTTAACATTAAATAATAAATATAAACATGTGATTTAATATGAAATATATATTATTAATCTCGATTTAAGGTCAACGTTGATGACTTTTACGGGTATAATTTGACCGTCATCAACTACCCCCCACTTAGACTTTGATCGTCCCGAACAAAGCATCAATAAGTCATTCCCCAAGGCAACATTTTCTATGGTCAAATCATACTTACACAAGAAACTCAAGTCAACTCATACTAGTCATGCTCATAAGATATCCATTATTCACTACTGACTATGAATCGAAGTGATGTGTGCATGTGCATTGAGTTTTATATATTTGTGGCAAGATTAAAGTTTATGCTAACTTCGCAATCTCAACCTACCAACCTCAGCATTCATACTTCTTATGCCTCACAATGGTTAGAGCACTAGAGTAATAAGCAAGAGCATATCTATAGGGATTTTGGACTTGGAGACCGAGTACTACTCAAAGCCTCTTAAAGAGTTGAATATTTTTTCATATCTTCATATTTTTCAAATACTATTAATCTCAAGGAAGAAAACTTTTTAGAGTATCCCCCTATCTTAGATCATGTATAGCATCGAATATTATTACCACAAGGGGCAACTTTGGTAATGTTACTACAAGCCCGAGTGTTTTAACGCATTGTCAAACACATAAAGTACGCCTCAAGCTTATTACTCCGCTTTAATGGCTAAAATATAAGAATGCATCAAAGAGATAGATATTGACACTAAGTTTACATAACCAATCATCTATGCAATGTACACATAATTTCTTGATTATTATGATTTGCGCGGTATACTCGATTCATGATTGAGTAATTGAATAATAAATAACTACTTGCAAAAACGAGCATGAATATCCTTAAATTTACCTAACATAAGTATAAAATGATCACGTACTCATGAAACTTGGTTTATTTCCTATCAATTCTTAGCTAGGAACTCACAATTCTAAAGGTACGAGATAAATAATATGGTATGTATTCAAATTTTCAAATTTTCAATTTTTCTACCGTTTCATTCAAATTTTAATCATAACAACATAGCTAAGTCTCCTACCTCCCACTTAAACATGGCATTGTCCTCAATGACAAAAATAAATGAGAATTTAAGAAAAAGACTTAGCTCTGGAAACGGCTCTCAATTAAAGGAACAATATCGGAGGAAATGTCAGCACATTGTGGAGAAGCAAGTGAAAACTGTATAAGCGGACAAACTCCCGAAAACCGTTAATAACACCATGTCTATGGAAGTTATAGAATAATGTGGCAGTAATTAGGTATGAATACCGAAAAACATTTTAAGCCACTTTATTTTATACAACCAAAGACAAGAAAAATACTAAATAGAAAGAAAAATAAACAAGCAACTAAAGATGGTAGTCTTCATCTAATAACCGGGTGGATAAGACAAAGATCAAAAGCATAACCGTGTGTGGGAAAACATGAGGTGGATCGGCTCACTATGTATTCATTCCAAATATAAAAGAGAAACTGGGTAAGGTATAACAGATGCAATGTGACCTATTGGCTAAAGATAAAATCAAATACTTAACGCAGAAACTTCTCGCTTGCATTGGATATCAACAACTTAGGGAGATGTAGCTACTCCTCGAAATTACTAATAACCCAATGTATCACGAAAAAGTCATAACCGTCATCAACAAGGTCGGATCGGTGATAATACAGAACAAAACGTATCATCTAGAAATGCCGGAATAGACGGAAAAAATGTGAAATTTTAAAACTTCCTGTAGAAAGATAAGTTGTACTATTGATCGAACCAAAAACCTTGAAAATCTAGCTAGGGTCAGAGCTAGACTTACCCCAACTAGTATCATGAAAATCAAAATGATAAAAGATAATCATTAAAGCTTAGCAATATTTCAAATTCCGCAACACATAGGTATTGTGTAAACAAAATGGAGGTTGAGACTATGATGAGTTTAGAAAAAGATATATAAGGATGGTAAGAAAAGATAAAGGGTGGGTAAGAAATTGTGTTTATGGGTGGGTTGAAAATGGTTAAGGCATTGAGATTGGGTGGGAGAGTGAAACAGATGGAAAGAAAGAGAGGCGACGAAAGAATGGTTAGAAATGTGAACTTCCGGGGCAGATTGGTGAGAGGATCGAAAAGTTTGAAGGTGAAAAATTGCAGAATGAATTGCACATCACTTTGGATTCGCACTTGGATCACCATTCTAAAAGGTTTTGGAAGTTGACCAAAATTGTTCTTGTTCGCACCAATCATTCTCTGTTACATTTTCAATAATTCTCGAGCTCTCTTAATGCTTCCATCTTAAGGTTGTTTGCTAAATTTCCTTTTCTTTAGCAATTTCTTGACTCTCCTACGGAACTCTATTTCACGTGGCCTATATTGAGTAAAAAAGTTTTGCACATCCTTAGCCCAATGGCCATCAGAACACGGCAAAATAAAAAACCTCAACATATGTCACGTTACTTTTATTTGACTCAAAGAAAACAAAACCTAAAATCCTAAAAAGAAATCCTAAGGGTTTTAAAGAAGTAGTTCTGAGTTTAGAGTCCTCAGCTTGACTTTCCAAAAGTATCCTTGTCAGTTATCATTCTTGGATCGCCAGATATTGACCCCTCTGAGCACTATAAGAGGTGGGCTTGTTGCTTTTGCGGATTAATACCCTTCCTTGGTTGTGAGACCTAGAAACGACATTTATCCATACCATTTATCCAAAGCTCTTACCTCGGCTCTCGTTTTAGGAATTAGTGAATTCTAAGAAACTCGGTTAAAATTACGGTTACTAAATACAGTTTTGGCCTTGGCAATAAGAAACAATGAATCAAAGTACTCCGAATAAGGTCGGTTATGTAAGGCAAGCCCACGCCGTCTATTCGTTGGAACATATGTGTGATTCAGGCCAATCCGTCAAGATAAAGCCCGTTTAGCCCGAAGGCTTATCGGCTATGCTAAGTCTTGTTGAGCTGGCAGTAACGCACATCACACGTGGAGGAGTAGATTGAGCCGAAGCTCGGTTGAACTCGCCGACCATGGTTAGACCATTTCGAACCCATGTACTAAGAGTCTCCGATTTCTAAATTGTCACCCAAAGCGTAATCTCGCTTTTCATTTAAGGTGGGTTCACCGAGAAGCCATCACCATAAAACTCAACGAAAGCGTAAGATGGTTTCTATCAAAACTCAACGTCTTCTTTAGATTGTGAATATGCTTAAACTACACAATTTGTTGCTCCCCTGTCCAATAGAAGCAATCTCATGCATAGGACAATGAGATTTTAACAGAACTACGAGGAACTCTTTATTCATCGCTTCCTTTCAACGACTACATGTTTCCTTACACCTCAGATGAGATGATTTGGGGCGTAACCTTCGACACTAATAAAATTATTCTTAAAAACTAACTCCGGGCTAAGATTCATACTAAGGTTCATGTATAGGCTAACTTATGCTCAAAAAACCAAGGGGTAGTAAAACAGAAGCAAAAAAAAGGTAGTACCTTGCCTTCAACATTGTACCACGAAGAATTTAAGCCTTTAAAATTTTTTCGGAGCCATCTTTGTGCTTTAAAGGTATTGCTTCCATCGCTTTTCCCATCTTAGATTCGTAGCTCCACATGTTTGCTGGGTTATTTTCTTAGCGCCCGCGAAAAATTACTGACTCAGATTATTGCTTCCCTGGTTTCGCAAACGTAAGAAAAACAAAAGCAGACCGTAGATCGATTTTAACATGGTTTCCCATGCCGCTATCGGACCTCACGGATTAAAATATCTGGGATAAACAGACACGCCGAAGTCCCGTAAAAATAACCAGGCTCGCTTGGCAACGAGAGGCGATCTCGGGAGCGAAACCAAATTGCTCCAGATCTGGAATTTTTACACATAGCGAGACAACCGAGAGGACTCAAAACAGACTCTAAAACATAAAACTTGACATGAATAAGAAAATTATTTATATATAAAATTGACCGTTGGTTCCCCGGCAACGGCGCCAAAAACTTGATCGGGGGTCAATCAGGTTATAATAAACTTGACCACCATAAACCAATACTAGCAAGAGGACTAGGCCCATCGTAGTAGAGCTATAGTGAGTCAAGGTCGATCCCACAGGGAACCAATTGTGGATCATCTTATATACAAACAATTAATTAAACATGTCAAGGACATAGAGGAGGTCTACGACCAACATAAGACAAGAAAGGTAAAGACACGACTCGACACAACGTAATTAACCTCCCCAATTATAGTCTTTATTGTTTGGACCTAGATAATTTATATAATAAATCGAACTTATTAATCTGTCAATCCGTTTGTATCTATCTTAGATTGGCTACGGAGTCATCCTCTTTAACTTGACTTAGCACCGGTAAGTCACTAAATCAACGTGATATTGTTACGTGACTTAGCGCTTTTGGTGCCTCCATCTCATATAACTCACACGCTATTTACGACTAAGGATGCCGATATTAACCGTACACCTCGCCTCAGCAACATTCATGTGGTTAGGCGTACTTCTAAACGATCGCATCGGTCACCCTCCATTAACAATTACCGAACGGTCTCATGTTAATCTACGATTTACGTATAACTAGGTGAGCTCAATTCCCAAATACAAAACCTACCAGATCTGTTGAAAGTCCCGGAAGATCATTCATGAGCCAACCAGGAGCCCTATATTGGTATTTCCTAATCATACGCTAATTAAAGCAGACGAGCAACGTAGAGCGCAGTAGCCATACCTACCGAGATAATAAATTTTATTAAGTTAACCTAACCATAAAGACGTGGCTATTTAACGGATGAAAACAGGCTCGATCGACCGAGTGAACTCATTCGGTCACCCGAATCAATTTTCGTCCCAGATTACATCCCCGAACATATCTCTCGGTGTTTCATCATACGTAAGCAGATTAAACAAGAATTCGCACAGTATTCATATAAACTAACATAGATACGCATTAATTAAATCAAGTAGATTCATGAATAAATACTAAGTGTATGACGTAGGTTATGGGATCCTCATATGCAAGAGAGTCGCCACATCCCTAACGTCATAGCCTAGATCTACATCATCTAGCTATGATTAACTAATTCAAACGATAAAGCATAATTGGGAGGGATTAATTACTTAAAAGAAAGAAAGAAAATAAAGGCTTACATATTGCGCCCTTAAATTGCTTTGGAAACCTCAAATTATTCTACATTGTATCAAAGTTGTATTATGAATTGTAAGATTAAAGAAAGAATGAAGGATGATTTACAATTCCTCGTGAAATCGCCGCTTATATAGGAGTTTCGCCGACTTTTGAAGGATCTGTAAGGTAAATACGGAAAAATCGAAAAGTGACCGAGCCGACATACTCGGTCGATCGAATGGATAGGCTCGGTCGACCGAGCCCTTTTACACGTGTTAAACGCGTCTCTTTGTCCGACTTGTTCCCCATCGCACGCCATGCGTGTTGATCTCGATTAATCTTTCATTTAATGCTCCGATTTTCTTCCTCTATTATCTTGAGACCATTGATTGAATGACATTAATCCTCTCGATTTGTCGTGATCTACAAAATCGGCGATTTATCGCACAATAAATCGGCTTTTAATAATGAAAGCGGCTAAATACCAAATATCATATTAATAATCACTTAACATTAAATAATAAATATAAACATGTGATTTAATATGAAATATATATTATTAATCTCGATTTAAGGTCAATGTTGATGACTTTTACGGGTATAATTTGACCGTCATCATGCGCTCAGCAATACACTACAAGAAAAGTTGTCTTTTATAAGGGGAATTTAATGAGGGGACGAGATTTGGTCATTAAAAGTACATTTTAATGAGGGTAAAATAAATACTAATGAAAATGATTCAAATTTACTGAGGAACCCTTAATTCCCCTTATTGTTAATCACTTATCCCCTTATTATGATACACCTAAAATATTCCCCTTATTAATACGTAGCAAAAAAAAAATCAATAAAAAATTATTTTGAAAATAAATAAATGAAAAAACATTAAACACTTATGTTTTGCCAAAAAAAACACCAATTTCAGAATTATACTTATAAAAAACACAAACTTTCCCTGTAAAAGAAACCCAATTTTTTTACAAGATAAAACACCAAAATTTTTAGGCGCCAAAAATCCCTCCCATATTATATAAAAATTTCATTTGTAGACATAAATAGATAGAAAGTAATCATATATGCATAATGTTGTTGTGTCACACAATCAGAATCTGTAGATTGATCGTAATGAGTATAAATTGATCATAATATAAACCCATCATAATCAACCTATGCAAACGACTTTTTATTACTCTCATGACATAACCATTGTTCGTATAATGACTCATAGATGTATTTTCTGTAAAATAAAAAATTAAGTAAAATATAGTCCTCTCTCAGCCACAAACTCATCTTCATATCTCTATCTCACCTGCCTCTGGTTCTTGGCACGGGATCCTCTATCCAAATTTTCTGTCAAATGTGTCTGTCTAACTTGATACGTCGTCGTTTGTCCCCTGTTTTTAATTACGAAGTAAAAAAAAATCGTCTTCTTCAGACTGACGGACTCTTCCTGTTCATACCCATTTTATATCCTAAACAAAAATTCATCCAAATCACCAATCTCGTTCCATCACAAATCAACTTAATTTATTGTTACCACAATAATCCTTTAGCAGAGTTCTTCAAATGATTGCAACAATTTCAACTCTCAGATGAAACCCATCGATCAATATAGAGATGAGAAGATAAATTCCGGCACCGATGAAGAAGTACCCTAATTTTTGCGTTTGACTGCAGGTTCAAATTCTCTGTCTGTTGCCTTTGCTCTTTTATTGAGTTATTTTTCCAACAGAAAGTTGAGTGTCTGTCTATTTTGGGGTTTCTTCTAGGATGTTAGTTAATATTTGATACATTGTTGGAGGATTCTGTTGCTCTACGGAGCTTGGATGTGAAATTCCACAGATTTTGGATTTGCAGGTGGCCATTTACTGGTAGCTTGCTTGCCGGATAGCCGGTGGCCTGGAAATCAAGTTTCTGTTAATTTCTCAGCATTGGTTGTTTATGGGATTAGTTGTTTGGGTTGATTCCGGCACTAGAAAGACAAATGTTTCGGATACATTTCTAGGGAAGGGAGGGCGTGAGGAAGACGAAGAAATAGATTATTTAAGGGTTGGAATGAGAATGAGTATGAACAAGGAGATGTTGAAGACGACTTTTAGGTCTGCAAACCCGATCCCAAGTCAAAGTATGCATCCTCGTTTTTAATCGAGGGAAAATGTTAAACTGTTAGTTTACCAAAGTTTTGTTTCTAGACTGATTCTTATAATCATGTTGTAGTTCTTGATTCTTTTGTCTTCGGTGCCATTCGTATGGTGTGTTCACATGTCTACTGTGTTAAATGGCAAGTAATTCTCTATTTGTTTATATCATTTTCTCTATTTGTTTATATGGCGGTTGTCATATTTTAGTTGTTAATCATTTGTCTTTTACACTTCAGGTTAATATTGTTCCGGATAGGTTTAAGTTGTTCTTTGAGTTGGAAAATGGCACCTAATAAGGAATGGATTGATCTTTTCAATGATCGATTGAATGACAAATACAAGATTGGTATTCAAGAGTTTTTGGATTATTCTTTCAAGAAGACAGGTGATGTCGAGAATACTCGGTGTCCATGTGTTAAATGTAAAAACACAGCTTATGGATCTCGTGAAATGATTCAAACGCATCTATTGGTGAATGGAATGATGCAAAATTATACAACTTGGTTTTATCACGGTGAAATGGTTGGTGAATCTTCATCTAACAAAGAAGAATCAGAAGAAAGTGATTATGACGATATTGATGAAATGTTAATGGATTTATACCCTCACATGGATGGTTCTGGTCGAAATCAGAATAATCAAGAGGAGCCAAATGATGAGGCAAAAGCATTTTACAAATTGTTAGATGATTCTAAGCAACCAACTTATCCTGGTTGTGATACTTCAAAGTTAGATTCGGGCTTGTCAATCTATTAGAAATGAAGAGTATTGGTCGGTGGAGTAATGAATCGGTTGACATGTTCTCGAAATTTTTGAAAAGGATACTTCCGAGAAGGTTCGCTTTTGCCGAATCGTATTATGAAGCCAAAATTGTCAAGGATCTTGGGTTATCATATCAAAAGATAGATGCTTGTTTGAATGATTGTATGTTGTATTGGAAAGAAGACATTAATTTCGACGTTTGCAAAATATGTGGTTCATCTAGATGGAAAGAAGACAATAATACTAGGAAACTAAAGTCCGCTCCAATGGTAAGAAAATTGCAGTGAAGACATTGCGTTACTTTCCTTTAAGACCACGGCTTCAAAGGTTATTCATGTGCAATAAGATAGCTCCTTTGATGAGATGGCACCATGATAAAAGAGTGGATGATGGTGTGTTAAGACATCCAAAGCAGATTCAATGGCATGGAAGTCATTTGATGATAAATATAAGGATTTTTCTCTTTGAACCTCGAAATGTACGACTTGGCCTAGCGATGATGGTTTCACCATTTACTCACTCAAAAATTCATACAAAGATTTGGCCGTAATACTCCATATAATTTGCCGCCATGGATGTGCATGAAGGAATCTAATTTCATTCTTTCAATGCTTATTCCAGGCCAGAGAGTCTGGAGATGCTATTGATATCTATCTTCAACCTTTGATTGATGAGTTGAATGAGTTATGGGAAGCGGGAGTTGAAACATTTGATGCTTCAACGCATGAAAATTTTATGTTACGTGCAGCTTTAATGTGGACAATCAATGATTTTCCTGCATTACGGGAACCTTTCGGTTGGAGTACTAAGGGTAAGATGGCATGTCCTCGTTGCAACAAGGACACTTGTTCTGAGGTTAGTCAATGGTCGCAAACAATGTCACATGGGTCATCGGCGTTATCTTCCCATGAATCACAAATGGAGGAAAAACGGAAGTTTGTTTGATGGAACTAAGGAGATAAGACCACCACCACCTTTACTTTCAGGTGCTGAGTTACTGGATCAAGTGAATGACCTTGAAGGAATCATCTTGACTAAAGATGCTAAAAGAAAGGTGAAGATTTCTCATGAGAGAAGAGGAGATAACTGGAATAAGAAAAGTATTTTCAATAAACTTCCATACTGGAGTTCGCATTTGTTACCGTATAATTTGGATGTGATGCATATTGAAAAGAATGTATTTGAAAATATAAATGGGACAATCATGAATATTAATGGAAAGTCCAAGGACAATGTTCAATCTCGTCTTGATTTGGAAGTCATGAACATCCGACCGGAATTGCATCCTATCCGTAAGGGGGATAAGCTTGAGTTGCCTGCTGCATCATACACATTATCAAAGAAGGAGCGACACTTGTTTTGCTTATTTTTTAAGCAATTAAGAGTCCCAGATGGGTTTTCATCAAACATTTCTCAATGTGTTAACTTGAAAGAACATAAACTCTCAGGTTTGAAAAGCCATGATTGTCATGTATTTTTACAACATCTACTCCCTCTTGGGATACGTGGTCTTCTTCCGAAAGCAGTGTGTGAACCACTTATTGAATTATCTATGTTTTTTACTATCTTGGGTGCTAAATCTTTGAGGGTAGATGAGCTAGAAAGGATTGAGTCCCAAATTCCTATTACCTTATGCAAGTTGGAACAAGTTTTCGTGCCTTCTTTTTTTGATGTCATGGTGCATTTGTCAGTTCATTTGGCTAATGAGGCTAAACTTGGTGGACCCGTCCAATATCGGTGAATGTACCCTATTGAGCGTATGTTATATCAGCTAAAAAAAACTGATTCGCAATATGGCTCGTCCGGAAGGCTCAATTGCTGAGGGGTATATAGCAAAAGAGTGTATGACTCTTTGTTCAAGGTACTTGAAAGGAAGCAAGACAAAATTCAATACATTTGAGCAAAACTGTGATAATGGTTTTGAAAAATCTGAAGGTGAAATATCCATATTTGCACAATGTGGTCGAGGGATAGGAGCCGGCATGTCTCGTAATCTCAATGATGATGAGTGGGAGAAAGTTCATATATTTATCCTGAAGAATTGTGACGAAGTACAACCTTTTCTCAAGTAAGATCAAATACCTTAACATGATCATTTCAATTTTTTGCATCCGTATGTTTTTTTTGGGTTACTTTTGGCATCCAAATGTAGATTTCATTACTATTTCATGACAGGGAGTACTCTCAGATCCAAGAAATAAGTACATCGCAAGTGTCAGAAGATTAGTGGAATAGAAAATTTATCATTTGGTTTAAAAAGAAAGTGAGTTGATTATTACACATGTTATTTAGTGTTTGGAATTATCATTTGTGGTAGTTATTTATGTTGTGCTTTGTTGTAGGTTGAAAAAATGCGAATGCAAGACCAACACACTAAATATGATACGTTACTATCATTGTCTCGTAGTCCTTCACAATATGTTAGGTGCTTTAAGGGTTATGTTGCCAATGGATATGGGTTCCGGATTGAAGCTAGTGACATCAAATCGAGGACACAAAATTCAGGGGTATGTGTACTTGGTGATATAGGTAACGAGACAAATTTTGTAGATTATTACGGTGTGTTGACAGAGATTCTTGAGCTCCAGTACCTTGATGAAAAACGATTGGTTTTATTTCGGTGTAAGTGGTTCGATGTGCATGATAAAAAGAAAGGAGCCAAAATAGATGAATATGGTTTCACTAGCATTAATTGCAATCGTATTTTGAAAACAAATGAGCCATTTATTTTGGCCAGTCAAGCTTCTCAAGTGTTTTATGTGAATGACAACATTAATAAAGGCTGGAATGTTGTTGTTAAGATGCAACCTCGGGATCTGTATGAAATGGGACAACCAGTAGATGAAGAGAGCATTAATACAGATGATTTGGGTGAAGCATACCAACATTCAGAATCTTTCAACTATGATTGTAATAATTCAAATTCAGCTGATGCTGAGATGGTCAAAATATCCGAGAAGGATGATTCGTGAGCCAACAATAGTTGACAAGACAATAACGAAAAGAAAGAGAAAAGAAAAACATTTTGATGGTTTATCCGGACTCTTTTTTTGATGCGGCGAAAATTTATTTGTTTTGGTTAGACGGTATTTGATCCACCCTCACTTTCTTATTCATTCTTCATTTCTACCATATATTTAAGTCATTGTTTCGTGTTATTGTCAGGTTTTTGGTTCTGGTTTATCCCTCGTTTCTGCCAATTTCAGCTTTTATTGTCAGGTAGTTTATGCAATACCTGTTTATCTCTCGAATACTCATGTACATTCATCTTTTCTACGCGATTTGCCTTGGTTTCAATATTGAGATGATTGTCACCTTTGTTTGGTCAACATATGATAGTCACTATATTGCCATACACGACTACTATTTCGGCGCAAACTTGTCGAATAGAAGGCATTACACTTTCTTTGTTTCGGGAAGAAGAAGATTGCTGAGGTAAGTGTAGTTAAGGGTACTACCGCAAACCCCAATAGTTGGGGATCTATGGAAAACCCGTGAGTTACGGGATGTACAGAAAATCCCAATGCTTTTTATGCACGTTAACGCTTGCTACCAGTTTTCCTTGTTCAGAAAATAGTAACTTTTAAGACTGCCTATATTCTGATACTTGTAGTAAGCCTTTATTAAAACTTTACGTTTTTTTGGTTACAGCATCCACCTGTGCGTTATCATCATAGTTTTGTATTTCTCTTGTTTGATGTATCTTCTTGTTTGTTTGAGGCTGTGTGGTAGCATTATACTTGCGATTGTAGCTTTTGTGTGTTTTATTGTTGTATTGTACATCTCTTAGTTTATAGATGTGATATACTGGCTCAACGCTACCCCATTTTGCAGTTTGAAGATTCACTATTATTTTGTCATCTAAATCAAATTATAATGTTGATATGTTTGTATGTATAGTTCCAGCTGTTAGATAGCTAGCTTTAACTTTGAGATAACTTTTGCTTTTGGTTGTTAGGGGCCATGCATTGTTCCCATTTTTGCTGTATCAAATTCTGTTGTGATGGAAGGATATTTTCATCTAAAAAATGTGAAGTTTTATTACAATGTGTTCTTAAGTATTTATTCCTATTTTAAATGCAGGCTTTTGTATGGTTTTGGGGATTTTTGAAGACTTGTGTGGAAGGACTGGTAACTTATCATATCCTACAAGGATTGTAGTATGTAGGCATATTTTGGTTTGTATTTTGGAGTAACAAACAAAGATGTATGTTACTCAAAGACGTGATATTAGGAAATTGTGTAATTATGTATCTACATGTAGTTTAGCTTTTGGAGCAAAGTCTTTTTTTGTATATTTTGATAATATAATGATAATGTTCTTACATGTGGAGGTACGGTATATTTAGTCATTAAAAGTATTTTAGTAATAATAACGAAACCAATTTGATAAGGGGTTATGCTTATTAATGAGAGTAATTCCCGTCAATATCATAACATAAAGTAAAGAGAAATTGAGGCAATAATGAGGGGCAAATAATTTAATAATAAGGAAGTTTACTGTAATTATGAATAATTTTTAATGACGGTATAATTCTGTTATTGAATGTCAACCCTTTTTAATAACGGGATATATTTGTTATTATTTACTTTTACCAGTGAAACTATTATAGAGGCGATAAGGTAGATTTCCTTATAAAAAACCTTCAATGACAGAAATCAGTCATTTAATGAGGATAATTACCCTTATAAAAAACAACTTTTCTTGTAGTGAATACCGTTTGATTGTTTTTACTACTTCTTTAAACCAAGTCGACTAATAATATGTAAAAACAACCTAACCTAAGCCGAACGGTCCAAATCCGAAGATTTTCTGAGAAGTTTTAGGTCCGGTCGTCACAAAAACACTACTGATAACTCCCTGATCTTATATCGATTTTAGAATTGAAGGGTCTTCCCCAAAAGAAATCGTCTTTGGTTGCATATGTACATTAAAGGCTCGAAGGTGCTCTGGTGCATGGCCCTGTGTTTTCATCAACATAACCTTCAATAGATATGCTTTTTCACATACCTATTTCTCAAGCTGTTGTGAGACTATTGTTTAAGGCAGACCTAGTGAAGGGTGGGGTGTCTTCTATGTGCACCATCAGGATGGCTTCCTAGGAGTCCATTGGAGCGTTGTATGGATGTTATAGTATATGAAAAGTTTCTTCGGAGTGTTTAAGTTGGTGCCTATCACTATCGATTTCTGTTAGCTGCATCAGGATCTGCAATGGGACAAAGCTGCATGATCGTCTAGTCATCAGATCCGTGCTATAATGCCGAAGTGTTTTTGTATGAAATAACCGCTTAAAAGAGCTTCCATAAGGACTCCTTTTAGTGTCGATAGATGGTAATATACGTATCCTAATAAAGTTTGTTACGGTTAGGAACTGAGATCCTTCGGCTCTGTTTGGATATAGATTATTTCGACCTGCACAAATTTTATCCTGGTCTTGACATAAGTATGATTCGGCGTTCCAGGACCAGTAGGATTTTACATAAATAGACATGTTTACTCCAATCTTAAACAATCCTATTAGTTGAACATGCATGATATGGTGTACCTGGACCAATATAATACTGATGTTCGACTTGAATGGATTCATGAGAACAAAAATGAAATACAATAAAGTGATGTATGCAATGCTAAAGTAGTCTTGAGGGTTAATGAAAGAAACTGAAAATAACAACACAGCCAAGGATTTGCAAAGAAAACTGGTATGAAACTATTATGCTCCTTTTTTATTCCTCCGTGTTTTTGATTACAACTGCAGCTACATTTATAGCCTAAGCATTGAGATAGAAGCCTGAATTTCAAATACAAGATAATACAAGATAAACCAATAATTATGTTTAGGATAAATATTTGAACATTTGAATTCGATCGGTCCTTTTATCAAACACTTGAGTAGGACTCCATCTTGACTCAAATTCATGGCCTTTAGCTCACAAGTACCAACCAACCACGCCCGCTTGATTTGTTTGAATTTATCTCGATTTCCTTATCACCCAGAGCCATCCTTATCACTCCAACCTTCAGTAGCTGTCTGAATATTTGTGTGTGTGTCTGAAGCTATATTTTTGGCATCAGCATCAGCATCTTGTTTGTTAATACCCTCCCTCAAACTATGACTGGGGTGAAGGCATAGTTTGCTGAGGAAGTCTTGAAGCAAACCGGGTGACTGGTTTTGTAAACAAGTCAGCTACTTGAAGATGAGCAGGGACATGTTTGGTGGTAAGCTTGCCTTGGGCCACTCGTTCTCGTACAAAATGAAAGTCCAACTCAATGTGTTTGGAGCGTGCATGGAAGACTGGATTAACTGTTAGGTATAGAGCACTTAGGTTATCACAGTAGATGATGGGAGGAGCAGTAGACTTGATGCACAAATCAGCACAAAGAAATTGAAGCCAAGCAAGTTCAGCAGCAGTGTGTGCCATGGCTCGATATTCAGCCTCTGTACTGGATCTGGACACTGTTGGTTGCTTCTTGGCACACCAGGATATGAGATTAGGACCTAGGAATGTGCAAGACTCGTAGTAGATCTTTCGGTGGACGGACAACCACACCCAATCTGCATCTGAAAATGCATAGAGAGTGAGTGTAGGAACAGCCTTGAACTGAAGTCCCAAATGCAGGGTAGCTTTAACATATCTGAGCATTCTATGAACCAATTTGAGGTGAGCCTGAGTGGGTGCTTGGAGAAACTGAGATGCATAGTTGACACTGAAGGAGATGTCAGGTCTTGTAAAAGTCAGATATTGGAGTGCCCCAATGAGTTGCCTGTAGTATGTAGGATCTGCCAGGATTGGTGAATCAGGATCTGGACTAGGCTTGAGTTCCAATGGAGTAACTACTGGTTTGCAATCCACCATCTGTGCCCTTTCCAAGATAGTTAAGGCATAATGAGTCTGGGACATGTGCAATGTAGAGCCTGCATAAGAGATTTCTATGCCAAGAAAGTGGTGAAGTGTTCCAAGATCCTTCATAGCAAATTCAGAGTGTAATATGGCAATAAAAGAAGTAATTAGATGAGCATCAGAACCTGTAAGTAACATATCATCCACATATAATAGTAAATATAGAGAACCACTAGCAGAATGATAAACAAACAAGGAAGGATCAGCTAAACTGCAGTAGAACCCATATTTGAGAAGGAAAGCACTGAACCTATCAAACCAGGCCCTAGGTGCTTGTTTAAGGCCATAAAGGGCCTTTTTCAGTCTACACACATGGCTGGGAGACTGTGGATCTGACATGCCAGGTGGTTGTGCCATGTAGATTTCGTCATGGACAAAGCCATGAAGAAAGGCATTCTTAACATCTAATTGTCTTATGACCCAGTGTTTACTAAGGGCAGTTGCTAGAACAAGCCTGATAGTGCCTGGTTTAATTACTGGTGAGAAAGTTTCAAGGTAATCTATGCCATCCACTTGACTGTACCCCTTAGCTACCAGTCTTGCTTTGAGCCTGTCTAGAGTGCCATCAGGCTTTAATTTAGCCTTGAAGACCCATTTGCAACCAATAATGTGCATCTGAGGGTTGTAGGGGACTAAGTCCCATGTGCCATTCTGATGTAGAGCCTGGAGTTCCTCTTGCATGGCAGTCCTCCAACCAGGATGTTTAAGGGCATCTTTGACAGTTTTTGGTTCTCTTGGAATATCTGGGAATGTGGAGACCAGAAGGGCATACTTGGGATTTGGTTTAAAGATACCATGTTGCCCTCTGGTTATCATTTGGGGGCTTGCAGGAGGACTGTGTGCAGGTGAGGTAGGTGATTCTGAGGTAGGAGTGGTTGGTGTAGCATTGGCTGTAAAGTCAGAGTGGTCCCCATGGTTATGGTCATCATGGTGAACTGGAGTAAGAGGAGTGGATGAATCATGTTCTATGGGATTTGTGGACTGGGAGCTATCTGTGGCACTATTGGCATCTAGGGCAGATGTATGATCTGGAGTGGGATTGGTGTCAGTGGCATTAGGGTTATTCAAAACAGGTGTTGATGTGGCAAAGGGGTTAGGAAGAGGTAGGTCTATTGTTGTACTAGTTGGAGGAGTGTGAGAAATGTCTGTCTGGATGTGGGAGTGTGTGTCCTGGGAGATATCTAGCCAATCTGTGAAGGTGCTGATACTAATATGTGGTTCATGACTAGTTGTAGGTTGAACTGGGGGTTTGTAAGGGAAGTTGGTTTCATCAAAGGCAACATGTCTGGATATGATGACTTTCCTGGTGGTTGGATGGTAGCACCTATATCCCTTATGCTGCATGCTGTACCCTATGAATATGCATGGGACAGTTTTAGGATCAAACTTATTGTTTTTGGAATCCCAAGTGTAGGGATAACATCTGGTTCCAAAGACCCTAAGGTGTGAGTACACAGGGTGTCTACTGTACAATCTGAAATATGGTGAGTCATTGTGAAGTGAGGATGAAAGGACTCTGTTCATTATGTAAACTGCTGTGGCAAAGGCTTCTGTCCATAGATATAGAGGGGTATGACTATGGAACATCATAGTTAAGCCTAATTCCCTGATGGTTCTATGTCTCCTTTCAACCATTCCAGATTGCTGAGGGGTATGAGGGCATGACAATTGGTGAATGACTCCTGTGTTTTGGAAATGATCCCTTAGTGTGTGATTAGTGAATTCAGTCCCACAATCAGAGTGGAAAATTTTAACTTCCTGGTCAAACTGTCTCTTAATCATTTTTTCAAAATGCAAGTAAGCTGTATAAAAATCAGATTTGTGCATCAAAGGTATAAGCCATGTAAATTTAGTGAAATCATCCACAATACTTGCATAATAGGAGAATGAACCAATAGACTTAACAGGGGCAGGGCCCCAAAGATCACAATGTACCAATTCAAAAGCCCTAGTAGTAATATGTTCAGAATCAAAAAAAGGAAATTTATTTAATTTTCCTAACTGACAGCTCTCACATATGTGGTCTGTCTTTATTTGCCCTAAAACTTCAATAAGACCTTTGGCTTTTAGTTGTTGGACAGTCCCCATTTGTGTGTGACCCAACCTCTGATGCCATAGATTACTTGAACCTGTCCTGAACCTGTTGGAGAAGTACAGTTCAGGTTGATTCTGTAAGACATACAGATCACCCTCTCTTTTCCCTGTTGTCAGGATCTCCCCTGTGTCCTGTGACTTAACAAACACATTATTATTAGTGAACTCACATATTACAGAGTTGTCAGTGGTAAGTTGGCTGACTGATAGTAGGTTCTTTGTAAGATCTGGAACTAATAGAACATTTTTTTAGTGGTAAAGTGTTGTGGTTTTGTTTTAAACTTGTGTGTCCTATTCCAGTTATTGCCAATGTGTCCCCATTGCCTATAATTACTCCTTCTGTTCCTGTCAATTTGTGTGTGTGGTGTAAAATGTTTGACTTACCTGTCATGTGGTTTGAAGCTCCAGTGTCCACAGTCCAGTCTGTGTCTGCAATAGATGTGTCTAGAGTGAGTGCAGCAAGGGCTTGAGGCAGGTCTTGATTCTGTCTGTCTTTCTTTGGTACCCACCAACATATTTTGGCAATATGACCCATAATACCACAGTACTGGCACCTCTCATTCCTGTAACTGTCTCTTTCATCTGGTGTCATCCTTCTTTCTCCTGGAGGGGGTGGTTTCCTCTGATTTTGTCCAGCATTTGTATTTCCCTGTGACTGTTGTGCTTGGAAACCCCTCCCTGATGATACAAATCTGCTGTCTTGTTGTGGTGCTTGTCTTTGTACTTGTGGAGTCCTGTTTTGATTTTGACTGTAGTATGCCATTTGTGGTGCTTGCTGTACTTGGTTCATAGTGTTTGAGAACCAAGTTCTCCTCTGATCAAGGCTTTGGAGATGTGATACCAATTCTGTGTAGGTTGGTCTTGGTGGTTTGAGCATAGTGGTTGTGAAAGTTTCATAGGTTGGACCCAAACTAGTCAGCAGTGAGTAGACCTTTTCTGAATCTTGTACTGGTTTTCCTATAGCAGCCAAGCTGTCACACAGCCCTTTGAATTCCTTAATGTGTTCTGTAATTGTCCTGGTTTCATCTTTCTTCAAGTAGGTAAGTTGTTGCTTGAGGGTGAACTCCCTTTCTTGTGAGTCTTGTGCATATGAATCCTTTAGGGCCTTCCAAACGTCTTGTGCAGTGTCTAGACCTATTACTAGGCCTAGTGATTCTTCAGAAAGTGATCCAATGAGCCATCCTCTCAAAAGTCCGTCGGATATCTTCCATTCCTTGTATTCTGGATTTGGTGTTGAGACTTATGTCCCTTCTGCAGTTGTACTCTTGAGATTTCGATCTGGTGCTGGGGTCTCATTGGTCAGGTGGCCAACAAGATCTTGACTTTCTGCAAATGCCAATGCTTGTTCTCTCCACAGAGGGTAGTTGCTCTGTGTGAGTTTTAGTGTAATAAAACTGCTGACATTCAAGGATAGTGTCGACATCTTTTACTTTTTCTGGTGTCTGATCTGTTTGGTTTGTTTGATTTGCTGCTGCAAATTGCTTGTAAGATTTGGATTTGGACAGGATTTATGACCTGTTTGTGTTTGACAGATTCAAGGATCTGTTTGTTTGTGATTTTGACAGATTTAAAGATCTGTTTGTTTCTGTGTTTTTTTTTTTGTGTGTTTGGACAGATATCTGAAGACTGTTTTGTCTGTGTTTGTGTTTGGATTTACCAAGTTTTTGTCTCTGATACCATGAAAGAAACTGAAAATAACAACACAGCCAAGGATTTGCAAAGAAAACTGGTATGAAACTATTATGCTCCTTTTTTATTCCTCCGTGTTTTTTATTACAACTGCAGCTACATTTATAGCCTAAGAATTGAGATAGAAGCCTGAATTTCAAATACAAGATAATACAAGATAAACCAATAATTATGTTTAGGATAAATATTTGAACATTTGAATTCAGTCGGTCCTTTTATCAAACACTTGAGTAGGACTCCATCTTGACTCAAATTCATGGCCTTTAGCTCACAGTACCAACCAACCACGCCTCTGCTTGATTTGTTTCGAATTTATCTGAATTCCTTATCACTCCAGAGCCATCCTTATCACTCCAACCTTCAGTAGCTGTCTGAATATTTGTGTGTGTGTCTGAAGCTATATTTTTGGCATCAGCATCAGCATCTTGTTTGTTAATAGTTAAACATGCAATATATCTCCTCCCCAGAGATCGACAATGGTCCCCTGCCTATACATTTAAACACTCGAAACGTATTTATTACATTGGTAACGATAACCCGACAATTGTTTCTAGAAGTGTATCACCGTTATAAATACCGTAAATCAGTTATGAAGAAGTCCATTGGAAAGGACAATTATACCCATCTAGCATGCAGTAACATCTTTTTTAAGATTTAAGATATCACAAATTCAAATTACATTATTTATTTGATCATAAAAAATAAAAAAAACTTAAGAAGTCATTGATACAATATGCTATTAGATAGAATTGCAATTATCCTTGCACATCACAAGCATGGGTATCGTTCCAATTGCCTCCACAAGCGTAGCAAAATTCGAATCCACATCTGCCATGGGTAAACCAAAACATACAAACATAACTCAACATAATAAAAATTTATAGAACATTAACCTTAGCGATACCCAGCCTACAAATTATACCATTAGGGTGTAACCGTTCCATGCATAATTCTTTTAGCTTAGTATATAGAATATAATTTACTTCTTAAAACTTAGCTTTTTACCTTTAAAAAAAAATTTTAAAAAAAAAATTAAAATTAAAACCTGCTCTCATACCTCTGTTTTTCCAAACTCAAATTTTGTTTTATACTGCCTTCTCCAAAATGTAAATCCGTTTATATATTTTAACATAGATTAAAAAAAATTGGTTAAGCGTCAATAATTTTAATGGTCTAAAATACCCTTTTAGTCTCATTAATGTAATAGTTGTAAAATAGATGAATATACAATAAATTAATTAGGGTAAGAAAGAAAAATATAATAAGTGTTCCATTAGAATTTTAGAAGGGAGTAGTATAATGTTGTAAATATGAAAAGGCATCTTGCTATTGTTTCCCGTATAGACTTTATTTCTATGAAAACATTGACTATGATGTGAAACCTATTGAATTATATGCTCTTAAAAATATCAATGGCTTCCCCTCAAAAAAAAAAAATATATATATCAATGGCTTAAGAGTTTGTCTTTAATTTATTGTGTAATTTGAGAAGATTTTTAGTTGAGTAGTGATAGAGCACAACGAATCTACAACAACAAAATGCACAACATACTTTTTTACTCCCTACGTTTTTGAAGTGTCATTTTTGAAATTTTGTACTTTTCACTTATATCTGTCGTTTCAAATTACCAATACATCGTTTATTATTTTTTTTCCACTGATGCCCTCATATTGATTACAAGATTTAAACAAAGTCTTAGACTTGAAATAATAAAATATACATTTAAAATGCATCGAAAACACCAAAGGTTATTTTGAAACTCCAATAGTATTACTATGAATGTACTATTCATACTCTATTCCCGACACATTAATCACATTTTTTGTCTGTGTGCTTACACCAAAAGTGACTGATAAAAAAAACAGAGAAAATACTATTCATTGATGTGGTACTACTGATCTCTCCTTAAAGATAAATAATATAAAAGTGTGTTACAATAACCATTTTGTTATCCGTATGATTTCATAAATTTTAGATTTGTCATTGATCAAATCTGATATGGTGGTCTCCAATTTTTTTTTCCTTTTGGATTCTTTCTAGCAAATAACTTTATGTTTAAGAAGTTTTATTGGACAAATTCGATAACACGATGGTCCAAAACTTACTTCAGAATCATTATAAAATCAGTGCTATGATTTATGTAAATGGCGAACGCAAATTTTACTTGGTAATCCAGGATCAATAGGATATTGGATAATATGATGGACCCCTTTTTTTTAAGGTGTTATTTACATTTTGCCTCTAGTTTAAAAGATGCTCTTGGTGAAACAAGTATGACATAGTGTACCTAGACCATCATAAAACTGTTGGTCGGGGAAATGACACTTAATTGTGCAAAGAATACAGGAGTAGACAAAACTAACCGGCAAGTAATGTGTATACAACCATCTATCTTCTCAACATAGAATCTGCAGCGAGGACACCTACTCCATCCCATTTTCTTAGCAAGTTCACTCACCATGAAATCTCTTTCATTTTCACCTTCCCACGCTGCTTGAAATTCTTCACAATCCATTTCCGAATGCCAGGGCGCTTCACACTCCGCACAAAAAAGCCTCCAACAATCTGGACATACCGATTCCTTGATCACTTCATCAGTGTCGTCTTTAAGAATCACGGCCGAGCAATCTTTAAATGGACAATACACTTTCTGTGAATCAAGAATTGAAAATTCACAAAGGGCTCGATCCCATTTGGATAGAACATCTTGGGACACAAATGCATTGCAAGAATGGAAGTCGAGAAAAAGGCCGCAATCAGCAGCCGGACACTTGATATTGCAGACATTTTCATGGAGTTTTGCATCTATGTGATTGTTAATGCATTGTTTGCAGAAGAAATGCTTGCAATCGGGTATTTCGAACATCTCGTCATCATCTTTAGTTTCCGTACAGATCTCGCAAAACATGAATATATGTATGATGACTCGCAGGGTTTTTTTTTCTTCTTTTTCTTCAGCTTTTTCTTCTAGTTGGTGATAAGTTTAAGGAATGAGTTGGGGAAAATGATGGATAGTATTCTGTTTACAAGAGATATATATACACTTATGATCGAGTATCAATCACAATGAATGCATATCAACTATCTACGGTAACAATATATACACAGTAAATGTATTAACACTTGCACTATCAACTATCTATCGTAACAATATATATGTATTCACACTATTACACTATTAGTTGATTTTTTTTATATTTGTTTTTCTTATAATATTTTATAGTACGAAAAAAACACACGCACATGCTTTTATCTTCATTGGGATATGAATTCAGAACTTCCGAGTTAACAACCTCAGTGATTTCTATTGGGTTAATGCCTTATCGTCTCTATTACTCCTTCCGTTCCACAATAACTGAGGCAGTTGCCATAATGTTTTGTTCCATTTTATGTGCGGCAGTACAATTTCAAATGCAACATTTATTGTCTTTTTACTTGATTTACCATTATTTATTACATCAGGAGATATAAAAAGCAAGACCACATTAATTATATCCAAGGACATTCTAGTCATTTTATTGTAAAAGTTAATGCATTAACTCACATTCTTAATATGCGTAATTTTGACAACTGCATCAGATAAATTGGAATGGGTGGAGTAGTTGATTTTTAGAGGATGTAATATATGGACTAAGCCAAGATGATTAATGTAATTCCATTCATCTTCTCTTTTCTTCGAAAAACGGTCATGACTCTTACTCCTAGGATATTATAGTAATCTATTGAACTTTTTTAACGCCTTCATGCATTTAATTAAATCAAATTATTGATTAAATAAATAATGTATTGTTTTTAACTATTAATACTACCTGTATTTCATAATTAATAGTATTTGTTTTGAAATATTAAAAAAAATGTTATGATCGAGTATTAGGAAAGCAAGAGATCGAGTTACGTCTAGCTTGGAAAAACTAGTTTTTGCACTGTAGTGGTTTTTTTGTTTTTCTGTTTTTTTGTATAATTTTGTAGAGTGGTAAAGTTTGTGATTTTCGTAATTTGATATATAATCCGATTTTGACAAAATAAAAATGGTATGATTGATATTTGCTTGAGCTCTTGTGGTTTAGCATATAACATCTTCACTTCTTCATGGTACTCCCATCGTTTTTTATCGGTCAAATTTCAGAATTTTCTCTGTTTTTATTTATCTGTCTTTTTACATTTTCAATGAATCATTTATTAATATTTTTCATCCTTTACCAATAAAGTATTTATATTTCCAATAAAAAAAATTATTTCCAATACTAAAAACTCGTTTACCAACAAAGTATTTAAATCTCCAATACTAAAAATATATTTCCAATACTATGTTTTAGACATATTAATTACTAGCTCCGTCCCACAAAAAGTGTTCATAACGGAAAAATGAATTGTCCCATAAAAAATGTCCATTTAAATTTCCAATACATCATTAAATATATTTTTTCCAATCATACCCCTATTTTAACATTTAATTTTCCATAATTCTTTCATATTCCAAAACAAGCATTTATGATTAGTTAAGGGTATATTTTTCTATTCATTCTTAAAATACAACACATTAATTATTCCTTAACCTCCGTGTCCAACAAAAAATGGACATTTTTTATGGGACGGAGGTAGTATTTTTAATTTTTAATCTGTATGATTTTCTCATTTAAAAAAAGCAGAGGGAGTATATTAATATATGCTTTACCCTTTATGGTTTTCCTCAAAGTTTTTAATAACAAGGGATAACATATATTCCATGATTCCATCCTTTTGTTTAACCGTCACTTTTTAGAATTTGCTTTGTTTTTATTTATCTGTCATTTTATATTTACAATGCATCATTCATTATTATTTTTTCCCCTTTACCAACAAAGTATTTACTTCTCTAATATAAAAATAAATTTCCAATGCAAAAAACTCCAAAAGTCAATTTGACTCACTATTACCCATACATATATTCAAAAAATCAAAGGACAACTTAGTCATTTAACCCTTTTTTTTAGATACATTAATCAATTTCTTAATCTGTGTGATTCTTTCTCTCTGCGACAGTTAAAAAAACGGAAGAAGTATTATACTAGGGGTAAGGTCTTATGTGTTAAGCTACAGGAAAGTACTCCATCTATTCCTTTTTAACTGTCGCACTTGTGAAATTTGTTTTTTCCTTTGCAACTGTCGTAGAACACTTTTCAATAAATAATATTTCTTCCGCATTTTACCCTCAACCTAATGTGTTTTATTAATGCTCCTGCTCCTGCTCCTGCCTATTACTCTCGGTGGTCAGCATATCATTGAATATTGGTTTCGTTATTCCCAAGTATTTGATCGGTGCCTACTTTTCATGTATTTGATAGGTTGCCACTAATTTGAAGATCCATTTTCCATCAATTGACGATACAACTCTTTGTTGCTGCCGAGGCAAGACTGCTTATTTCGAACCCGGTGGTGTAGTCGGTTATCACGCTAGTTTCACACATTGGAGGTCCCCGGTTCGAACCCAGGCTCAGACATTATTTTTATAATAAACTTAACATAATTTGAAATGTCCGAATTTTAACCACATAATCCGAAATATTCAAAAAAAAATGCTTATTTAATGCAGTATAATAGTCTTAGTTGTCACCTCCTAAATTCAGCAGACAAGGTCATATTAGTCTGTACAATACTAAACTCAACACAATAAATTACTTTATTAATTTGTGTGTTTTCTATTAATGCGACTATTAAATAGAAACGGAGGGAGTAAAGCGTATATTAATATAACACATTGGAGTAAATGATATGCCAAATGATGAGTCTGTATTTTGTGGTGTTTTATGTGGTTATTTTATATCTAGTTTGTCAGGAGATACTCTTTTCGGGTATGTTTTGGTTGATTTTCAGGTTTTGGAAACTCGAGAAAGAAGATGGAAGATTTTGGAAGTTTTGTGGAAGATGGAAGAAAAACGGATTTTAAAGAGTTTGGAGTTCTAGTTTTTGCCTATGTCGGGATCCCGACTATTGAAGAGATGACAAAGCCTATTAAAGCTATTCGTGGATTATCGCTCTTTAATCACATTGGGCCATTAATTTTGGATGGACCTTTAAATAATCATGTTTTGTTATTACTATATATATAAAACCATTTTCAGAAATTTAAAATAAAAGCTTGGGCTTGGCCCAACGAGAATTGCCAATACATTTACGTTTGATAGACAATAGAATGTGGAGGAGGTTTTATATTTGCAGGAGAGGACGAAGTAATCGGAGGCACTTGGGTGCCGCAAATACTCTTTTCCTTCTTTCACATTTTCCATGCTTATAGACTATTGGATAGAAATCACGATAATTTTTATTATTATATTTTATTTATATATTTTTTTTATGAGTAGTTAGCTTTCTCTTCTAGTTAATTGATTATTTTGCATCTTGATTTCGTATGATTATGAGATAAAATTGTTTGTAAAACTCGATTAAATTGTTAGTATTTACTTATTTTCTGCTTTCATTGATTCATGATTTGATTGTTTGTTTAATTGTTTCAGCCGAATGATTGGTTGAATAGTTTGATCCAGCATCAAAAATCGAGTCTAGACGATAAAAAAGATTTGATTTTAAGTGGTAAACAACATATTGTCTGCCGGTTCGTAGCCCGTAGAATTCCCTGTTGTGAAAATAAGTGATCTCGGTTAATGTTAACCCAATGTGCGTTAATACCTAGAATTGAGTTTTTCTAGTCGTTAATGCATTTGTTCTCACCAAACCTCTGGCGATTGTTGAGAGATGTGCTATACAATTAGAGAATAAGTAGTGACGATTGTCCTGCTTATCGAATATAGGAAAAATTGGTTGTTTGGCGATTGTCGGTAACTATAACAAATTTATTAATAATTTAACGAGTCTTCTTTGCATCAATGATCAATCGTAGGAGTTGAGGGGGAAATAATTAATTGACTTGAGTTTTCTTGATTTTTATATCGTTTTAATTCTTAGGAAATAATTATAAGAAAACAAAATATATTTTGTTTTACAAATTTTAGAAGAAATAGATCTACCGTTCCCTGTGGGTCCGTATAGTCACTACAGCACCCGAACAATCTGATGCTCAAGAAGAGGAGAGTGAAAAAATTCATCAATGTTCTGGGAAGTTTGGGGGTGAAGAGATTGGTCATATGGATGATAACCATTTGGGAATTTTTTTAGCTAGGGCGGCCACATATGGAAAATGACATTGAAGTAATCCCGGATAGCTCCCTTGGTTTTAAAGAAGCCTCTTTCCCACTGGATTTCTTTATCATAAACACGCATGTGGAACCTCTTAATCCGGTTTTCGTTATGTTGGGAAGATAATTCACGAAAGTGCCTAGAGCCGAGGCACAACTGTTTCTACATGTCAAAATAATAGAAGACTCGTATTCTAAATATTCGTTGAAGAACCATGCAAGGAAAACTATTCCATTTGACAATGGATAGCCGAGGTAAGTATGTCTAGCCAAAGACTTTAAAGAAAAGCGATTGTTGGGAGGCAACGCAATTAAAATAAATTTGTTAATTTCATTTTGTTGTTTTTAGTGAATAAGTGAAAAAAAATAGACTTGCATGTTTGGTGAATTTTTGCAGGTGAAAAACTGGATTTTATGAAAAAAAAAATGGGAAGCTTTTAATTCAAGTTAATGTGTGGAGGCACAAGCAAGGGAACTATTTCAAGAAAGGAGAATTCCACTATTTCATCAAGTCGAGATCCTAAGGACTTTGAGACTTGTATGAAGTATGAAGAATTTAACTTTTTGGTTAAGTCGGGATCCTAGAAAACTAAAGCCTTGTTCCAAGAAAAGAGGATTTCACTTTTCCTTGAAGTCAGGATCTCGACGAGCTATTGATACACATTGTAATTTTCAAGTAAGATGGTTTTTACTTTCCTATGAAGTCGGGATCCTAAGGTAATCGGGAGGGGTTGATTCTCAAAAAAAAAATGATAGGCCTCTTCCACCCTAAATTTTCATTTCCCACCCTGACGTATACTCCCACCCACCTCCAACACTGGATCAAGTGAAGAGAAGAGAAGATGGACTTTTTGCTACTTTGTTTTTAGTTGGAATCTTATTATTATTATTGGTGTCCAATAAAGTCTACCAATGCCATCTAGCACGAAAATAGAGGGCTTATGGTGATTGATTTCATCAAATCTTCTTCTTATTTTGGTAAATAATCAATCAATCTGATTAAGGATTATTTATTAATGATTGATTTTATAATTTCTTTTATTTTAGGAATAATTTTTGTTTCTTTTTCATTAGACATAGAAGGTGACTAGGTTCATTATTATTTCTCTTTTTATATTTTATTTTTATTTTCTAGAAAATAAAATGCCAACTTCCTTGGCCTATAAAAGGAGGGGTACACCATATGTATTTCACACATTTGAATTGATTAATAATATTGTTATTGTGCAATGTTTTCGTATTAGAGTTTTACAACTTTGGTTAAGTGCATTTTATGTTTGTGAACAAAACATAAAGTGTTCATTGTAGTCTTTGGTTTAAGAATCATTAGAAGGGTCTTGGTTTATTCATAGCCATTGGTTCTTCTAGTCTCATCCTTGAGTCAAACAACATTTTCTCAAGACTTTTCCTTTATCTTATTCTATTTTCCTTTTCATTTGGAGATCTAAACGTGGTTATTCATCGCATTACTTAGGTTTCCTAACAACTGCATTGTTAAGGGTCCAAGGTATACATCAGTTGGTATCAAAGAAGTGGTTCAATCTATTTGTTTTGTTGTTGCTGATTTGACACCTGGTTTTATTTCAATTCGTTTCATTACCATATCACCTCAAAAAAATAAAAAAAAAATTATGAAATTTTTATCACAAATAAATCACCCTTTGATCTACATTTTCTCTTTTTATTTCATCTCAAAATTTGAATAGGATCATACCGACAGCTGCACCCCAACACAGAGTACTCTATTCTGAAATTCTACAGTAGTAGATCTTCTTTTGAATCTTGTTTGAGTGGGTTAACAAATTCCAAATTCATTGAACATTGGTGCTGTGATAGTAAATTGTCTGTTCTACAACTTTTATCTTTTGATTTTTTTTCATATTCGTCATAGTTTGATCAAGATCGGCGAAATAAGTCACTACTATAATTCTGGAAAATCTTGACAGATTGAACAAGTTGACAAGAAACGATTGTTTGGTCAACCTAAAAAAGTCAAAAATATCTGAATTTTAAATATCATCTGCATAACTCATTATTCAATAAATTTTCTTTTTTACTTCCTGTTCAAATTCGTTTTCATTTGGACTGCGTGTGCCAATAAGTGCATGACTGAATTTCTGGACAAAATCAGGAAGTTATCACCGAACTCCAATTCAAGTGCTAAACATTAAAGCACTGATTAAAAGACCAGGAGGTTGTCACCAAACTCCAATTCAAGTGCTATACATTAAGGCACTGATTAAAAGGTGATAACCTGATCTAATCCAAGTTCATCATAGTTTTTAGAAGAAAAAAAAAGTCATATAAAGGGGTCAGACACTCAAAAGGTGCCCGGAGTCTATTACATATTTGATCTATACCACATCTACTCCATTTTTTTGTCTTTTCTTCTCACATTTGAATCCATCCTAGACTTCTCTTCTTGTGATTTGAGGACTTATGATACAATGATTCACAGAGAATTGCAATCATATTATTGTGCACTTTTTAATTGTTTATTAATCTAATTGAGAAAGAGCGGTAAAGGCAATTGCGTGGGGAGTCTATAAGAGGGGAGAGAAAAGCCAGACTGAATCATCAATCACCGAAATAAAAAGTGAAAGTGAGGATTTTTATTTTGTTTTTTTTTTTGTCTACAATTTTTCCCTTGTAAATAAAAACAATAATGTCACATTATCTTTCCTTTTTTTTAGGGAAATTCTAATTACAATGCTTTAAAATCTTTTGATATTAGTAAAATGAGTCTAAAACTCCTAATCCTTATGATCAAGATTTTAAGACATTAAAGGGAACAACTTGTAAATATCATTCTTCTAGTTCCGTTAAAACTAGAGATTTATATTGCTTCATTTGTAATGATTATGGGTATTACGAACATAAATGCCCTACTTTGAGGAAACAATATAATGATTCAGTTATTGATCATAAGCACATAAGAAATGCCAGAATTCCCTATTGTGATTCTCATGATCTTTTTTGTACTAGATCTACAAATATGGCACAAAAAGATGATGTACAAAATCATGATTTGAAAAAGTTATTGGTTGAATTGGTTGAGAAAAAGAAAATTAAAAAAGGGGTCAAAAAAGAAATTGAAAAGAATAATGAGGAGGGAGAAAATGAAGTCCAAAATCCGAGAGATTTTGAGGGAGAAATTTGTTCGAGAAAGAAAAATCTTGTGGGGATGTGAGGAATTCTAATTTTTTAAATGCTTTCACTTTGGTTTATTGTGAGCAGGTTTGTGAAAACAAGCAACACTTGAACCATGAAGAAGTAGTTGCAATTAAGGTTAAAAAAGTGGAGTCTTCTGATTCCGTGCAAACTGAGGAGTTCTATAGAAGATTCATGGTGATGGACCGAATTTGTTTTGTAAGGATTAATAATACTTGTGAATCTAATGTGGTAAGTCAAGAAACTGTTGAAAAACTTAATTTGGAAACTTTTGATCATCCAAACCCATATAGTCTACAAGGGCTTAGCGAGTTTGAGGAAATTAAGGTTTCAAAGCAAGTTGTGACTTCATTTTCTCTTGGACTTACCATGATTAGATCTTATTTAATGTCATTCCTATGCTTAATTGTCATATAATTTTGGGAAAACCTGGGTCAAAAGAAAAGCGAGATGGTAAACTTAACAGGTATCGATTTAAGCAAAATAATGAAACCATTATACTAACTTCTTTGAATAATCAACAAGTTCTTGAAACTCAATGGCTAATTCAAGAAAAGAGTCATCTTCGAAATGTTTAAGCCAACCAAATGAATTTGTTGAACCAATGGTGCAAGATAATCGCATGGGTTGTAATGTGCTTGAACCTAAATTTGATCTTAATTCTTTGAATGAAAATTGCGAGCATGATTTAGATATGGATCCAACAAATTCTATGCTTGAGAAAGGATCTAATGTGTGTTTGGATTCAAATGTTGAAAATCTTGGTATCAAGTGGTATAACAATCCTTTGTATGACGTGGTAGAATCTAGTGTAAATGATCCCATTGGCCTTGATAATTTTCAAATGGAACCTGGTGCACTTAATTCTTATTTTCATGAAAGGATTGAATTGGAAGATGTTGATATGAGTAAAAGTCTTAATGTGATTTAAAGACGGACTTTTGTTGGTAAATCATGTCTTACGCAGGTTGAAGAATCTTCACCACTTGATGGTGTCTGTGGGGATAAAAATGTGGCATGTGCGGAAATATAAGATATAAGATCTTTTCATCATTAATTAGATCCGTTTCTCAGTGATAATGAAATTATCTTTAATTCTCATCCTTTTGGTAATTGCGATTTGCATGTATCTGAGTTGTCCAATCAATGTTCTTGTTTTGTGAGAAAGACATGTGATGAAAATGAGGATAAATTTGGCAAAATTGATTTAATAGATTCCGTGAGAAGGAAAGTGAAAGCTGAAGCGTAACATCTTTATTTTAGTTGTCTACTATATAATAATGTTGTGCTTAGTGAACTCGAAATTTTACGAAACTCTTATGCTTTATCCTTTTCCAAGATAACTTAAGCATTTGTGAAGATTTTGATAAGAAAATGAGAGTAAGTTTGCTAAAAAGGGAAAGGTTTTCAAAAGTTTGTCTCAGTGGAATAGATTTACTGCGGAGGAATATGAAACACAAAGTTAGAAGGACTAATCCACTAATCTTTTGTTCAAGATTTATTGTTTTTGTTGGTTGTGGATGGCAGGATCGTGATGATGCAGTAAGATTATCGATGATGTTTTTGCTTCAAGGACGAATCTTTTCAAAGGGGGAGGATGTGATGCAGGACCATCAAGCCATCATCATTTTCTACACATCTCGTATGGTCCACAATTTCACATTAATGATTGGGAACCGTCTTTGGCTTATATCAAGATATTTGAATCATATTTACATACCATTCAACATGAAAAACTTTTGGAACTTTAATTTATCATTTATAATGATATTTTTAATGTTTCACATAATTATCAAGGGTTAGTTCATTGGAGAATACAAGTTGTTCTTTATTTGGGGTAAATTCACCAGGTTTGCATATTCTGGCGGACATGCACATTTTAATCGAGCCAATTCTCATCCTGTGGACTATTTTCACAAAAGAGAAGCCCAGTGCGATGAAGTACATAACTAAATGAAGAGAATGATTTCTTCCTTTGATTATTTTAACTGATTTGGGCCAAAGAGCATGAATCAAGCACTGAAGAGAAGAGAAGATGGGTTTTTTGCTACTTTGTTTTTAGTTGGAGTATTATTATTATTACTGGTGTCTAATAAAGTCTATCAAGGCCATCTAGGACGAAAATTAGAGGGCTTATGATGATTGATTTCTTCAAATCTTCATCTTATTTTGGTAAATAATCAATCAATCTGATTGGAGGATTATTTGTCAATGATTGATTTGAAGATTTCTTTTATTTTAGGAATTATTTTTTATTCTTTTTCATATAGACATAGAGGGTGACTAGAATCATTATTATTTCTCTTTTTATATTTTATTTTCAAGAAAATAAAATGCCAACTTACTTGGCCTATAAAAGGAGGGGTACTATATGTATTTCACATATTTGATTTGATTAATAATATTTTTATTGTGAGGTGTTTTCTCACTAGAGTTTACAACTTTTGTTAAATGCGTTTTAAGTTTGTGAGCAAAACATAAAGTGTTCGTTGTAGTCTTTGGTTTAAGAATCATTAGAAGGGTCTTGGTTTATTCATAGGCATTGGTTTTTCTAGTCTCATCCTTGAGTTAACTACTTTTGCTTAAGTCTTTTCCTTTATCTTATTATTTTTTCCTTTTCATATGGAGATCTAAACGTGATTATTCATCGTATTACTTAGGATTTATAACAACTCCATTGTTAAGGGTCCAAGGTATACATCAGAGTATTTTTTATTAAAGGATTTGGCATAGTTTTAGTATTCGTAAGTATTATTTTTTAAAACGAGTCGAGCCGCGCACAAATAGGTCGACGTTCGACTCAAAAAATGATCGCTTAAATATGATTTAACGAACTCGAGCTGAATTCGAGCAACTCATCAATATTAACATTGTCACCAACCCTCATAATAATAATAATAATAATAATAATAATAATAATAATAATAAATTCATTTTGTAACAGCCCGTTGTCACAAAGGCTTATGCAAAATATGTTATAATCTCGAGGTAGAAATGTCAAGCCTTAAAACCTTTTGTGACAACATTGTCTTGTTGTCACTAAGATACATTTCATGACTAATGTAACTGTCGTCACAAGAATGATCATTTTGTAACAAAATTAGTATTTTTCATTAAAGGTTTGTCACAAAAAGTCGTATTTATGTAGTGTAAATGGGTAGAGAGCTATCCATGTGGGTTTAAAGTTTATGAGTGCATGATTCAGAGTGTAATTTCTGCATGAAGATGAGTTTTTAGGTGTAGAGGGTGGGATATAAGTGTTGGGAAAGTGTATCGTGTGTGGAATGATTTACGGAACAACTCCGTAATTTGCGGAAGAAATTACGGAAAATAAAATCTAGATTTAAATAACAAAAAGAAAAATTCATTTTATTAAATAGATCTAATAAAGAACTATTACAGTACAGATTTGACTCAAAATGATAAGAAAATAAAATACAATGCATAAAATAAAAAGACTAGAGATCAAACCGAGGCGAGTAAGTTACTATTTCCTTAAGACTGATTGCTCCGGTATGGTGCCCACGGTAGTAGCAACTGCCTCTTAAGATACAACGGCTTACGTCTCGGATTTAGAGGCACTTCAATAATCCGAGCTCCGGTGAACTTACAGAGTAATCTGATTACTTTTCGACTCAAAACTATATATATATTACTCTTCGACTCAAAACTAAATCTATATGAGAGGCTCTATATGGTGGGAAAGACAAGAGAAAAATTTGATGCTATAACCTTCATCCAAGGGGTATTTATATAGTAGAGATGATGAGTCAATGGTCGAATCTGATTGGCCGAATCATGTCTTCAAGGTTGGCTAATTGGCCGAAACATGTCATCACGCGCCTTAAACTCTTGACCGACTTACTTTCTTCAATCTGATTAGTCGGATGACGCATCTTTGAATTCTTATTGTTTGGATGACGCATCTTTGAATTCTAATTGGTCGGATGATTCAATTACACAAAAATTAATATTTTGGTTAATTTCATAAAGAAATTTTGTCCCAAAAATAAATAGCAACATCCGAACCGAGCCATGATCAAGCTCGAGCCGAGCCGAGCCGGCGGCCGCGGCGCACGCGTGTGGAATTACCTAAGTCCTCCCTCCTGCTCAAAAGTGCTTTGCCCCTTGGGGCACATCGATAAGAGTCTCACAAACTCTTAAATATGGAGCTCAAGTCTCCCATTTTTCCAATGTGGTAGAGTTGAGTTGATCACAACTTCAACTCCTATCCCACTCATGTTTTACACCAATTTTAGGTATTAATTTCTCATTCACCCGATATCTGTATCGAGTTATTCCCAAGCCAAATATCATCTACTCCGTGAGTAGTATTTTTAGATGTAGTAAGCTCCAGTGAATCACACCGGAGCGTATCCAAAATTCACACTAAAGTTGACTGTTTCAACACATTCTAAGCCTCCTGACGATGCTAGATTTTGTCATGTATAATTTTGGGTCAATTTAATCTAGGGATGATCGAATCAAGGATGATTTTTGGGGTGATTTTAGACTGAGCCTGAGAGTCTCCCTCAGGTTGCCTACGTATCCTGTTATGTTCCAGGAATCAAGTCACACGTAGTTCCTGGAAGTGTATATTTATAGGGAGTTCATTACCTTAACCCTAAACCATGCCGGTTTGGGTAAAATACTGTATTAGCCCTTTGGGCTGTTACCAGCTTATATGGGCTTTACCCACTTATGCAAGTAACCACATGGATAATGGGCCTGCATGTTTAGAGTGGAATTTGCCCGTACCCCGAGCTTTCTGACTTGCGGTATTGAGATGGGCCCATCGTCCCGATTCTCTGATCATGTCGGTGGTTGATGTCTCAACCCGTAAATCGACCCTTGGGCTATCACTTATTCTTGTTTAGGAGGACCATCTCGTGATGCCACGTGGAAGTGCGAGATTCGGTATCGTCACCCACAATTTCATGGGAGTTGGCTTATATCTCCAACAATCCCTCACATGAATGAAAATTAATGCAAATGCAAATACATACTCTAAAGAGAAGTCAGACTGAAAAATATTGCATTAGAAGAGGTAGTTTATGTCCTTGAACCTGCCTTAGTGAAATACTTGTTAGATGTAGTGCCCAAAAGACAATTTACGTAATTGTTTTTATTTAGGGTGTCTTTAAAGGCACCACACTTATTCTACTAATGGCACCACAACAATGTAAAATATAGGTGTTTACTTTAGACACCACACAATAATTTTTTAAATGATAATTCTACCACCGGTACCGCACCTAGAAAAACATTCAAATTCACTGGTTACAAATTGTTTTAACTATTGACAATCTTTTTTTTACAAAATAGAACCTAAATTTTTTAAAATTTCATTTCAACCCCAACTATTCCACTAGTCCCTTTTCTTTCCCCGTGAACTTCTCTTCCAATTCATCAACATTACAAGTAAAAATCTTTGCCTCTTCTTCTGTTTTGTTTTTTTTTTCTTATTGTAGAAAAAAAAACAATCAACAATTTCCGATCCTCCAATCTACCCGATGAAACCCTAGACCGACGGGACAGACCGGAAAGAGGCACGTCGGGCGAGGAGAGTGGAAATCATCTTCCTCGGCATTGCGAGAACCGGTGTTGAATCCTTTAATTTTTAGGCATTTGCTTAACGCAAGCGGTATTTGTTTTTTCATAAAAGAAGAAGAGAGAATATCAATGGTTAATGACTATAGCGACTCACCAAAACAAATTTCTTAAAAATATGTATCTTTTGATCCTTGCGGCTGGCGGAGAAGTAATCAAAGTTGATGAAGATCATTTTCTTTTTTCTTTTTTGTAAAGAAGATAATGATGATGATGGTGATATGAAGAAAAGATCAAGAATATGAAATATAGTTAAGAAAGAACAAGAAGGAATAAGGGGAAGATGATGGTGTGTGAATGTGTGATGAAGGGGTTGATCGAATTGGGAATTAGGATTTTTGGGAGAGAAAAGTGTGGTGTCATGGATAAGGTTTATTTTGTCAGATTCAAAATGTTCAGGGACTGAATTGTTCTGATTGTGTTAGGGATATTTATATGAGGTGCCATAGGTATAAATGGCAATATTGTAATTAAATTGTGGTGTAATGAGTATATACAAAAATCGACGTGGTGCCTTAGGTAGAAAAACAAATGAAGGTGTGGTGCCTCTTAATTTGGGTGCCCAAATAGAATAGGTGTAGTGCCTCTAAAAGCACCCTTTTATTTAATAAATGACAGATTTTATTTCATATTATTATTTGCTTTGTGCTTATATTTAATACACTGCTGAAAACCAGAAGTCATATCATATGTAGCCATATAACTTAGTGTGTGTCACACTTGAGGATTAATTTTATGGTGATACACTTGAACTAGTTGTCCGTGGTGAACTTAATCAAAGTACGAGGTCTATTGATTAAACCAACATTAATGCGCCCATAACACTTTAAAGTGTGACCGTCTTATCCGGACCGTCGATATTGGTTATTTAAGTGGGGTATTTATATCTGATGCAGTCACATAGGACTGGACCGATTTAATCTGCATTTCTCATATAATTCCGTGATTGAGAAATCTCATTAAATCACAAGATGATCATATATGGATTAACATTAATCCTGAAATGATTGCAGAAGCCTGCTTGTTTCAAGATAGGGTTTGATGTGTTCGTTAAGGATTGCTAAGAGGCGTGGTCCGAATCACTTTCACGTTAGCACTATTCTGAAGTAAGTGAGGAGTGTGTCTCACAGATATGAAATCCATTCCTATTGAAATAGTGTCTAAAACCCAATCGGGTTTGACCGGATCCGACCGGGTCGGATCATTTATACTATTTCTTTAGGTTTATACATATATTAAATGGCTTTTCTGTTGTCATATATTTGTTCTTTTAAATAACTAATTATGAATTGTTATATGATAACGTCCTTAGTATTAAACTGTGATAGAGAAACCTTTATAGGCGATTGTGGTTGATGAGATCTCCAATCACTTTAATAAGTTTGATACTTAAATGTCTCTAGGCTTATGTACTATTAAACATGGCATTGATAATACAAACAGGCTAGCGCGTATTAGGTGTCTTCTGTCTTTAAGGGCTGGGATAGATCTCGTCTATCGAAGTGTAGAGACACTTGGACTGTACGTGGATGTGTATTAGAGAATGCATACATTAGACTGACCCACTTACACTGTTAAGTGTCACACTATGTGGCGGTTGTGTAATTATCCTAAGACCGGAGTCTTCATGGCATCACGGTGTGAATTTTCATGCTTTGACACTATTGAGGTTTCCCCAAGCCATGGGGCGATCATGCGGTATTGATTGAGTGTGATACTGAAGCATGCAGAGTATACATGTTTGTTCGTCCAGGAATCGCGTACCCTATCAGTATGAGTGAATATCCGAAAGGGCCTTCTTATAAGGAATGTCTTACTCTCGTGAATCTTTGCAAAGTGGAAGTAAATGAGTTACTTTGAGAGAGCATGATATCCAGATTATAAGATGCTGTCCTTGATGCTTGACACTCGACGTACGACCGTATGGATATTGTTACAGTGATAGGATTCTATTTACACGGTAACTATTTCACATGAAAGGTAGTAGTCATTGCATTGGACTCTTCCGATGATTGGGGGTCACGGTGTGTTGCTAGACGCTATCCCGTGATCGTTAGGTATGAAGGGCATTTTTGTAATTTGCACTTTGTGCCTACGGCCAACATATTCGGAATCCTATCGGGTCACACACATAAGATATTGAGTATTAAATGAGATAAATCTAGAATATCTAGTTTCCTTATTTTACTAGTAAAAGGTTTTCTTTCTCATTAATCTACACAGAAGCTTTTCCTATTGGGAATAGGACTACATGGGGCGCACCACTCCCCTATATAAGCAAGGGGTTGGCTAGCTCTTTTGTAAATCACAATTCCAAGAGACTAATAGTCTCTTGTGAAAATAGAGAGCTTTTCTAGAGAGATTTAGAGAGAGAGAAAAGGCCGGTCTAGCAACCGGATTTTTCTAGTAGCAATACAATGGTGGATTCCGGCAAGTTGTTCGTGTGGAATGGCGGTAGAGGCCGAACACTTGGGCGGCTCCGTGCACCACTACTCTTCTTAGATGGTCAAAACATCGATCTTTTAGATCAAGCAAAGTAACCACCGTTTACTAGCTTATTTGTTTATTTCTTAAACGAAGTCGATCCTGGCTAAAAGGAAATAAATTTTTGATTTCCGCTACATTCCCGCATAGATTTCCAAACAATTCCTTCCTGCAGGAAGTAGAAAGACAATCCCCTTATTTGTTGATCCTAGAAACTGATCGATCGGCCGAGTTCGTATTATTTATGAACTAGATCACTAGTGGGTTAATGGTAAATAAGGATAAGATGTAATGAAGAAGGTTTACGGAAATAATCCCGCTTCGTTACGGATAGTCTATGGAGGGTTAGTCTATATGTAATGATTATATCAATGTACACTTATTGACTCGACTTTCTGAGAATAAGCTATATCTATAATCGATAGAGTTCAGTTTCGGATTTATGGTGGTGTAATTGCGGAATTAATGAGTTGAGTAGAAATATTCTGTTCGATGAATATTTTATTCAATTTATTGTAGCTACCGGTTATAGGTCCATGGTCCCTGGGTTGGCTCCTAACACACGAGTGTTTTCTCGTTTTGTGGAACCTCGAGAATAAATTAAATATTTGGTCTGTTTAACGAATATACGACTATTATTTATTTGGTAAATAATATGTAAAATATAAAAGACATTTTCTATTAAAATTAATGGAAAAGGTGACGCCACATATTGTGGGAAAATTAGAAAAAGAAATTTTCCTAGATTATGTCACATGTGTAATTAATTAATTAATTATTTGTTAGATAATTAATAGAAAAATAAGAGATTGATTTTATGGGAATTATCTCTTATTTTATGGCAAATATCTTTCCTTATGGAAATAGATAATTGTATTGTGAAAAGTATAACTCTCTCTTGACTAGTTAATTTCCTATATAAAGAGAGTTCCTGCTAACACAAGAGCACATCACAAATTGCGCCACTTTCATCTAAAAAGAAAAGAAAAATTAGTTTCTTGTTCTAGCCGTTAGGAGGATATTCAAGGATGTTCAAGGATGTTCTACTACGAGAATTGTTTAGAGATTAGTAAATCTTTTAAACGTAGGGTTTATTTAATTTTAAATTTATAGATAAGACACGGGGGTACCAACGGTGCATTTCAGTGGTTTATTTTTTGCATTTATTTTCTTATGTGATATTTATGTGATATAACAATGTCATGCATCATATTCATGAATTCCACTCCTAGCATATGCACACATGTAGAAAATTAATATTGGCATGAATTAGACATGTATGGAAACGATAATTAATTTAGATTAATAATAAATTAAATTAATTAAAGGAAACATAATTTTATCGGGATATACAATTCATATGATAAACTTGATTTAGGATTATGAATCCTTCGGGGTTGATAATCAAAAAAATTGAAAAATCATGAAAAATTGGACATCAACTAGACGGTATTTGGAACCGATAAGTTGGTGGTTGTTTTTTCTTGATTTATTGTTTTTTTCGAATTATTGGAAAATTCTATAATTGATGACGTGGTCAAGTTAAATTATTAACTCGAGACCTACTAACCCACTAGCAAGAGAACTAGGTTCAATTGTAGTATAGCCAGACAGAGTCGAGGTCGATCCCACAGAGACTCGGCACAAATAAAACACAACTTACTTTATCGGACTTAAATTGAAGAGGCGGTCTCACGACCAACTAAATCTTGTAAATAAAATAGCGACAACCACAAGACACAAAATACCACAAAGACAAATCAAAGACTACTAAAACACGGATAATACGGTTGATATTATCTAGACAAATAGTATTGATTACGCTAGTAGATCATAACTCCCTCATGTGAATTAGGTTGATAACGAGACAAAACAAGCGTTCAAGATTAATTATTCGACTACGGGAGTCATCCACAAGGTAGATTTAGCTCGGTTAGGCCATCTAAATCATCGTGCCTCCATTACGTGACTTAGCCTTTTGATGCCTCCATCTCATATAACCCGACACAATTATTTAACTAGGGATGCCGGTATAAACCGTAACCTCATCTAAGCAACATTCCTATGGTTAGGCGTACTTCTTAGATGCCGATTCAATCTATATCCTAAGTAACAATCACTTTTTGAGTTTCATGTTAAATTATGATGACGAATAATTAAGTTGATCGAGTTTAACTACTCGTTTTAATTCCAATTCGGAGAATCGGCGTAGTCGAAGCCGATCATGATATTGCCCTACAAATTGCCAGGCTCGGTCGATCGAGCGACAAAGACTCGGGCGACCGAGTGACACGTCTGAGCCGACCGAACACGATTCAATGTCGGAACAAATCATGACTACTTCTTAACGTTTCTAACCTAAACACATGGGTTCGTAAATAGATCTACATCACGCAATCAATACAAATAAAATTACTCCATAATAAAACACAATGGATCTACGAATAAAGATTGCATAATTGAATAGTCATACCTCGAAGGCGAGAGCGACTCCCACTCTTTAATCGCTCCCTAATCGGAGAATCCAGCGAATCCACAATGAACGAACATAAAGAAAATAAAACTTAAAAACTAAAATTGCATAAATTGTTTTGTGTTGTAGTGGTGTGTCTTCTCAATTTTCGTAATTCTTTGTTTATATAGGAGTTGTAGCCGACATAGGAGAATCGAGAAGATTGACACGCATTTATCACCTTAGGCTTGGGGTGACCGAACCTACACGCTCGGTCGACCGAATGGCATGGCTCTCGTCGACCGAGCCACCTTCTTCACGCGTTTTCACACTTGGTTCGTCGACTTGTTCCCCACTTCACTCGTTTGTCTTGTCGATTAATCTTTTCTTCAATGCTCCGATTTTCTTCTCTTTTATCTTGAGATCTCTCCGATTGTGTGGTGATTATCTTCCGATTTATCATGATACGCAAAATCAGCATTTATCACACAATTAATTGCTCTTTTATAATAAAAGCATTTAAATACCAATTATCATATTAATAATCACTTATCATTAAATAATAAATATAAACACGTGATTAAATATGAAATATATATAATTGACTCCGATTTAAGGTTATAATTGATGACATAAATAGGTATATTTTAACCGTCATCAAAATGCCCCACTTAAACTTTGCTTCGTCCCGAACAAAGCATCAATAAGTCATTCCCCAAGACAACATTTTACGTGGTCAACTCATACTTACACAAGAAACCGAGTCAACTCATACCGAGTCATGCTCATAAGATAAGCATTATCCACTACTCGCTATGAATCGAAGTGATTGTGTGCATGTGCGTTGGTTTTATATAAATGTAGCCGATTTAGAGTTTATCTTGAGACTTCATATCTAAATTCACCAACATCGAGCATTCATACCTCTTATGCCTCGCAATGGTTAAAGCACTAGAACAATAAGCAAGAGCGTATCTATAGGGTTTTGGACTTGGAGACCGAGTACTACTAAAGCCTCTAAAAATTAATATTTTCAATTTTTGCATATGTTTGAATACTACTAATCTCAAGGAAGAAAACTTTTTAATGAGTATCTCCTCTCTTAGATCATACATAGCACCGAATATTACCACAAGCGCGAGGCTACTTTGGTAATTTTTCTACAAGCCAGTGTTTTAATGCATTGTCAAAACACAGTGCGTCCCAAGCTTATTACTCCGCTCTTGTTGGCTAGAAGATCGAATACATCGATCGACAAATATCGACATTAGGTCCTCATAACCACTTATCTACGCATTGTACACATACTTCTTTCAATTATTATAACTCATGCGGTACTAAGCGATTCATATGTCGAGTAATTGAACAATACCTAACTACTTGCAATTGTTGGCATGAATATCCTTAAGTCTACTAACAAATTATCATAAAAGTATAATATGACTACGTACTCACGCAACTCGGTTCATGTCCTATTAATTCTAAGTATAAGAGCTTCACAAGTTTAAGGCACGAGTTAAACAACTTGGCATTTATCCATAAAATTTTAAAATTTGGCTCAATATTGTCTCAGGGTACCGTTTCCCTTGACTGCAACATATAGCACAATATACATATAGCTAAGTCCCCTGGCCCCCACTTAAACATGGCATTGTCCTCAATGACAAAAATAAATGAGTTCAAGATGAAAGACTTAGCTCTGGAAAGCGGCTCCCAAGTAAAGGAACAATATCGGAGTAATCATCGGCCTGAGTGTGAGAGAAAGACACATCTGTATAAACAAACAAGCTCCACGTAAATCGTCACATACCATGTCTATGGAAGTTATAAAATAATGTGGCGGTAATTAGATATAGATATCTAAAAGCAGTTTAAGCCACTTTACTTTATACTGCCAAGGACAAGACCAAAAGGATTTAAACCTAAATAGAAAGAAAAATTCACATGACGGCTATCAAGGAAAAAACCTCGTTTATTCGAACTTAGACTCGGAACTTGGCGAGATGAAAAAAAAACCGTGATAGGCGCATGCGACATTATTAAAAAAGAAAACACAAAAGATAGTTATAGGTAGTAGTTCTAAATTTAAAGTCGCATTAGCTCGACTCGGCTCAAGATGGTTTATTCATAGGCAGGGTCCTCGAGGTACAAGACTTCCTCCTCGACCTCTGGCGGCAGCCCGTGATAATGCTTAATACGATGTCCATTGGCCACAAATCTGGACTCGTTTTGAAATTGAATAATTCCACCTTTGCTCAGGAAGGAAAAACTTCGTTGTACTTGAAATGGGCCACACCATCTTGATTTTAACTTGCCCGGAAAGAGCCTTAAGCGCGAGTTGTGCAGGAGAACAGATCACCCTCTTGAAAGGTCCTATCTAGAATCTTTTGTCATGGAACTTCTTCGTGCGCTCCTTGAAAATTTTGGCATTCTCGTATGCCTCTAAACGAAACTCCTCCAGACGAGTTAATTCTAACATCCTCTTCTCACCGGCCAACGTCTCATCAAAATTTAGCATTCGTGTTGCCCACATGGCCCGGTGCTCCAGTTCCACAGGTAGATGACATGCTTTTCCAAAAACAATCCTATACGGTGACATTCCAATCGAGGTTTTATATGCGATCCTATATGCCCATAAAGCGTCGTCTAAGCGTAACGACCAATCCTTCCTAGTTGTATTGACAGATTTTCTCCGAGATACGCTTGATTTCTCGATTGGTGACTTCTACCTGTCCACTAGTTTGGGGGTGATATGCGGTTGCTAGCTTATGTCGAACCCCATACTTAATCATCAGCCTTTCAAAAGGTTTATTACAAAAATGACTACCATTGTCGCTTATAATCGCCCTCGGCGTCCCAAACCTTGTAAAAATATTCTTTTTCAAGAATTTAACCACAACCCTAGCATCGTTAGTAGGGGAAGCAATTGCCTCAACCCATTTGGAGACATAATCAACAGCAACTAAGATGTATCGGTTAGATAATGATGAAGTGAAGGGCCCAACGAAATCTATTCCCCAAACATCAAAAAGTTCTACTTCTAAGATACTCTTGAGTGGCATCTCATTCCTCCGAGAAATATTACCTGTCATTTGACAAGCATGACATCCTCTTGCATATTGGTGTGCATCCTTAAACAATGTCGGCCAATAAAAACCGCATTGGAGGACCTTGGCCGCAGTTTTATCTCCCCCGTAGTGTCCTCCAACTTCATACGAATGACAATGCTTGAGGATATCATTATACTCTTCCTCGGGCACACATCTTGAAAAACATTATCAGATCTAGCTTAAACAAATAAGGCTCATCCCAATAATAGTGTCTAAGATCTTTAAAGAATTTTTTTCCTTTCTTGGGCAGTGAGATTCGGTGGCGGTACTTTGCGGAGAGATAATTGACAAACAAACTAAACCACGGTTGTTTCTTCTCCTTCACAACCTCTATTCGCGAAGAAACCTGCAGCACAATCATCATGTCCTCCGATGGTGGTGATGGAGAAAAGTTGTTCATCGGAAAAGATTCTCCTATTTGAGGCAATTCCTCACCATCCTCTAAGCGTAAAGCGCGACGGATGATCGGCCACCACGTTCTCACTTCCTTTCTTATCTCGGATTTCTACGTCAAATTCTTGCGACAATAGAATCCATCTCAACAGATCTCGGCTTTGAATCTTGCTTTGCTAGGAGATACTTAAGAGCCGCATGGTCGATCCATCTGATGACTTTGGATCCTACTAAGTCACGATCTAAACTTGTCAAAAGCGAAGATAACGGCCAAAAGCTCCTTCTCCGTTGTGGCGTAATTTCTTTGGGCAGCATTCAAAGTCCGGCTTGCATAATAAATGGGCCTAAAAATCTTATCCTTTCTTTGACCCAAAGCGGCGCCAAGCAGCGGTATCACTTGCATCACACATCGTTCAAGCGGAAGATCCCAATCCGGTGCGACTAGAACGGGTGCGATAATCAATCTACTTTTATTTCGTTGAAGGCTTTTATGCACTCATTAGAAAACACGAATGGTACATCCTTGGCCAATAATTCGGTAAGAGGTCAGAGATTAGGAAAAATCCTTGATAAACCTACGATAAAATCCGGCGTGGCCTAAAAAACCTCGCAAAGTTTTAAGATTAGTAGGTGGAGGTAGTTTCTCGATCACCTCGACTTTAGCTCTATCCACCTCTATACCGTTCTTGGATATGCGGTGACCTAGTACTATACCTTCCGTAACCATCAAATGACACTTCTCCCGAGTTAAGCACAAGATTAGTCTCTTCACATCTCTTCAACACTCGTGCTAGATGTGTGAGACATGAATCGAAAATCGTCTCCAAATCACGGAGAAGTCATCCATAAAGATTTCAAGAAATCTTCCACCATGTCCATAAACGGTGACATCATACACCGTTGAAATGTCGCAGGGCGTTGCACAATCAAATGGCATTCGATTATAAGCAAATGTCCCATATGGGCATGTAAATGTCGTTTTCTCACGATCCTCGGGTGAAATGTGGATTTGATAGTATCCCGAATACCCGTCAAGAAAACAATAGAAAGCATGCCCGCTCAGTCTCTCGAGCATTTGATCGATGAAGGGAAGAGGAAAGTGGTCCTTACGAGTTGCGTCATTTAGTTTCCTAAAGTCTATGCACACTCGATGACCGGTGATTAGCCTCACAGAATTAACTCATTCAACTCATTGGCTTGCACCGTCAATCCTCCCTTCTTGGGAACTACGTGGATAGGGCTTACCCATTCGCTATCAGCAATTGGAAATATAATTCCCATTTCTAGCATTTTTATAACCTCATCCCTAACCACGTCTTTTAATTGCGGGGTTAAACGCCTCTGAGGTTGTGCAACCGCTTTCTTTTCAGGGTCCACGGAGATCTTGTGCATACATACGCTAGGACTAATGCCCCTTGGCGTCGGCTATGGTCCATCCAAATGCTCCGCGGTACTCTCTCAGAACTCTCATTAGTTTCTCCTCTTGTAAGTCCGTCAAGGATGAAGATATAATTAGCGGCAAAGTCTCATCTTGAAGAAATACATACTTCAAATTCTCAGGAAGAGGTTTTAAAGTCAAATTTGTGGGAGGTTCTTCCAAAGAAGTCTTCAGCTTTTGACCAGTGAGTTTGAGTTCAAAGTATTTATGCCACGTTGGTCTATGATAGAATCTTTCAATCTCCGCAGCACTTACTTCCTCTACGAGGCCTTGGGATTCCTCTACTACATCCTGGCCATATCATCCTCTCCTCTTCACTACTTATGTACTTGACTTCATCCTCTTCTTCCAAGACAGCATCCAAGAAATCCTTGATACTTTCATGTTGTTGAAATTCTTGAATGATCCTATCGATGGAATCCAACATGAAACATGCATCTTCTCCATCATCAGGTTGCTTCATAGTCTCAAAGACATTGAATGCAACTCTCTCTTCATTCACTCTTAAAACCAACTCGCCTTTGTAAACATCAATTAGCGTTCTACTAGTGGCCATGAAAGGTCTCCCTAAAATCAATGGCACTTCGTAGTTAGCTTCCATATCTAATACCACAAAGTCGACAGGGAATACAAACTTTTCAACCCTCACTAGCACATCCTCAACCACCCCACACGGTTCCTTGACGAGCGGTCACTAAGCTGCTGAGTGTGATTGAGGTCTTCTTAAGATCCTTCATGCCTAGTTTCCGAAAAATAGATAGTGGCATCAGGTTCACACTTGCTCTAGATCACACAAAGCTTTGTTCGGACATACACGTTACCTATAGTGCGGGGAATGAGAAAACTTCCGGATCTTTGCATTTCGGGGTAACTTATGTTGAAGAATGGTGAGCACTCCTCATTAAGGCATATGGTCTCTAAATCTAGAAGTTTCCTTTTAGTGGAGGCGGCGTCTTTTAAAAACTTGGTGTACTCGGGCATTTTCACCTGATTGCTTCAACTAGGGGTATATTGATTTGCAACTTACTAAACATATCCACGAACTTCTTATACCTCTTATTATCAAACTTAGGTTTCGGCTTTGGTGGAGGATAAGGTAAAGTTGAAGGATCGACATCAGTGAAAATTGGGTACTTGTTATCAAAAAGTTCAACTCTAGGGCCAGCAGGTTCTTTATATGTTCTTTGCTCAGGCAAAGATTCGGAAGTATTAGTCTCATTGCTTGGCTCACCATCCTTATTCTTTGTGACTTTCTCTTGCAGGGATGGTGGAGTTACTTCTTTTCCACTTCTTGTCATGATCGCATTCAAATCCTTAGGGTTCTTCTCAGTGTTGCTTGGCAACCCTCCGGAGAGGTCTAGTTGAGACTTGCTCGGCTAGTTGTCCTACAGTGCGTGAGATTTTGGACTAGAGCTTCCTGGTTGGTTACCTTGGCATCTGTCTTCGACAATATTGGCTAAAGTTAGTGGCTAACTCGACCATAGATTTTGAAAGTTGTCCCATATTATCGGTGGCGACATTTACTCGGTTTTTCTATCGCGACTTCCCAACCAAAAGTTTTAGTCTGTTTGTGGTACATAAGGGGTAGGTGGTTTAGGCCTTTCTCCTGCATTTATATCACTATATCGGAATCCAGGATGGTTATGATTGGGTCTGTATCCTCCTCCGACATAATTGGCTTCTTCAGTACCAGCATTCTCCCCTTGAGGTGCTACCTCGATTCCAGCCCCTTTCTCTACTCTTGTCATCCTCTCTTGCATCCCATCTACCTTATCATTGATAACAGAAAGTTGTTCTAAGATTTTGGTAGATGCACTATCATCGAATATATCAGCGGCCATCTTCACAGTAGCTATGTCATTGCCCCCCCATTGGCTATTCATTGCTATTTGTTCCATCTTTCCTTGTGCCTCCTCAGGAGATAAAAGAACAAACGCTCCATTGCTGGAGGCGTCTACTCTAATTTTCTCAGTCTCTCTCAACCCATGGTAAAAAGTTTGCATTAAAAGCCAAAGAGAGATGTCATGATGAGGACACTTCCTCATAGCTTCCTTGAAACGCTCCCAAGCTTGATCAAAACTCTCCCCAGGTTGTTGCTTAAATCCTAAGATGTCTTGGCGTAACTTAAAGGTTTTTCCCAAGGGGAAATACTTATTCATGAATTTTTGCAACAATTGTTCCCAAGTAGTGATAGATCCAGCCTCTAAAGATAGAAGCCATTGCTTAGCTTTATCTTTCAAAGTGAAAGGGAAAAGCTTAAGACGAATGTTCCCCTCCGGGATTAATTCTGGTTTCACAGTGCTAACGATTTCCAAGAAATTCGTCACGTGAACACCAGGATCCTCGTTTTGGATTCCATGAAAGGTGGAATAGTTGGTCACCATTTGAATTACATTAGGCCTAGGGTGATAGACTTCCGCAGCATCTTGCGGTGCTACGATAGCGGGAATGAATTGTTCAATAGTGGGCGTTGCATAACTTTGCAAAGTGCGCCTCGCTCCTTGGACTAGGGCTTGGTTCTCATTATTAACGTTTGCATTCACATTATTGGCATTATTGATAACTGGATTAACAAGCGGGATTAGGTATTGATTTGGATTGTTCGAATGCCTTCCATTTCCGTTTGATTCGAGAATGTTCGAGAATGATCGGTTGTATGTCCTTCTTCCACTCCTTGCTCGCTTTCCTCAAGATTTGGATCCTCTTCTCCTTGCTTGCCGGTTCCTAGCTAACTTCCTATTCCTTCTCGCAAATTTTTCTATCTCAGGATTATAAGGTTCAAGCGGTTCCTTCGATTTCCGAGTAGCGTACTATAAAATAATAAACAACAATAAAACAATTAATCACTAGTAAAGGCTAGGCCTTTAACTAACTAAATAAAACAGACTCGAAATAAGTTGGAGAAAAGAAAAAGTAAATAAAACAGAAGCAGAATATTGTAAAACTGACACAGAATAGAAACAGAAAAGAAAACAAATTCTCGGTCGACCGAGAGTAACGGTTCGGTCGACCGAACGTTTTTTTTTTTTTTTTTTTTTTTTTTATTTATTTATGACACTGTTTAACATACAGACTCTTATCCACAGAATATTTACGAATCCAGTTCTAACAAAATAAGCTATATCTTAATTTAATGACTCGAGTCCCCGGCAACGGCGCCAAAAACTTGATGACGTGGTCAAGTTAAATTATTAACTCGAGACCTACTAACCCACTAGCAAGAGAACTAGGTTCAATTGTAGTATAGCCAGACAGAGTCGAGGTCGATCCCACAGAGACTCGGCACAAATAAAACACAACTTACTTTATCGGACTTAAATTGAAAAGGCGGTCTCACGACCAACTAAATCTTTGTAAATAAAATAGCGACAACCACAAGACACAAAATACCACAAAGACAAATCAAAGACTACTAAAACACGGATAATACGGTTGATATTATCTAGACAAATAGTATTGATTACGCTAGTAGATCATAACTCCCTCATGTGAATTAGGTTGATAACGAGACAAAACAAGCGTTCAAGATTAATTATTCGACTACGGAGTCATCCACAAGGTAGATTTAGCTCCTCGGTTAGGCCATCTAAATCATCGTGCCTCCATTACGTGACTTTCGCCTTTTGATGCCTCCATCTCATATAACCCGACACAATTATTTAACTAGGGATGCCGGTATAAACCGTAACCTCATCTAAGCAACATTCTATGGTTAGGCGTACTTCTTAGATGCCGATTCAATCTATATCCTAAGTAACAATCACTTTTTGAGTTTCATGTTAAATTATGATGACGAATAATTAAGTTGATCAGAGTTTAACTACTCGTTTTAATTCCAATTCGGAGAATCGCGACGTAGTCGAAGCCGATCATGATATTGCCCTACAAATTGCCAGGCTCGGTCGATCGAAGCGACAAAGACTCGGGCGACCGAGTGACACGTCTAGAGCCGACCGAACACGATTCTGTGTCGGAACAAATCATGACTACTTCTTAACGCTTTTAACCTAAACACATGGGTTCGTAAATAGATCTACATCACGCAATCAATACAAATAAAATTACTCCATAATAAAACACAATGAGATCTACGAATAAAGATTGCATAATTGAATAGTCATACCCTCGAAGGCGAGAGCGACTCCCACTCTTTAATGCGCTCCTAATCGGAGAATCCGACGAATCCACAATGAAGCGAACATAAAGAAAATAAAACTTAAAAACTAAAATTGCATAAATTGTTTTGTGTTGTAGTGGTGTGTCTTCTCAATTTCGTAGTCTTTGTTTATATAGGAGTTGTAGCCGACATAGGAGAATCGGAAGATTGACACGCATTTATCACCTTAGGCTTGGGGTGACCGAACCTACACGCTCGGTCGACCGAATGGCATGGCTCGGTCGACCGAGCCACCTCTTCTTCAGCGTTTTCACACTTGGTTCGTCGACTTGTTCCCCACTTCACTCGTTTGTCTTGATCGATTAATCTTTTCTTCAATGCTCCGATTTTCTTCTCTTTTATCTTGAGATCTCCTGATTGTGTGGTGATTATCTTCCCGATTTATCATGATCTGCAAAATCAGCATTTATCACACAATTAATTGCTCTTTTATAATAAAAACAGCTAAATACCAATTATCATATTAATAATCACTTATCATTAAATAATAAATATAAACACGTGATTAAATATGAAATATATATAATTGACTCCGATTTAAGGTTATAATTGATGACATAAATAGGTATATTTTAACCGTCATCAATAATCCTAAATTTTTTTATCATGACTAATTAGGAACATAAAATTCTTTGTGAATTTTATTTATGTAGTGTCTACACAAAGGAATTTTAATACATAAAAATTGGAGGATCGTGAATATAGTGACACTTGTTAGACGGTATTTGGAACCGATTAACTAGTGGGGGGATTATATTAAATATTCATGATCTATTGTTTTTGGATTATTAAAAAATTCTAAAATCCTAATGAGACTACCTAATTTTCAAAATAACGAGTGGGAGCGGGGAAGTGACAACCGACCCCACGGCCTCTACTGTTGACACAAGCACGTGAGAGAAGGGTGATGCCTCGAGCCGCTTTGATTAGGGCCCCCTGCGGACGGCCTTCACCCCGATCAATATTCAAGGCTTGGTCTCCGAAAGGATAGGATTTTAGGACTTGTCGGGTCACTGATCCTACGGTGGCATACTCGGGGCGTACATTGAGATCTGAAATAGTAGGTCACACTCATAAGGATAATTTTGGAAAAATCTTGGCTGAAAAAGGAAGGTAATCAACAGTTAAATAGAAGATGTCTGATTCTTAATGGTTAATTGTTGAGAGAGATTGTCTCAATTTAATCGTCATTATGCTGATACCGACCCTGCGGCGGAAGCATGATGTGAGATTAAATCCTTGGAATGGTAGGATAAACTGTTGGAGAAAATGTGGAATTGAATTAAAAATGAATTAAAAATGATTTTATAATCATTTTATTCAGTGACTTTATAAGCGTATTTCGGATATATTCTTGTATAGAATATATGTAATGTTTTATTAATTCGAAAACTCATTGAGTCGTAGATGAATTCAGGATTTGGAATCATTCAATTCGGATAACGAGTGAATGAGAAATTAACGCTTAAAGTCGGTTTGTTGGAAAATTAATGATAAGTCATATTGGGCCTATTGGGCTTAAGTGTGTGTTATGGAAAGGAAAAATGGGAAGAAACTTTTCTCCCACATTGGTTGGAAGAAGGAAAAAGAAGCAATATTTATATGATATTGTTTTAGTGTAGTTGGAATAAGAAACCAACATTATACACCGTTCTCTACGCGGGCGCAGGGGGGGTGCAAATCCAATCCGGATTTACCCTTGGGCTTGTGCACGCCCGCGTGTCCTGCGTACACGAATGCAGCTCGATTCGAAGGTTCACAGTCAGAGTTCGGTTTTGCAACTGTTAATTTTATTTTGATCTCTTTGAATGAAAATTTATGTCGATAGAAATTTCTTGAACGAGCGACTTGATCTCTTTGAGGTGAGCCATCGGCAAAGGTTTCTTGAGACTATTCGGTTCTGCCCAACATTAATGCATGAATAAAGCTGAGGCTTTTGGCTTTCCAGTTCCAACATTATGATGATATTAATGACAATTAATTCGAGCTGAGGCTGTTCATTTTCCATCAGTTTTTCCATGTCTTCTTCTATATATACGAGCTACATGAATGGGAATTACATACAAGAAATACAACACAGGGTTGCATACATTCATATCATTCTTTTGCATCTTGTTCTTGCATCAAGTGAAGAGATCTTTGAAACACGGTTAGAGTTCGCGGTGTTCGAGTTTGCGATACCGCTTATTACGAAAGGTAATCGAGAATTCTGGGAGACAATTCTTTGCAAAGCGGGTACATACCGGGCAAATTTGTCTTAAGGGACGAGTTCGTCTCGGCTCGGATCGTGCATATCCTTTCATTTCATTATGTATCTTTGTAATTCTTTATTTGAATAATAAAATTGTTGATTTAATTTTCGTTTATTTATTTTAATTATACACGGGTGATAACATAAACTACATGAATGACATCACGTTTATTATTCCTAAAATCATATTTGGTTGTGGTGTATGATTTGATTTATTTATGTCATTTTTATTCTACAGCATAATGTCTTCTAAAGTAACTAATATGCTAAATGAAAAATTGACCGGAAACAACTTTAACAAGTGGAAAAGTAACATAAACATTGCGCTTATCTTCGAAAATGTCAAGTTTTCCTGTCTGAGGCTTGTCCGCCGACTCTTCCCATGAACGCCTCTCGAGCTATACGTGATGATCATAAGCGATAGGTAGAGATGGACAATAAGGCTCGTGGCATCATGCTGGCCTCCATGTCGGAGATCATAAGGACCAAGCATGAGAACATGGAGAGTGCGTGAGAAATCATGGACCCTCTTATTTCCATGTTTGTTGCCCCATATAATCAAGCAAGACATGAGGCTGTCAAGTTAGCCATAAATGCCAAATGAGGAAAGGCCGGTCGGTAACTGGACATGTGATGAACATGATTAACTACTTTGATGATGTTGACACTCATGGCTCTAGGTTTGATGATGCTACTCAGGTGAGTATGATCTTAGAATCACACCTGAGTTCCTCCAGTTCAAGAGTAACTATGTCATGAACAAACTCAAATTTGATCTGACTCATTTGATTAATAAATTGCAAGTGTTCGAAGATATCTTCTCTGGGAGAAGCCGAGAAGGGGAAGTGAAAGCCGAGGGCCACGTGGCTGAAGCTAAGGCATCAAGCTCTGGAATCAAGAGTAAGCCTAAGGCAAAGCAGACAAAACAGGAAAACGTGAAGAAAATCGTGCGAAGCCTTTGAAGAATGTTGTGGATAGATAGAACAAGGGTGTGGTGCTCTAAAAACAATTGTTGCTTCTCTATACGGGCAAGTGGCAGATTGTTAGATGTAGTCCCGAAAGCCAATTGTTGCTTGTCCTTACGAGAAAGTGGGAGATTGTTGGAAGTAGCGCCTGAAACAATTTCTATAATTGTTTTTATAATTAATAGATGACAGATTTATTCTCGTCTTATTATTTGCTTCGTGCTTATATTGAATACACCGCTGAAAACCCCAAGTCGTATCATATGTAGCCATATAACTTAGTGTGTGTCACACATGAGGATTAAGTTTATGGTGATACACTTGAACTATTAGTCCGTGGTTAACTTAATCAAAGTATGGGGTCTATTGATTAAACCACCATTAATGCGCCCAGAACACTTTAAGGTGTGACCGTCTTATCTGGACCGTCGATATTGCTTATCTAAGTAGGGCATTTATATATGATGTAGTCATATAGGACTGGACCGATTTAATATGCATTTCTCATATAATTCCATGATTGAGAAATCTTATTAAATCACTAGATGATCATATGTGGATTAACCTTAATCCTGAAGTGAGTGCAGACGTCTGCTTATTTAGGTTAGAAAATCAATCGAGTAGCGCAGCGGAATTTAAAAATTGATTTCCCGATCCAGGATTGTCTTCGTTTAAACAATAAACATATAAGAGATGAGACGGTAATATTACCTTGGTTGATCTAAAAGATCGACGCATTCACCGTCCGGTAGGAGTAGATGTGCGCAAGCCGTCCAAGCGTCCGGCCTCTACCAGTAATCCACACAGCACCTCGCCGGAATCCCGCCAATGATTGCTATTAGAGAAACTCGACTACTAGGTCGATCTTTTCTCTCTCTACAATCTCTCTCTAAGAAGCTCTCTTATTTTTCACAAGAACAATTAGCTTTTGGAATTATGGTGTACAAAAGAGCTTAGCACCCTCTTGCTTTTATAGGCCTATGGGGCACCCCAAGCATTCCCAAAATCCTTGGAGAACAAGTCTTGAGTAGAGTGGAGAGAAATAAAACATTTTTCTAATAAAATAAGGAAAATCTCTTAGATTGATTTATCTCATTTAATTTAATATGTCATATTAAATATTTCCAATATATTGTCAATATCTAATATTGACTATCTTTATCTTATTACCATAATCTATTTTTTCAAAATCAATTAATATCCAATATTAATATTATGGGAATATTATTAATTAAATTGCACAATTCAAATGTATCATATACAAAAGATGGCGCCACATTATTTTCCAATTCACGTGGACACACACACACACACACACACACACACACACACATATATATATATATATATATATATATATATATATATATATATATATATATATATATATATATAATTAATTAATATAATTAATATCTTGTATTGTATTTATTCATAATAAATAAATACTACCATATTAATTTACCACTATAACCTTTATAGTAAGAGATAAATTCCTTTCCTTTTTTGGTCGTCAACTATAACCACATTTTAATCCGACTCGATGTTCATATGTGTGTGACCCGATAGGCATCCGAATATGTTGGCTGTAGACATAAGGCGTAATTACGAAAATGCCCTTCACATTTAACGATCACAGATAGCGTCTAGCAACACGTCCGTGACACCCAATCATCGGAAGAGTCAATACGCAATGAATACTACCTTTCATGTGCTCGGTTAGCGTGTAAATAGAATCCTATCGCTGTAATAATATGTATACGGTCGTATGTCGAGTGTCAAGCATTGACGACCGTATCTTATAATTTGGATGTCATGCTCTCTCGAAGGAACTCATTTACTTCCACTTTGCAAAAATTCACGAGAGTAAGACATTCCTTATAAGAAGGCCCTTTCGGATATTCACCCCTAATCATAGGGTACACGATTCCTAGACGACCTAACATGTATACTCTGCATGCTTCAGTATCACGCCCGATCACTACCGCATGATCGTCTATGGTTAGGGGAAACCTCAATAGTGTCAAAGCATGACAATCCACACCGTGATGCCATGTAGACTCCGGTCCTAAGAATAATTACTCAACCGTCACATAGTGTGGCACTTAACAGTGTAAGTGGGTCAGTCTAAAGTATGCATTCTCGAGTACACGTCCACGTACAGTCCAAGTGTCTCTACACTTCGATAGACGAGATCTATCCCTGCCCTTAAAGACATAAGACATCTAATACGTGCTAGTCTGTACGTACTATCAATGCCATGTTTAATAGTACACCAGCTAGAGACATTTAAGTATCAAACTTATTAAAGTGATTAGATATCTCATCAACCATAATCGCCTATCATGGTTTCTCTAACACAGTTTAATACTAAGGACGCTATCATATAACAATTCATAATTGGTTCTTTAAAAGAACAAATGTATGACAACAGAAAAGCCATTTATTATATATGTATATTCATAAAGAAATAGTAGAAATGATCTGACCCGGTCAGATCCAGTCCAACCTGATTGGGTTTAGGACACTATTTCAACAATCTACTACTTGGCCTAAAACCAATCATTCATACACACAAGACCAAGTTGAAACACAAGAATCTCATGCAATACTCGCAATCAGCCCTAGCCATGAAGGGATCGATATCCGTGGGGACTTTGACTATCTTCATATCATGCTCCAACTGACCAAGTCAAAGGAACTGCCTCAACACACATGAATATCTGATGAGACCCTGATCCTTGCTCCAAGCAATGAATCGACAACCATATCAGCTATATAGAAAATGTGGAAGAACCGTACAAGGTTCAAGAATGAACCTTCCAGATCCATGTACTGTTTCCGCTGCACCACCAAGGCGCATACTGTGTTTTGGCATAGCTATAGTGTCCACAGTGATCTCTAGCTAAGAACATTTCCAGCTCATTGTATCACTTAATTAAAGTGACTGCAAACTCAGACGGTAGCTCCCACTCGCCTTTATAAGACTCAGGATACATGTCTGTATATCTATGTTTATCCGATTCCAAGTTTCGATAAACTAGGAAGCCATCCTTTACTCGTTTAAGGATATTTTTGACATTCACCAGATTTACTTTCATTCTTGCTCATGGTTCTTCATGGACTATGAACATCTGGCATCATCTATCACCTTATCTTTAGGACTAACGTCCTAACATAGATAAATCTTAAGAACACCGGCTAGCAGTATCTCTTATCGTAATCTATGCTAAACTCTTTTAACATCACATATATATAGGTAAACTATAATCTAACAGCAGTTAAATCTAGCACTACAGATTCTTATTTCTAAAATAAGAACTGCTAATCCAAGTGCTTTCGTTAAAGACCTTGAAATACCAAACATTGATTGGCTGTGACATGGGGTGTTAATTCCCGGAGAGATATCTAATACCCTACTACATTGGGCATATCCCTTCTTTTGACTAAATTCAAGCTCCTTTGACTATCAAACAAAGAGACTGTCTTGAGAAACATGTTTGAGTCCATAAATGGATCTCATGGGCTCACATATCATGTTATCGTCTATGAACATCGAGTTGTTTGCCCAATGTCTTCAACACTATCATATAGCCATGATACGAAGTTATAACAAGAATAGTCTGAATAAATCTGGGCTTAGCTAGCAGCATAAAGATAATTACAAGGTTTACACCCCGTACCCTTCATCCGTCACTATAGCCTTATGGTAATCATATTACTATCCATGTCAACCTTTTAGGGACATTCCCTCTAGGTAAGAAAGACTAGGTTTACATCCTGATTGTCACTGATGGAATCTAATTCAGATATTATGGCTCCTGGCCATATCTCTCAATCTTGCCACTCAAACATTCCTTTATAAGTCGTGAGATATTCATTCTTCAAGATGAACACACCAGCAGCCTTTTCAGGCCACAGACTTACAGAACATTTGTGTACACTGAGCAGTGTTTAACACCTATTTACTATGTGGCGTCTGCACTCGTTCCAATGGTTGAATATCTCTCTGTGATCCTCAAACTCTTTTGAGATTTAATTTACTCCCACGGTTTCTTTTGGACGAAACACTTCCTCTAGAAGACAAACACCTTTTGCTACGCGGACAAGTAAATAATATCTAGCGTACTTGCTAAGATATTCCACAAAGTTGCATATGTCGTACTAGGCTCCAAGCCTTTCAAACTTTGCCTATGTCAACTTCAAATCATCGGTTAAGATAGATTCAACATCATCCCCTTCCATATCTAATATGGGATTTATTCAACCTTATTCTTTGGAACACGGTTAAGTATGTGTTTTGATTAAGGGCACTATCCCAAAACGTGTAAGGGATATTTCGCATGGCTTACTTTTACCTTTATTGTATAAAGTGTTGTTTCCATTTTAGAAACACAATATAATTGTGTGTCCAAGAATGGCATCCTTCAAGGGGGAATCTTATTCCTTTTCAGGCAACTTATGAAGCACCCTCTAGTTATTAATTGCTTCAATCCAATTGAAGATTAACTCTTAAGTTTCATCTATCTCATATTCGTACTTGCTCAAACTTTTCGGGCTTTCAGAAAATTCAACTATTTCTAAAATAGTCCAAGAGAGAGATAAACAATTATTTATGGTATAAATTGTCATAAGCCAACAGACATCAATATGTTTAGGCTCTAGTCAATTTTCTAGATTTCATAACCATTTTCATAAAAGGGTATTTTAGTCCTTTTTGGATAAGATACATGTAACCCACATGATTCATAATCACATGGTTCAGGTGTCATCAGAATGACATCTGATCACACGATTCTCCTTCATAGAAACTATGTCTAGAACAACCACAAACATTAAGGATTACAGCCATACAAATACTTAGTTGAGATCTCATCACCTATATCAACTATATAGTGACATTAATCTAGTATGTTAGATTCAGTGACTGTTCAACCTTGTCGGAATAGCATTTATTCCTTACAATTGAATTTGTCCATTAAATCCTAACGTATAGCTGAAAATATGTTCTTCCTAAGAACCGGAACATAATAACATTAATTTAGTTCCCTTATCAGCTTACTAGATTCAGAATATGGTAAGTGTTACAACGTTTGCTTCACCTTCCAAATCTGTATTTAATCTTTCTAATTTAATCACACTCGTAGGATATCATATATCCGAGAGTTGACTTGAGTTTAGATATATTTATCTCAACTTACTTGCCTAGGGTAGAGACTTCAATAAGTTCTCTTACTCAAGCACTTGCCCTAACTTTCCATTTTAATCCTTCAATCTCTTGTAAATGTTTCTTAATTTAGTCTTTATAAGACTCAAGAAAATTCACAAGAATTGTGTCGTCAATTTTCTTTAACAAAGAAAATCCAACATTTATTATATAGTTTATGTACCTTTTGAATCACATTTAAAACATGAACTATTTAATTAACCTTCAAGAAATTATTAAAAGAATTAAGTCGATACTTAAATCTTACAATTTTGAAAGCAACCTTTCCAAAATTTGATGTGGTCATCCTTATCCAATCCATCTAATGTTTGAATAACCATCATCGTATGACGGAGTGACCCATTGGATATCGTTATGTCCAATAAGTGAGCTTCCATTAATAATTAAAGTCTTAGAGGACTGCATCAAATATGTAGCCTCCTTGTCTTCAACTACGAAAAACGTGATTGCTCGTGTCATTGCTTATTTTAAAAGGATTAAAATTACTTAACCGACTTAAGAACGTTTCTCAAAAAGTAACAGTCATAATTTGGTTTTACTAATCGAGAATTAAACCATAAATATAATTTGCTAAAACTACAACATAAAATAAAGATAAAAGACTGTTGTTGATTATACATGCAAAATCAAAGATGGTCTTTGAGATTATGATTTTTCTCCCACTAGTCAATTACTCCCAATTGACTTTCAAGAATCTTTCAAAAATTCTTTAGTGGCCAAGATCCAATCTAATTACCCCGATTCCCGACGAGGGCCGATCAACCGGAATAATTCGAAAGGTAGGTAACACTTTACCAATCACATCTCTATGTGACTCTTGGTGGTTGACTAGTCAACTCTTTGACAATTCACATCTTATGTGATAGTCAACCCCTTGTCTCTAAAATCAGACGGTCCTGACAAGGGCCAATCACCGCAAGATTCTTAGTCGAGTCGTAACCCAAATATTCATGAGATCTCATAACGACCATATCTCGATAACGATGATATACCCGATGTAGGTCAACTCCCGATGAGGGCCGATCAATTGGATCCGAACAAGGGCTCTTCATCATCATTATAATATTGGGAGACAAATATAACTCGATTTTTGTTGTGGGAGTAATTTCAAATTAATTCACTTAATTAATTTTAGTTACGGTCTCATCTATTACATGCATATTACTACAATATCAAATAAAGTAAACATACAAAACATTCCGCGCACAAAATTAACCGGTATGATCATGGACTTTTCCTAGGTGCGGTTTCGAATACAAACTGACAAAACCGCAGGCCACAACTAAGGGTAGACGTAACAACCAATGGATCTTTGACATGCGCCATCTCTATGGATCTTTATCGCCTTTTCTTTGGTCTTCAATTTAATTTACATAAAAATCTATCTAATAAATTTTACACCCGCCGCACACGGGGGTAACTAACGGGAATGAGATAATGCAAAAATAAAACTAGGTCACGTTCTTCATAACGGCCTAGGACAACAATAAAACCAACAGAAAATAAAGCATTCACATATATCCTATTGGTCGAGTCTATTATCAATCGGGGTCCATATAATCATATTATATCTACTATCTAATCAATACAATCAACATCTTATGAAAAAGATAAAATTAAATTTTAACTACTTGCGTCTTATAGCATCCAATCAATTAATTAATCAACATTTAATTAATTAATAGCTTTAATCGAAATAATATTAACCATTAATAATAAATCGATTTTAATTTTAATTTTCTAATTTAAAACTATTTTATATAAAATTATAATCAAGTAGGTCTCTCTTGTTTCTTTCCTTTTGATTAAGAGGATGCCTTTGGTTTGGTCTAAACCAAATTTAAAGGCACCTTGGGCCTTTTCCAAAAATAAAATATTTTTGGAGAAGGCCTAGGCCCGTATGCCTTTTCTCAAATATTTTGAAAATTTTAAAATAGCCTAGATTAAGTTCATAACCAAAATCTATTTCTTCCCAACAAATTGGGTGATGCCACATGGCTTCCCAATGATCAAACTATTTGAACCATTGATTAGTCACATGACATCAGCTAAACAAAAGAGAAATTACAACCATAGACCATATTGAATCATTAAAGATACACAAAAAAATTAAAAGGGAAAGGGGGACAGCTCGGCCGACAGCCGCTGGCTGCCCGAAAGCCGCCGCTAGGGCTGAGCTTGGGTTGGGTTGGGTTGACTTGGGTTGGGTTTTTACATAGTATAAGTCGGGTTGGTTCAAGAAAAAAAAAACCCAAACCAAACCAAATGACTATAAAACCCAATGGGTTGGTTCTGGTTGGTTTCGGATTGGTTTGGGTTGGGTTTCGGGTTTCATCCATAAAACATGCATCTATATTAATAACACTTTTATGCTATAAAATCCACACACATGTATATATATCCAAATTCGAGTTCCATGTCATATGTTCATAACAATAATCGTTTTAGAAACCACTTTTTTAGGAAAGAAAACGTTAAAATTTGATAATTAAGAGTCCAACAACATATTACAACCAACAACATATAAAGATAATAATTAATGACCAATAGTCATACATAAAAATACATACGCGGATTCTTTTTTCCGGAGAAAGGTCAAAGAATTGTAGACCGAAACTGAAAATGAAGTGATATCAGCAATATGATAACATCATTTTACTTTGGACGGAATGCATATATATATATATATATCGGGTTGGGTTGGGTCAACCCGGAAAAAAAATAAAAAAAACCAAACCAACCCAAAATGTTTTTGGTTCGGGTCAAAACCCAACCCAAAAAATTTGGGTTTCAATTGGTTTGGGTTTTCGGTTAGATTGGGTTCATTGGGTTTTCTGCTTAGCCCTAGCCGCCGCCGCCACCGGCGTTGCTGTGGCGGTGATGCCGCCGCCTATCATCTTCCTTTTTTCTTTCTTTCTATGCACTAATTACGAATCAATATCATACATGATTTAATCTATTGGATCTGATTTACTACGCGAATAAAAGATGCTTATTACTTAAGCTCGAAGACCGATCCAATACCACGATTAGAAAATCAATCGAGTAGCACAGCGGAATTTAAAAAATTGATTTCCCGATCCAGGATTTTCTTCGTTTAAACAATAAACATACAAGAGAGGCGACGGTAATATTACCTTGGTTGATCTAAAAGATCGGCGTTTTGACCGTCCGGTAGGAGTAGATGTGCGCGAGCCGTCCAAGCGTCCGGCCTCTACCAGTAATCCACACGAGCACCTCGCCGGAATCCCGCCAAGGATTTCTATTAGAAAAACTCGACTGCTAGGTCGATCTTTTCTCTCTCTACAATCTCTCTCTAAGAAGCTCTCTTATTTTTCACAAGAACAATTATCTTTTGAAATTATGGTGTACAAAAGAGCTTAGCACCCCCTTGCTTTTATAGGCCTATGGGGCGCCCCAAAAATTCCAAAAATCCTTAGGGAACAAGTCTTGAGTAGAGGAGAGAAAGAAAATAATTTCCTAATAAAATAAGGAAAATCCCTTAGATTGATTTATCTAATTTAATTTAATATCTCATATTAAATATTTTCAATATATTGTCAATATCTAATATTGACTATCTTTATCTTATTACCACAAATCTATTTTTCCAAAATCAATTAATATCCAATATTAATATTATGGTAATCTTATTAATTAAATTGCACAATTCAAATGTATTGATGGCGCCACATTATTTGCCAATTCACGTGGTACATATATAATATATATATATATATATATATATATATATATATATATATATATATATATATATATATATATATATATATATATAATTAATATCTTGTATTATATTTATTCATCATAAATAAATACCATCATATTAATTTACCACTATAACCTCTATAGTAAGAGATAAATTCCTTTCCTTATTTGGTAATCAACTATAACCACATTTTAATCCGACTTGATGTTCATAGGTGTGTGACCCGATAAGGTTTTCTAATATGTTGGCCATAGACATAAGGCGCAATTACGAAAATGCCCTTCCCATCTAACGATCACGAATAGCATCTAGCAACACGTCCGTGACCCCCAATCATCGGAAGGTCAATACGCAATGACTACTACCTTTCATATGCTCGGTTAGCGTGTAAATAGAATCCTATCGTTGTAATAATATCCATACGGTCGTACGTCAAGTGTCAAGCATTGACGACCGTATCATATAATCTGGATGTCATGCTCTCTCGAAGTAACTCATTTACTTCCACTTTGCAAAGATTCATGATAGTAAGACATTCCTTATAAGAAGGTCTTTTCGGATATTCACCCCTAATCATAGGGTACGCAATTCCCAGACGACCTAACATGTATACTCCGCATGCTTCAGTATCACACCCGATCACTACCGCATGATTGGCCCATGGTTAGGGGAAACCTCAATAGTGTCAAAGCATGACAATCTACACCGTGATGCCATGTAGACTCCGGTCCATAGGATAATTACACAACCGTCACATAGTGTGACACTTAACAGTGTAAGTGGGTCAGTCTAATGTACGCATTCTCTAATACACATCCACGAACAGTCCAAGTGTCTCTACACTTCGATAGACGAGATCTATCCCTGCCCCTAAAGACCGAAGATATCTAATACGTGCTAGTCTGTACGTACTATCAATGCCCTGTTTAATAGTACATCAGCCTAGAGACATTTAAGTATCAAACTTATAAAGTGATTAGAGATCTCATCAACCATAATCGCCTATCATGGTTTCTCTATCACAGTTTAATACTAAGGATGCTATCATATAACGATTCATAATTGGTTCTTTAAAAGAACAAATATATGACAACAGAAAAGCCATTTATTATATATGTATAATCATAAAGAAATAGTAGAAAGATCCGACCCGGTCGGATCCGGTCCAACCCATTGGGTTTAGGACACTACTTCAACAGTTTCAAGATAGGGTTTGATGTGTTTGTTAAGGATTGCTAAGTGGCGCGGTCTGAATCACTTTCACGTTGGCACTATTCTGGAATGAGTGAGGAGTGTGTGTCTCACAGATATGGAATCCATTCCTTCCTGCGGGAAGTAGATAGACAATCCTCTTATTTCTTGATCCTAGAAAATGATCGATCGGCCGAGTTCATATTGGTTAAGAACTAATTGATCACTAGTGGGTTAATGGTAAATAAGTATAAGATGTAGTGAAGAAGGTTTACGGAAATATTCCCGCTTCGCTATGGAGGGTTAGTCTGTATGTAATGATTATATCAATGGACACTTATTGACTCGACTTTATGAGAATAAGTTATATCTATAATCGATAGAGTTCACTTTCGGATTTATGGTGGCGTAATTTTGGATTTAATAAGTTGAGTAGAAATATTATGTTTGATGAATGTTTTATTCAATTTATTGTAGCTACTGGTTATAGGTCCATGGTCCCCAGGGTGGCTCCTAACACGCGAGTGTTTTCTCGTTTTGTGGAATCTCGAGAATAAATTAAATAGTTGGTCTATTTAATGAATATGCGAATATTATTTATTTGGTGAATAATATGTAAAATAGAAAATACATTTTCTATTATCCCAATTGGCATAAAAAAAATGGCACCAATTTTTTTGATTTTGGGAAAAGAAAATTTTCTCCTAATTAATAATGTGGAAAATATAATTATTTATGTGTTAAATTATTATAAATAACAAATTAGTTTTCTTATTGGACAAATAGAAAATTTGTTTCCTATTGGATAATCGCTTTATTTTTCTTGAAAGGAAAAGATAAATTTGTGTGTATAAGATAAACTCTCAAACTATTAGTTATTATCCTATATAAAGAGAGTTTCTCCCGACACAAAATAGTTTTGGAATCCAACGCCATATTGAAAAAAAGGGCCGCGTCTTTTTTTTTTGGAAAAGAGAGAAATATTGTTTTCTTGTCTTAGCCACTATGAGAAGAAAAACCTAGGGTTTTTCTTGAGCATATTCGAGGATGTTTTATTACGAGGATCGACGTCCACTAGTCGTCGTTTGGAGATACAATATGGAAGACTGCGGCTTCTCTTTTGTCGATTGCGGCTCCTTCTTCTGTTGGGTATATGTTCAACTTTTTTGTAGTTAATTAATTTATTATGTGAATTAATCGTGGCAAAATCGCATGCAATTTTAATTCGTAGCTTCCGCTGTGAATGATCGAGTGTCTCAATAGGTGCTGTGAATCAGATCTGACGATACAATTATAGATCGGATCCGGATTCAGGTTTTTGTATATCCAGCAGAAGAAGGCTAAAAAGGCAACTTCCAAGCCCAAGGGGAAATGTTTCCACTTCCGTGAGGTAGGACATTGGAGGCGACATTGTCCAGCATACCTCAAAGAGGCTAAGGAAGGGAAAGACCTTGAGAACAAGGGCAAGGATATGACAGGTGATTCTAAATTACTAGTCTTAGAATCCTACACAGTGGCTAAAGATGTATCAACTTGGATACTAGATTCTGGAGCTACTAACCATGTTTGTTCTTCTTTACAGATCCTTAGTTCGTAAAAGGAGCTAGAGGAGGGCACGCTAACGATGAGAGTTGGGAACAATGCAGTGGTTTCAGCTAAAGCAGTGGGAGTAGCTAGTTTCTGTTTTGGCAATAAATTCTTGGTTTTAAACCATGTTTATTTTGTTCCAAATTTTCGTAGAAATTTAATTTCAGTTTCAATGTTGCAAGAACAATCGTATTATCTTTCTTTTGATTATAATAAAATTGTCATTTCCACAAATGGTCATGATATTGATTCTGCAATTTTGGAAAACGGATTGTATTTTATTAAATCGATGGAAACTCCACTGCTTAACACTGAAATGTTTAATTTAGAACATAAAAAATCTATTAAAAGACAGAAAGTTCCTTATAAAGATAAAACATACCTTTGGCATCTTAGACTTGGTCATATTTCTTTGGAACGAATCAAACGACTGGCAAAGGGTGGTCCCTTGAGTGAGTTATATGTTGACACACTCCCAGTCTTTGAATCTTTCCTGGAGCGAAAAATGACTAAGAGACCCTTCTCATCAAAGGGAAATAGAGCCAAAGAACATATGGAATTAGTGCATTTAGACTTGTGTGGTCCGATGAATGTACAGGCGACTACTCGAGATTTGGATATGTTTATCTTTTGCATAGGAAGTCCGAAGCTCTTTGTAAGTTTAAGGAATTCGAGGCAGAAGCCGAAAGGCAACTGGGTAAATCATTGAAATGCCTTCGTTCAGATCGAGGAGGCGAGTACTTGGATACTGACTTCACTGATTACCTCTGAGAACACGGGATCTGTTCCCAGCATTCCGCACCCAGGACACCTCAGCAAAATGGAGTTGCTGAGAGGAGAAACAGAACCTTGATTGATATGGTCAGGTCAATGATGAGCTATGCATCACTGCCGATTTCCTTTTGGGGGTATGCTTTACAAACAGCGGTTCACATATTGAATGTGGTTCCATCAAAGTCTATCGAAAAGACACCTCTAGAATTATAAAAGGGGCGGAGTGACAGCATACGCCACTTTTACATTTGGGGATGTCCAGCACATGTGCTGGTAGACAAGACTAGCAAGTTGCAAGCATGTATGAAAGTATGTCTGTTTGTAGGCTATCCTAAAGGAACAAGAGGAGGTTTGTTTTATGATCCGGAAGACAACAAGGTGATAGTCTCGACTAATGCCACGTTTGTCGAGGATCAGTACATGACAGACTTCAAACCTCGAAGTAAGGTAGTACTCGAGGAGTTACTTTCTGCCACGGTCAGACCACTGGTGACACCTCCTGTCACAAATAACACTAATAATGCCACAGTCGATCTAGAGGATCCTAGATGCTCAGACGTACCAAAAGGGTGGTTCGGCCACCTATTCGGTATGGCATGCAAGAGGAGGCAAATATTGCCATCTCTGATGGAGTGGATGATGATCCGCTGTCCTTCTAGAGGGCTATGGATGATTTTGATAAGATAAATGGATTGACGCAATGAACCAATAAATGGAGTCTATGTACTCTAACTCAGTCTGGAAACTTGTGGATTGCCCTGAGGGTGTACGGCCCATTGGCAGTAAATGAATCTACAAGAGAAAGAGGGAGGTGGATGGGAAGGTTGAAACCTTCAAAGCTAGGCTAGTGGCAAAGGGTTACACTCAGAGAGAGGGAGTCGATGATGAGGATACTTTCTCGCATGTGGCCATGCTAGAGTCCATTCGTATTTTTCTTTAGATTGTTGCATGCTTAGATTATGAAATCTGTGAGATGGATGTTAAGACAGCTTTTCTTAATGGATATCTTGACGAAGAAATATATATGCAGCAACCAGAAGGTTTCATTGAGAAAGGCCAAGACCACAAAGTGTTCAAGTTGCTCAAATCCATTTATGGGTTAAAGTAAGCTTCTCGGTCTTGGAACCACAGATTTGATGAGACCATCAAGTCTTACGGTTTCGAACAGAATCTTGATGAGCCTTATGTATACAAGCGCATAATTAAGGACAAGGTGGCATTCTTGGTGTTGTATGTTGATGACATCCTGCTAATTGGAAACAATAAGGGGATGTTGTCTGATGTTATAAGTTGGTTTTCCATGCACTTCCAAATGAAAGATTTGGGGGATGCAAGCTATGTTCTAAGGATCAAGCTCATTCGGGATTGAAAGAACAAGATGTTGGCTTTGTCCCAGGCATCTTACTTTGATAAGATGATGCTGCGTTATAGTATGCAGAATGCAAAGAAGGGTTTCCTACCAACCCATTATGGCATAGCTCTCTCTAAGAAACAGTGTCCTCAAACCCTTGAGGAACAGGAGAGCATGGGATGTATTCCTTACGCATCTGTAGTTGGAAGTCTGATGTATGCAATGTTGTGTACTAGACCAGACATCTACTATGGCGTAGGATTGGTCACTCATTTTCAGTCAAATCCAGGTATGGAGCACTGGACAGCAGTAAAGAATCTCCTAAAGTATCTTAAGAGAATGAGGAATTATACGCTTGTGTATTCAGGTGTAGACCTGAATATCGTAGGCTACACTGATTCTGACTTTCAGTCATATAAGGATGATCGTAAATCGATCTCAGGCTCAGTGTTTACTCTTGGAGGTGGAGCCGTAGTCTGGAGAAGCGTAAAGCAACCCAGCATTGCCGATTCAACAATGGAAGCCGAGTACATAGCAGCCCCTGAGGCAGTTAAGGAGACGGTATGGCTCAAAAAGTTTCTTGGTGATTTGGAAGTAATTCCAAATATAAACGATCCAATACCACATTATTGTGACAACAATATAGCGGTGTCAAATTCCAAGAAACTGCGAAGTCACAAGAGGTCAAAGCATATAGAGAGGAAGTACCACCTGATCAGAGAGATCGTGCGCAGAGGCGACATTTCGGTCCTAAAGATAGCCTCGGCCGACAACCTTGCTGATCCGTTTACTAAGATGCTGGCATCTAATGTCTTTGACAAGCACATGGAGGGTATGTAAATGAGAGACATGACTCATCTGCTTTTGAGCAAGTGGGAGAAATATGCTAGTAGATAGATATATGTAATAGGGTGTGCTCTAAAAACAATTGTTGCTTTTCATTACGGACAAGTAGGGGATTCTTAGGTGTAGTTCCCGAGACAATTTATGTAATTGTTTTTATTTAATAAATGACAGATTTTATTTCATCTTATTATTTGCTTTGTGCTTATATTTAATACACTGCTGAAACCTCAAGTCGTATCAAATATAGCCATATAACTGAGTGTGTATCACACTTGACAATTAAGTTTATGGTGATACACTTGAACTAGTAGTCCGTGGTGAACTTAATCAAAGTATGAGGTCTATTGATTAAACCACCATTAATGCGCCCAGAACACTTTAAGGTGTGACCGTCTTATCTGGACCGTCGATATTGGTTATCTAAGTGGGGCATTTATATATGATGTAGACTGGACCGATTTAATCTGCATATTTCATATAATTCCGTGATTGAGAAATATCATTAAATCACAAGATGATCATATATGGATTAACCTTAATCGTGAAGTGATTGCAGACGCCTGCTTGTTTTAAGATAGGGTTTGATGTGTTCGTTAAGGATTGCTAAGAGGCGCGGTCCGAATCACTTTCACGTTTGCACTATTCTGGAGTAAGTGAGGAGTGTGTGTCTCACATATATGGAATCCATTCCTTCCCGCTGGAAGTAGAAAGACAATCCCCTTATTTTTTGATCCTAGAAACTGATCGATCGGCTGAGTTCTTATTGGTTAGGAACTAATTGATCACTAGTGGGTTAATGGTAAATAAGGATAAGATGTAATGAAGAAGGTTTACGGAAATAATCCTGCTTCGTTACGAATAGTATATGGAGGGTTAGTCAGCATGTAATGATTATATCAATGGACACTTATTGACTCGACTTTTTGAGAATAAGTTATATCTATAATCGATAGAGTTCAGTTTCGGATTTATGGTGGTGTAATTTCCGGAATTAATGAGTTGAGTAGAAATATTCTGTTTGATGAATATTTTATTCAATTTATTGTAGCTACTGGTTATAGGTCCATGGTCCTCGGGTTGGCTCCTAACACGTGAATGTTTTCTCATTTTGTGGAACCTCAAGAATAAATTAAATATTTGGTCTATTTAATGAATATGCGAATATTATTTATTTGGTAAATAATATGTAAAATAGAAAAGACATTTTCTATTAAAATTAATGGCAAAGGTGGCGGCACATATTGTGAGAAAATTAAGAAAAGAAATTTTCCTAGATTATGTCACATGTGTAATTAATTAATTATTTAATTGTTAGATAAATAATGGAAAAATAAGAGACTGATTTTATGGGAATTATCTCTTATTTTATGGTAAATATTTTTTCTTTATGGAAATAGGTAATTGTATTGTGAAAATGATAACTTTCTCTTGACTAATTAATTTCCTATATAAAGAGAGTTCCTCCTAAAACAATAGCACATCACAAATTGCGCCACTTTCATCTAAAAAGAAAAGAAAATTTAGTTTCTTGTTCTAGCCGTTAGGAGGAGAAAAACCTAGGGTTTTTCTTGGAGCATATTCAAGGAGGTTCTACTACAAGGATCGACGTCCACCAGTCGTCGCTTGGAGATACGATCCAGAAGACTGCGGCTTCTCCCTTTTGTCGATTGCTCCTCCCTCATATATTGGGTAAATCTTCAACTTTCTCGTAGTTATGTTAATTATTTATGTGGATTAAATCGCGGTAAAATCGCATGTGAATTTAATTCGTAGCATCCGCTGTGCATGATCGAGCGTCTTGATCAGTGTTGTGAATCAGATCTGACGATCCAAGTATGGATCGGATCCGGATTCGGGTTTTTTTATATCCAGCAATACTATCGGATTTACTCGACTAATCAATGAACTATGTCTTGAACTATTAAGACCTCAGAGTAAATCAAGACAATAGCACTCACACAATATTTCCCCTAGCACCGTTCGGTTCTCATGGTTGTGTCCATCTCGGCCTTAGACAACATTTGGTTTTAGAAAGTGCTTTAGAGAATTCAAGCTTGAAAATTCTCACAAAAGCGGCCCCATTTCGCACTTGACCTCCTATCAAGAGTATTCTGCCATACCTCACTTGAAATCAAGATTTAGGAATCATTAAATGTTATTCTTAACCTCACACCCTCTGTAGATAGCACTTTTATTCTAACAGTATGGGTAAATGCTGGATTGTTCCTTATAACTTAGTTGTCCCTTTTGAACCATGATCTTGGGATCTCCAATGAACATGGTTGGGTTGCCATTACTAAGAAACATGCGTAATAGGCTTCAGCCCCATTCCATTTGTCAAGATTGACATTTGATCTCTAGCTAAACCTTTTGTAAGCGGATCCGCAATATTCTCTTTCGGTCTTATATAATCGATGGAAATCACACCATTAGAGATCATTCGTTTAATGGTATTGTGTCTACAGCATGCCTGTCGAGACTTATGATTATACATACTACTTTGTGCCCTTCTTATAGCCGACTGACTATCGTAGTGTATGCTGATAGCAGCCACTGGCTTAGGCCAACATGGAATATCCTCAAGGAAATTCCTCAGCCATTCATCTTCTTCTCTAGATTTATCTAATGCTATAAACTCAAGTTCCATATTGGAACGAGCTATGCACGTTTGTCTTGTAGACTTCCAGGACACATCAGCACCACCAATTGTTAGTAAGTGTCCACTGGTGGACTTCGGATATTTCGTATCTGATATCCAGTTGGCATCACAGTATTCTTATAATAGTGCTGTATATCTTGCATATCGTAATCCCAGACTCATAGTGCACTTCATGTACCTCAACAACCTATATAAGGCTTTCCAATTACTATGATCAGGATTACTCGTGAATCTACTCAGTTTATTCACTCCACATGCTAAGTCTGGTCATGCACAATTGGTTATGTACATCAGACTTCCAATCATTTAAGAATATCTCAATTGATCCACTGGTTCATCTCTATTCTGGGCTAAGTACATACGCAGGTCAAGTGGAGTGCTAACTGGACTTTCATCAAAGTCATTGAATCTTTTCAAGACAGACTCAATATAATGAGTTTGTGACAACACAAGTCCATCAGGTACTCTAGAGATATTATTCCCTAGTATCACATCTGCAACTCCTAGGTCTTTCATATCAGAGTTCCTTGTGAACATTTTCTTAGTATTAATGATGATATCATGAGTACTTCTCATTATCAGCATGTCATCCATATATAGACATACTATCACATAGGCATTTGGTGTGTTCTGAATGCAGACACATTTATCACACTCGTTAATCTTAAATCCATTTGACAACATAACATTGTCAAACCTGATATGCCACATCTTTGGCGCTTGTTTAAGCCCATACAAAGACTTCACGAGTTTACACACCTTACTCTCCTGCCCTGGAACAACAAACCCCTCGGGTTGTTTCATGCAAATCTCTTCTTCCAACTCACCGTTCAAGAAAGCAGTCTTCACACCCATTTGATGGATTTCCAATTTATTGACCGCAGCTATAGCAATGAGAACCCTTATAGAAGTGATTCTCGTAACTTGTGAGTAGGTATCAAAGAAGTCAAGGCCTTCTTTATGTATGAACCCTTGGGCCACCAACCTAGCCTGGTACTTATCAATAGAACCATCAACTTTTAACTTCTTCTGGAAGATCCACATGCACCTGAGTGATTTAATTCCGGGAGGAAGATCAACCAACTCCCAAGTGTTGTTTTGCATGAAGGATTCTAGTTCACTATTTATAGCATCTTTCTAGAAAAGAGCTTTTGGAGTCGACATCGTATCAACATATGTCCTGGGTTTATTTTCTACCATATAGGTCATAAAATCAGGACCAAAAGACTTGGAAGTCCTAGCACTCTTACTACGATGAGGCTCCTCAAGTTCTGGAGGATTACCCTCTTTTTCAGACTCATAAGTCTGCTTGCTCATGCTTGATTCTCTTTCTCCTTATAGGGAAATATATCCTCAAAGAACACAGCATTCCTAGACTCGATGATGACATTTCCATGTACATCTGGGACGTCCGATTTATGTACCAGAAACCGATAGACACTACTGTTGAGAGCATATCCAATGAATATACAATTAATGGTTTTACGTCATGTCATCACTTGATTTGGTTTAGGTATTTCAACCTTAGCGAAACACCCCCACACTTTCATGATATTGTAGTTAGACTTGTGACCTTTCCACAACTCATACGGGGATTTATCCTTCTTCTTAGAAGGGATTTTATTAATAATGGAATTATCTGAAAGGATAGCTTCCCCCCACAAGTTCTGAGGTAACCCTGAACTAATCAACATAGCATTCATCATCTCATTTAGAATTTGGTTCTTGCGCTCAGCAATACCGTTTGATTGCGGTTACTACTTCTAACCAACCCGACTAATACTATGTAAAAACCAACCCAATCCAAGCCGAACGGTCAAAATCCAAGGATTTCCCGAGAGGTTTCGGGTCGGGGTCATCATAAAAACACTACTGATAACTCCTTGATCTTATACCAATTGTAGAATTGAAGGGTCTTCCCCAAAAGAAATCGTCTTTAGTTGCGAAGTACATTAAAGGATCAAAGGTGCTCTGGTACATGGCCCTGTGTTTTCGTTGACATAATCTTCAATAGATATGCTTTTTCACATACCCATTTCTCAAGCTGTTGTGAGTCCTTTGTTTAGGGCAGACCTAGTGAGGGGTGGGGTGTCTTCTATGTGCACCATCAGAATGGCTTCTTAGAAGTCCATTGGAGCGTTGTATCGATGTTATGGTATAGGAAACGTTTCTTCGGAGTGTTTAAGTTGGTGCCTACCACTATTGATTTCGGTTAGCTGCATCAGGATCAGCAATGGGACAGAGCTGCATGATCGTCTAGTCAACAGATCCTATGCTACAACGACGAACTGTTTATGTATGAAATAGCTGCTTAAAAGAGTTTCCATAAGGAATCCTTTTAGTGCCAATAGATGGTAATATACGTATCCTAATGAAGTTTGTTATGGTTAGGAACCGAGAACCTTCGGCTCTATTTGGATATAGAATATTTCAACCAACACAAATTTTATCCTCGTCTTGGCAGAAGTATTAGTCGATGATCCAGGACCAGTAGGATTTTACATAAATAGATGGGTCCTATGTTTTATTTATTGTATTTACATGTTTACTCCAATTTTAAACAATCCTATTAGTTGAACAGGTATGACATAGTGTACCTGGACCACCATAATACTGTTGTTCGACATGAATGGATTCAGGAAAGAAAAAGTGAAATACAATAAAGTGAAACTAGGAAGACCTAACCAACCTGGAACTACCACCATCCTTAATATTCATGTAATGCCCCGCTCCCGGATACCGAGTCCTTATCCAAAAACAAACCGCTCGGCACATATAATATTAAATAAATCTAATATTACACATAAGCCTCTACTACGCCGTATCGAGTTAAGCAAAACGGAAGCTAAAAAGACTCGGAAAACACCATAAATTCTACTATGAAAAGAACTCAACATACTAAAGATAGAAATGTAACATTTATTACATTGGAAAACCAACCGAAAACCAAACGACGTACGAAATCCTCTAAAAGAAACTAAAAAAAGTTACAATGTTTCCCAAAGAACACAATATCTAATGAATATAATAGAAAACAAAATAACTAATGCTTCAACTCCGGCATCGACAAACGTCGTCATCGAAGTCCTCATTAAGCTAATGGTCGACCTGTTCATCTTCTCTCCCCTAAACACATACGTAAACATGCATTTGAGGTAAGTACATTGTACATAGTAAGAAGTAGAAGCTACAAATTAACTAAGGCTCTTTAACAAGTTTTATTATAATAGTTGTCTTTATGAGACCAACTCAATGTAGAGTTCACTTCATGTCCATCAACATGTCATGACTAACTGTTTCTAGCTTAGCTTATCTTTGTTACATCCGCATTCTTGGACACTACGCATGATGCTACTCACCACGAAGTATCTGGGTGCAACCTATTAATGGATCACACCAATAGCCACGTGCTAGTCCCAATAGTATACGTGTTCGGTGAATTCCCTCTACTCCTGGTGCCCTCTAATATCCAGCAAAGTTACCCATCCACGAGTACCCTCTACTCCTGGTGCCTCTAGAAAGGCCAGCAAGTTTACTCGTTTTATCCGAAAGCCTACACATTGCGATATAAACTTGTGCCTATCTAAAAATGACATGATGTTTAGTCTTTTACTAGTCAAGTATATAAACATCATTACTTGTTAACTAGCCACCTAGTTGTTTTCAAGTAAGCTCCCTCACAACTCAACTCTCTTTTCTAGACCTCTAGACATGGACAATGCCTAGAAATTACACATACATTGATGAATACTAATTCCTCAAAGCACAAGCCCTTTCATGCCTTTCATTCAAGGTAAACATCATAATAACATTAGCTACAAAATTCACTATCAACTAAACCATAATTTATATTTTTCAAAAGAAATAACACAACACAAATATATATATATATATATATATATATATATATATATATATATATATATATATATATATATATATATATATATATATATATATATATATATATATATGTTTAGAAAAATGATTGAATCAATATATAGGTCACATTGTCAATGTAACAATAGAGTACTAGCTTTAATGTTATTTAATGAAAACATTATGATTTGCCAAATTGCAATGAATGATAGAAACCAATGTATAAATTAAGGTGTCAAAGGGAAATAGGAACTGCTTGGTTCCAATAGTACACAAAAGCAAAGAATATAAAGCAACACCTGCTGCTATCACGATGGAGGCTAAAGTAAAACAAATAAATAAAACATTATTTTATTGTTCACCAATTGTTTGACATTTGCAGGTTAAATACATGATTCTGCGTTTGCAGATTAAAGGCATGACTCAACAATTACGGTAGATAGATTAGGCAAGTCACATCCCAACACAACTATAGCAGAAAATCAACACATAATTCATTCCAAACACTATAAAATAATTCAATTTATATCAAACACTTATTTACTTCACCTTAACATCATAAAACATCAACTATTGAATATAAAAACCTTTTTACAAAACGAATCAAAAACACGATCTAACCTCTCTAAACCATAATTAATTCATAGGAAGAGCCTTTTACCTTTTAGCAACCAAATCCCAATCCAAAACCTTCAGAAAATTGTAGCAACTTGATCCTCTTTTCTGTAGAAACCTTAACAAAGTTCTGAACTTTGAGTATTGAAACGACGCTCCTTTGACGTCGATTCCAACGCTCTACTCGAATATAAAAACGGTTGAGATCCGTCTTTGAATCTGAAAGAAAAGCTCTCAGCCTTTTTCTAAGTCTCACACGCAGAAAAGAGAGATTATGAGGAGGAAATTCTAATTCAAAAGGATAGGGAAACTAACTGGGTTGATTTTTCATTAAATAGGAAAAAATCCTGATAATTAACCTAATCCCTTATTTTCCTTAATTACTCTTTTTACTTAAAATCAGATTTTTCCCTTAAATATTGTTGGTCTCTTGGAAAGGCTAACAAAAGTTTAGAGGTGGGGGTGAATAAACTTGTCACCAAAACCTAACTTAAAACTGAATCTTAAGCCAGATATAGTTCAACTTAAACTTGTGCGGAGTTAAGCTAACTTAGCTGAGTATAAGTCAAAGCTGACTTATCCTTAACTGAGTTAACCGGCAGCGGATTAAATTAAGCCTTTGTAAAATATGAGTTATCAATTAATATGCTGACTCGGTTTCTGGTGTTTGCTGAGTATGTGAACTGGATGAATATAACTACAATGCAGTAAATAAATGCTTAAGGTAAATAGACAAGAATTATAGAGGTTCCAGGTGGTGTAATCCTGTCAGTCCTCTCTTCTCCTGTGATGCAGAGGCCAAATCCAGTATGTTCTTTAGGTTTACAGTTACAAGACAAAAAGTAAATTCTAGACACTTGATTGTCCTTCACTAATCCCTAGATTCACAATCTTCCAGCTTCAGTCTTCAACAGGTAGGATTGTTGTTTGAACTAAGCTTGCTACACTAATCCTTAGAGGGTTGAATTGCCTCTTCACTAGCTCATCACAAACACGATGCTGCGATTGCGACTCAACCTGCCCTTCACACCTTCTTGGTGTTTAACAGTCTAACCGATTGATAAAATCAAAGTTCAGACTTGAATCAATAACTATGATTCAATTTGTGATTTGAGCTTTTTCTTCTAGATATATAAGTTATGCACAACTCTGTTTTCTTCAAATGATTGATCATGAATTTCTTTGAGTGCTTAAAATAACTTGAAGATATTTCTTGATCTTGCAATTAAGTGCTTAGCAGGAATTATTTTAATTTGCTTTCCCCCTTAATATGAACTTTCTTGATTCGATTAATTCTTAGAATTCCGCATTTCTTCTTGTAGGAGAAGTGATCTATTTATAGAGGTTTCTCTAACGGTTAGATCATTTGAATTTGAATCCTTGTAGCCGTTAGTGGTCCTGCTTTTCTTTTGTGTGTCAGTGTCCTTCCTAACATTTCTATGTGTCTAATAAGATTGCTTATCTTATAACGGTGCGATTTGTCTTGATTTTCTTATCTTGATTAAAAGCTGATTTAAACATGACGTGGTCAGTTTCCAGTTTTTAAGAGCATTAACTGAGTTTTTACTCTTCTTCAAAATCTCAGTACTCTTTTCTTCATCTGATTATAATTGACTAAATCAGAGTACACCATTATCAAACAATCATCTAAGACATCATTGTCCTTCTGATTCCTAGGCCTTTATACAAGATCCATAAAGTCAGTTCAGGTCATCACAATATTGCCTAAAGTCTAACTTTATAGTCTCGACTTAGTCTTCATAAAGCGAGATCGAACCTCAGTTCTTGGTCTTCAATAATCGAGTCGATCCTCGCTTCTTCTAACTCCTAGATAAGTCAAATGAGTCTATGTCCCTCAGCGAACTTACCTTCTTCAGTTTCTGTTGGTGTGCTCTTATGCCATTTTTCTATTATCTCTTTAGGATCTCAGTTTCCTTCAGTTAATTACCCAGTTTCTCAGTTCTCAACCTAGTACAATTACATTGCTTGTCTGATTAACTTATACAAATATCAGACTCTATTAAACATATACAATGATTTCTAGACATCTTTTTGCTTTGCACTATAACAGCTAGTTATGACACTTCATCAATGGGGTCTAAAAATGATAACTGAATAAGTGATGAGTCATCATCAAAACATAAATTTTATTTCCAACAATTTCCTATTTTTTGACGATGTCAATACCCTCTTTAAAAGCAATGCAAAAAGGTAAAGACAAAATAAACAAAAACAAGATGAACTGAGAAACTGATATTTTATTTAAGAGACTGAGTTACAATACATAGTATTAAAATACAATACATGAAAGAAACTAAGTGTCAGCTTCTTTTCCTTTCTCTTGACAGGTAACTGAGTTTATTGTCAAAAGCTTCAGCATACTTCTTCATGGCTTCATTTGTTGCGGTGCTTTCAATTCCTTGAATATTTGCATAGATATTCCATGAGTTGGACATATTATTTTTACTGAAAAATTTGCTCTTGAAGAGTACAGCAAATACAAACACAATTTGTCTCAGTTTTTCGCTTCAGTAGTTCCATTACAAACTCAGGTTCCTCTTTCTCAACCATTTCTGAGACTTTTTCCAAAGTGCCATTTCTCTCCCATTTGCTCAGTTTGTGCGAGAAATGCATGATAACCTTTTGCATACTCAGAAAAGTTGATAAAGATTGTTCTCTTGATTCTCCTTCTCTCAAGGGCATGTCTTTGAAAATATTGTAAAGACGAGAATCTAGACCAAGTCTTTTCTCAATTGGTTGAGAAAATTTTGCAATTAGCTCCATTTCCTCATCTGGAAAATCACCTCTAGCTTTCTTCATTTCAACCAGTTTATCATCAATGTTTTCGAGAATTTTTGGCATATCTAAGGCATTGACTTTTAACATGTCTAAACTTTCCCCTTATTGACATCATTCTTATCGATCAAGCTCTTGATGTAGGAGTTGAGATGTTCTTTGGTTTGATGCCAATATGGTGCGGGCAACGGTTGAATCCTTCATTCAATTCTCCATTAAAACCATTCTCACAACCAAGTTATTGAGAATGCCTTCCATCTCTCTATAGTTTCAAACTTTCCTTGAATCATTCTCAATGGTTGTTTTGTGAATTTCAATTAATGTGTGTTCGACAAATGCGCTTCGACATTATCCAATCTCTTCTCCATGTTAGTCCTCTCGGTCTTGCTTTCTTCCAAGGACTTTAACACTTTTCCAAATAAACTGATATCATCTTTCTGAATGCGGATCAGCTCATTGTGATAAAACTTGATAATGTCAACTTGTGTAGGAATGTCTTTTCCAGTTTCAGCTTTTTGCACTTGAAGATTATCTGCTCCAACTTCAGTCACTTTTGTTTCTTTGATAGGAGTGGGAACAATCTTCTTGAGTTCCTCTTTATATTCCACAGACTTTCTTCTCTCCTCAAATTGTCTTCTTACTTCTTCCAGACTTGACTGGTCAATTTTTCTAATCGGTGATATTTCAACATTGAAATCATCATCGATTCTTCCCAAACTTTATCACTTGATCCTTTCCATCTCACGCAGTTTGATCGATTTGGGGACCGATATCCAGTTGGGGACTGATAGCCTTCCTTTTCTTCATTTTCAGACTCTGATTGAGTTTCAGAGTCTGAATTTTCACTACTTTCTTCAGAGTTATCTTCATCATCAGCAATATTTTTATCATTTCCAGTTTCCTTTCTTGAGTAGGGTCGAAAAATCCTCCTTGCAACTTGGGATCTCCCTATGAATCATCATCATCGTCGTCATTGTCATCTTTCTTAGAACTTCCTCCTACTGCAGTGTTATTCCAATGACTATCTCTGATCAACGCATATCCATTGCTAAAAAATTCATCAGTGTTGATCAGTTCGGACAAATGAGTGATGTTGAAAAGATCAAACACCCATTTCTCTGTGATTTCCATTTCTGCTAACTGACTCATTTGATTTGATATGAAGCTGAGTTTCCAATTTTGATAATCGTGCAGTCTTTTGCAGTCAGCTACTATCAGTTCTCCAATGTTAATAGATGATTCATGTGGGGTTGAGATTACTTCACCTTCTCTTGGAATCTCCAGATTAGATTCCACAGGAGCCTCAATTCTTTCAATTTCCTCGTTTTATAAGATCGCTTTTCTTTGGTATTTCCTTCAAAGAACAAGCGGGGTCAAAAGCTGGTTCTAGTTTCAATTATAGGAACTGAGATGGTAGGCTCAGTTTCCAAATTCTCTTCAAAGAACAAAGAAGTTCAAGAACTCGTTCTATTGCTGACTCAAGTTCTAGTTTAGCAACTGGTTCCTCTTCAGGTGTTGGTTCATTAGTCCGATCTTTTCTTTGGTTCCACATCTTCTTCAAAGAAATGATTCCTCTCTTTCTTGTTTTCCGAACAATTTGCTTTCACCGACAAGCTCATCCTGGTGATGACTTGTACAGGTCTTGATTCAATTTCAGTAAGATCTTTTTCATCAGGTTGATAGGTTTCAATGTTCTTGAATGACTCCTCATACTCAATTCTAGATCATCGATTTTTATGGTGTGGATCTAGACTTGGAGAATAGCTTAAGCATCACCATTGTTTCTAAGTCAATCACCTTTCCTCATCACAATTTCTTCATCGTCAAACTCATTTCTCGAGTTCTCGTTTCCCCACGAGTGTCGCCTTCCATCCGAATTTCGATTACGGCGGTGAAGGAACAACTTCTTCTCTAAGCGAGGTTTCGTTCTCGTTTGGATTGGTTCGTGGGGTTTCTTGAGCTTCGGTTTCTTTGTTTGAGCTTTCAAAGAAGCCAAGTAAGCGGATTTTGTTGGAGAAGGCTCCAAAACTTCTTTTTCTTTGTTTCAACAATCTTTGCTTGAATTGAAGCTTCCAGACTTCCTCTTCCTCTCTTTCAGTTCATCAACTTGTTCAAAAATCTCACCGCTGGTTCGAGGTTTCTTTGATCTACTGCTCTTCTTCTTAGGTTCGATTTCAGAACCCTCCGCTTTCCTCTTTCCAGGTTTTTCTTCTTTGATTGCAATTTTCCCATCTACAATTGCAGTTTCTTTCTTCATTGCAATTTTAAAGTGGTCAATAATTCTTTGAACTAAAAAAGCAAGAGTCTTCTTATGATCTGCCTTTCTTCACATATGTATTCTTCTTGGGTACATCAAGCGATTGTGCCATTAGTCGATCCAGAATGTATCTTTGCCAGTTGAAATCTTTTTTGAACCAAATGACCTACAGAAGTTCCCGTTTACTGCCAGATAAATTGCTAAAGTTTCATGCGTTTCCAATCACGCAATTTGCCAACATCTTGGTAAGAAAGTTGAATTCAGGTTTGAGTAGACTTGTGCTTCCAGTCTGCAAGACTGGTGAATCTGAGTTTACTGTGATACTTTCCACAATTTTTCTTTCTGCTCTTTGCTTAATTTGACAGCTGCTGAACTTCCGGATTTGTCGAAGCCAAAGATATCTGCTAATAGATCTTCAGTAACTTGAATTTCCTTTCCATTAACAGTGGTTGAGAGGGTGTGAACATCTTCTCCTTCAATGGACGTCATTCCAAATTCATAGAAATCTCCAATGCTATCAAGACAGACGCTTTTCAGATTAATGTTGAACACTTGTTCCAAACCCTTGATTTCTCGAATTTTTGTTGCAATTTCCTTGGCGAGGGTCTGATCAGTGTATTTAGCGATGAATTGATCAAGTGATATGATCATTCCAAGTCAACTCGGTTGAAGGCCATTATATATGAAGATTGATTCGGATTTGAGATGCTTGAGATTTAGAAAGATCTTTAAGGGATGATCATATAAAAACTGAGTGTAAAGAATTAATGGGAAAAATATGACGGTATTTATAAGTGGTAGAAAGAGTGGTTGAAAGATCCGAGTGGTATTCAAAATGTCTTATCAAAGATCGTTGAGATTGCAAAATGGATGATGAGTGGAAAAGATGGACGGTTGAGATTAAAGTAGATCACATATATTCTATCATCGGTAGCCTGTATCAGTAAATACGATAGGTGCAGTGTATCTCCAGCTGTAAATGTCAAGTTTTGTTCTTATCCAAAACTTGTAGTAAGTTCAAAAATTCAGTTGAGAGTGCAACTCAGTTTTCAGAAATGCAATTTCTCAGTTTTCAGCTGTTGATCTTTTCCTGCAAAACAGAATGAGAGATCTTTGGTACCCACACCTGTTTGGGTCCTTTTAGATTAGTTTTTGTATTCTTGTAAGTCTTATTAATTTTATGCTTATACCTCTCTCGATTTTTCAGTTGAGTATGGTCAGTTTTAACAGAACTTTGCTGTTTTGATCTAACAGAGTTTTGTTCATTGCTTTGTGAAACTGATATGATCTTTTAGAGATTATAGGTGCATTCCAGTATTCATCAGTAGGAAAAGTCTTCCTTTCCCATTGAATCTATTATTCCAAGAATGATTTTCATTCCTCTGAGAATAAGACTTGAATGTTCTTTTGACTGATATCCTCGATTCGCTCGCTTTTCGATCCCCTTCGATACTTTTTCAGTAAAATCTTTCGATTTCTTTGTTTGCCACCGACCGATTTTCTGATTTTGTCGATTTTAGTTCGAGGCTATGCTGAGTAATTGTCAGTTCTAATAATAATGTCAGTTTTCTGAGTTTTTGACTTTTGTGCAGCTACAAACTTAGGTGCAATTGTACTAGGTCTGCTCTTAGAATTTTGCTGACTATCAAACCCTAAACCGGTTCTGTCTCCAAATGGTTTTCCAGGTTTGAATTGAACGTTAGGAATTGGATCAACTGATGATTCTGTGATGTTTATTACCTCTGTTAGTTAGCAGATTTCCTTAGTTCCATTATTTGCCTTGATAAGATTGATCTCAGCAGTCAATCTTAGAACTTCATTTTTCAATAGATCTTTTTCCTTTTTGACATTCTCATAATTCTTTTGAATTGACTCAAATTTCCTTATGAGTATGTCCAATGTTTCATTGAAATCTTCATTTCTATGATTGTTCATGGCAGTGTGAGTGTTAAAAGTGGAAGTACTTGCCTCATGATGTTTGACTGATAAGTTTTCAGTTTCATCTACTCAATGTTCCAATATCTGTTTGCCTTTATCCAATCCGACATTGTTGCTTGCTAGGTCAGTTCCAAAAAGTATAATTTCTTCATCACTTTCACCATGATCAGTTCCTCAAAAGATTATGGGTAGAATTTCATCATTATCTTCATTGCTTGTAATGAGTGAATCTTTAATGAGTGTTTCAATCAGCTTTTCTTGAGTATCACCACGAGCTGCAATTTACTTTTGTATTTATCAAAGCTTAAAAATGAACAGTTTATCAAATTTATAAAGTGTATTTGTGTATCCATAATGCGATTTTGAAAAATTTAAACAAACAATTGATTATGAGAATCGGTTATGGATCTCTTCGGAAATGTAGAAACCGCTCCGATACCAATTGTTGGTCCTTTGGAAAGGCTAACACAAGTTTAGAGGGGTGAATGAACTTGTCACTTAAAACCTAACTTAAAATCGAATCTTAAACGATTTAGTTCAACTTAAAATTGTGCGGAGTTAAGCTAACTTAGTGAGTATAAGTCAAAGCCGACTTATCTTAATCGAAAGTTAACCGGCAAAGGATTAAATTAAGCCTTTGTAAAATATGAGTTATCAGTTAATAGGCTGACTCGGATTCTGGTGTTTGCTGAGTATGAGAACTGGATGAATATAACTACAATGTAGTAAATAAATTCGTAAGGTAAATAGATAAGAATTATAGAGGTTACAGGTGGTGTAATCCTGTCAGTCCTCTCTTCTCCTGTGATGCGGAGGCCAAATCCACTATGTTCTTGAGGTTTACAGGTACAAGACACAAAGTAAATTCTAGACACTTGATTTTCCTTCACTAATCCCTAGCTTCACAATCTTCCAACTTCAGTCTTCAACAGGTAGGATTGCTATTTGAACTAAGCATGCTACACTGGTCCTTAGAGAGTTGAATTGCCTCTTCACTACCTCATCACACACATAGTCTGCCTGACAGTAGCTCAACAGTCCTTCACACCTTCTTTGTGTTTCACAGTCTAACCCATTGGTAAAATCAAAGTTGAGACTTGAATCAATAACTTTGATTCGATTTGTGATTTGAGCTTTTTCTTCTAGATATATAAGTTATGCACAACTTTGTTTACTTCAAATGATTGATCTTGAATTTCTTTGAGTGCTTAAGATCACTTGAAGATATTTCTTGATCTTGCAATTAAGTGCTTAGCAGGAATTATTTTCATTTGCCTTCCCCCTTAATATGAAATTTCTTGATTCGATTAATTTTTAGAATTCTGCATTTCTTCTTGTAGTAGAAGTGATCTATTTATAGAGGTTTCTCTAACGGTTAGATCATTTGAATTTGAATCTTTATAGCCATTAGTGGTCCTGCTTTTCTTTTGTGTGTCAGTGTCCTTCCTGACATTTCTGTGTGTCCAATAAGATTGCTTATCTTATAACGGTCTGATTTTTCTTCAGTTTTTCTTATCTTCAGTTAAAAACTGATTTAAACATGACGTGGTCAGTTTCCAGTTTTTAAGAGCATTAACTGAGTTTTTACTCTTCTTCAAAATCTCAGTATTCTTTTCTTCATCTGATTATAATTGACTAAATCAGAGTACACCATTATGAAACAATAATCTAAGACATCATTGTCCTTATGATTCTTAGGCCTTTATACAAGATCAATAAAGTCAGTTCAGGTCATCACAATCTTGCCTGAAGTCTAACTTTATAGTCTCGACTTAGTCTTCATAAAATGAGTTTGAACCCTCAGTTCTTCAGTCTTCAATAACTGAGTCTGATCCCTCAGTTCTTCTAACTCCTAGATAAGTCAACTGAGTCTGTGTCCCTCAGCGAACTTACCTTCTTTAGTTTCTGTTGGTGTGCTCTTATGTCAGTTTGCCATTATCTCTTTAGGATCTCAGTTTCCTCCAGTTAATTACCCAGTTTCTCAATTCTCAACCTAGAACAATTACATTCCTTGTCTGATTAACTTATACAAATATCACTCTATTAAATCTTATATATTGATTTCTAGACATCTTTTTGGTTTGCACTATAACAGATAGTTATGACACTTCATCAATGGGCCCTAAAAACGATAACTGAATAAGTGTTGAATCATTATCAAAACATAAAATTTATTTTCAACAAATATCTATATACACATAAAATACTTTAAATCCGTAAATCATAATATTCTATTTTTCGCAAAAAGACATGTCTGCCCTTTTTCGAAAAGTCGGGATAATGCATTCCTTCCCCCTTAAATGGAGTTTTGTCCTCGAAACTCGAGCGTGCTCAAACCGTTGACCTTCCTTAGCACTCTTCTTTCAACACAAACCAAACTGAAACTTCACTTGTTTTCCCACGCACAACCTCTAACCGATTATGATCTTGCTAACCATTGAACCAAAACTTTACCGATTCCCAGACCGTTCTAACCTCGCACACTCAACCCAAAACCGTCCAACCATAACTTTAACCATTAAAACTGCACCAACCAATCATGTACTCGTCTTCCCTTCTAAGGAAAAACACTTTCACAGTACAACAGTCCAAGTAGACAAAGATCTTGAATAGCCGACCTTTACCAAGATTCACTTTACGTCCATAGAATCCAAAACTGTATCTTCACTCTTTCCACGGCAGATTCCAACACAACCAACAACTTGTAGTAACACCCTAGCAACCTTGATTACTCTATCCAAAGGTGTTATAACAACCAAAAGATCCTTGAGGTTGTTCTTACAAACACTGTGGTGGGGTAACTGATTCTGAAACGGATCAAGGTTGCTAGGGTGTTACTACAAGTCCAAGAGATCCTTGAGGTTGTTCTTACAAACACTGCGGTGGGGTAACTGATTCTGAAATGGATCAACAAGTTCCAACTGACTCACTACTATCCTAAACCAAATCACTCGCTTCTTGTTGAGCACTAAAACAACAACCAAGTCTCTACATACCAAACTTCTAGAGTGAAAGAAAGGCATCTATTCTTTCTTGACCAAAGGACTTAAATGGTTTTGAGAAATGCATGTGCATACATGAGCCATGAAATAATTGATTTGCACAATACAAACCGAACTGATTTTGAACATAAGACAAAGAGAAAATTTGTAAGTATATAAGTTTTACATATGATGCTCAAAAAATCAAAAAAAATGGAAAGCCATAGGTCGGTCAATAATTCTTTTCATCTATTGTTATAAGCTGTCAAAATTTTTCAGGATTTCACAAACTGCCGTGTATTGCAGATTGTGCTCAAACAAAAAATAATTTGCACTTAGCTCCAAAAAAAAAATTTAGTTCAGAATTTTTCCTACAACATATCAGAAATCCAAGTCATTTGAAAGTTCTTAGCTTATTCAAAACAAATTGATAAGTAAAGTAAGTACATTGATAATTTTTCTGAACAGAGTGCTCATCCTTGTCATGAAATTTATGAACAATCCAATTTGAAAACTGAGTTGATGTAAAGAGAGAAGTTGTAGATAAGAAAACTTTCTAAGTGGCTGATTTATAGAATTTTTGGTATTTCAGAAATGATATTACAAGGCATATAGAAATGTGAACAAAACCGTTTACTCGTTTTGCATAACACCAAGTTACAAAAAGAAATGATTATGACCAAACGTAACAAAAAAAAAATAAAATCCTCCAAGAAATAGAACATGAGAGGGAAGTCTGAAAGTTCCGAGAGAAGATAGGGATTCTATTAAGGATCCTAGAGGAACTAACTTGAGGGAAACACGTAAGAGATGTGTGCTTAGAAATCAACCTAACCTTCGCTTGAGGAGACTCTTCACTTTGTCCTAGTGCAACTTAACCACGGTTTAAGGATTCTTAGTCTTACGAGAATTTACCACCAACATCAAGAGAGATCAGAAAGGTTCAACAAGATCTAAGGAAATCTTATCTTAGAGGAAAGGAAGCCTAGAAGACTCGGTGTTGATTCATCAATGTCATCGCGGTGTTGCTTCATCTAAGGTTTCTTCCTCTTATAAGTAAACATGCATTTTAGGTAAGTACATTGTACATAGTAAGAAGTAGAAGCTACAAATTAACTAAGGCTCTTTAACAAGTTTTATTATAATAGTTATCTTTATGAGACCGACCTAATCTAGAGTTCACTTCATGTCCATCAACAGGGTCATGACTAACTGTTTCTAACTTAGCTTATCTTTGTTACATCTGCATTTTAGGGCACTACGTATGATGCTACTCACCACGAAGTATCTGGGTGTAACCTATTAGTGGATCACACCAATAGCCACGGGCTAGTCCTGATAGTATGCGCCTTCGGTGAAGTCCCTCTACTCCTGGTGCCCTCTAATGGCCAGCAAAGTTATCCATCCACGAGTACCCTCTACTCCTGGTGCCTCTAGAAAGGCCAGCAAGTTACTCGTTTTATCCGAAAGCCTACACATTGCGATATAAACTTGTGTCTATCCAAGAATGACATGATGTTTAGTCTTTTACTAGTCAAGTATGTAATCATCATGAGTTGTTAACTAGTCACCTAGTTGTTTTCAAGTAAGCTCCCTCACAACTCAACTCTCTTTCCTAGACCTCTAGACATGGACAAGGCCTAGCAATTACACAAACATTGATGAATACTATAATTCATCAAAGCACAAGCCCTTTCATGCCTTTCCGACGGTCCCAGACTTCAACTCCCTTTAAGAGTACGTCCGGTGCCGGAACCAAACGCATCAGAACTCAATCGGGGCTTGTTCGTTTTCATTAAATCTTATTTAAACTCATTAACAATACCACAATTCAAGAAAAACATCACAATAACATTAGCTACAAAATTCACAACATCTACTAAATCATAATTTATATTTTTTAAAAGAAATAACACAAGATATATATATATATATATATATATATATATATATATATATATATATATATATATATATATGTTCAGAAAAATGATCGAATCAATATATAGGTCACATTGTCAATGTAACAATAGAGTACTAGCTTTAATGTTATTTAATGAAAACATTATGATTTGCCAAATTGCAATGAATGATAGAAACCAATGTATAAATTAAGGTGTCAAAGGGAAATAGGAACTGCTTGGTTCCAATAGTACACAAAAGCAAAGAATATAAAGCAAAACCTGCTGCTATCACGTGGAGGCTAAAGTAAAACAAATAAATAAAACATTATTTTATTGTTCACCAATTGTTTGACATTTGCAGGTTAAATACATGATTCTGCGTTTGCAGATTAAAGGCATGACTCGACAATTACGGTAGATAGATTAGGCAAGTCACAACCCAACACAACAATAGCAGAAAATCAACACATAATTCATTCCAAACATTATAAAATAATTCAATTTATATCAAACACTTATTTACTTCACCTTAACATAATAAAACATCAATTATTGAATATAAAAACCCTCTTACAAAATGAATCAAAAACACGATCTAACCTCTCTAAACCATAATTTATTTGTAGGAAGAGCCTTTTACCTTTTAGCAAGCAAATCCCAATCCAAAACCTTCAGAAAATTGTAGCAACTTGATCCTCTTTTCTGTAGAAACCTTAACAAAGTTCTGAACTTTGAGTATTGAAACGACGCTCCTTTGACGTCGATTCCAACGCTCTACTCGAATATAAAAACGGTTGAGATCCGTCTTAGAATCTGAAAGAAAAGCTCTCAGCCTTTTTCTAAGTCTCACACGCAGAAAAGAGAGATTATGAGGAGGAAATTCTAATTCAAAAGGATAGGGAAACTAACTGGGTTGATTTTTCATTAAATAGGAAAAAATCCTGATAATTAACCTAATCCCTTATTTTCCTTAATTACTCTTTTTACTTAAAATCAGATTTTTCCCTTAAATATTGTTGGTCTCTTGGAAAGGCTAACAAAAGTTTAGAGGTGGGGGTGAATAAACTTGTCACCAAAACCTAACTTAAAACTGAATCTTAAGCCAGATATAGTTCAACTTAAACTTGTGCGGAGTTAAGCTAACTTAGCTGAGTATAAGTCAAAGCTGACTTATCCTTAACTGAGTTAACCGGCAGCGGATTAAATTAAGCCTTTGTAAAATATGAGTTATCAATTAATATGCTGACTCGGTTTCTGGTGTTTGCTGAGTATGTGAACTGGATGAATATAACTACAATGCAAGATAAATAAATGCTTAAGGTAAATAGACAAGAATTATAGAGGTTCCAGGTGGTGTAATCCTCGCTGGTCCTCTCTTCTCCCGTGATGCAGAGGCCAAATCCATATATGTTCTTTAGGTTCTGATTTACAAGACAAAAAGTAAATTCTAGACACTTGATTGTCCTTCACTAATCCCTAGATTCACAATCTTCCAGCTTCAGTCTTCAACAGGTAGGATTGTTGTTTGAACTAAGCTTGCTACACTAATCCTTAGAGGGTTGAATTGCCTCTTCACTAGCTCATCACAAACACAGTCTGCCTGACTGCAGCTCAACTGTCCTTCACACCTTCTTGGTGTTTAACAGTCTAACCGATTGATAAAATCAAAGTTCAGACTTGAATCAATAACTATGATTCAATTTGTGATTTGAGCTTTTTCTTCTAGATATATAAGTTATGCACAACTCTGTTTTCTTCAAATGATTGATCATGAATTTCTTTGAGTGCTTAAAATAACTTGAAGATATTTCTTGATCTTGCAATTAAGTGCTTAGCAGGAATTATTTTAATTTGCTTTCCCCCTTAATATGAACTTTCTTGATTCGATTAATTCTTAGAATTCCGCATTTCTTCTTGTAGGAGAAGTGATCTATTTATAGAGGTTTCTCTAACGGTTAGATCATTTGAATTTGAATCCTTGTAGCCGTTAGTGGTCCTGCTTTTCTTTTGTGTGTCAGTGTCCTTCCTAACATTTCTATGTGTCTAATAAGATTGCTTATCTTATAACGGTCTGATTTGTCTTCAGTTTTTCTTATCTTCAGTTAAAAACTGATTTAAACATGACGTGGTCAGTTTCCAGTTTTTAAGAGCATTAACTGAGTTTTTACTCTTCTTCAAAATCTCGAGATTTCTTTTCTTGGTGATTATAATTGACTAAATCAGAGTACACCATTATCAAACAATCATCTAAGACATCATTGTCCTTCTGATTCCTAGGCCTTTATACAAGATCCATAAAGTCAGTTCAGGTCATCACAATATTGCCTAAAGTCTAACTTTATAGTCTCGACTTAGTTTTCATAAAGCGAGATCGAACCCTCGATTCTTGGGTCTTCAATAATCGAGTCGATCCTCGATTCTTCTAACTCTAGATAAGTCAAATGAGTCTATGTCCTCAATGAACTTACCTTCTTGATTTACATTGGTGTGCTCTTATGCCGCTTTTCCATTATCTCTTTAGGATCTCGATTTCCTTGATTAATTACCAGTTTCTCGGTTCTCAACCTAGTACAATTACATTGCTTGTCCGATTAACTTATACAAATATCGAGACTCTATTAAACCTATACAATGATTTCTAGACATCTTTTGCTTTGCACTATAACAAACTAGTTATGACACTTCATCAATGGGGTCTAAAAATGATAATCGAATAAGTGATGAGTCATCATCAAAACATAAATTTTATTTCCAACAATTTCCTATTTTTGACGATGTCAATACCCTCTTTAAAAGCAATGCAAAAGGTAAAGACAAAATAAACAAAAACAAGATGAATCGAGAAAGCGATATTTTATTTAAGAGATCGAGTTACAATACATAGTATTAAAATACAATACATGAAAGAAACTAAGTGTCAGCTTCTTTTCCTTTCTCTTGACAGGTAACTGAGTTTATTGTCAAAAGCTTCAGCATACTTCTTCATGGCTTCATTTGTTGCGGTGCTTTCAATTCCTTGAATATTTGCATAGATATTCCATGAGTTGGACATATTATTTTTACTGAAAAATTTGCTCTTGAAGAGTACAGCAAATACAAACACAATTTGTCTCAGTTTTTCGCTTCAGTAGTTCCATTACAAACTCAGGTTCCTCTTTCTCAACCATTTCTGAGACTTTTTCCAAAGTGCCATTTCTCTCCCATTTGCTCAGTTTGTGCGAGAAATGCATGATAACCTTTTGCATACTCAGAAAAGTTGATAAAGATTGTTCTCTTGATTCTCCTTCTCTCAAGGGCATGTCTTTGAAAATATTGTAAAGACGAGAATCTAGACCAAGTCTTTTCTCAATTGGTTCAGAAAATTTTGCAATTAGCTCCATTTCCTCATCTGGAAAATCACCTCTAGCTTTCTTCATTTCAACCAGTTTATCATCAATGTTTTCCAGAATTTTTGGCATATCTAAGGCATTGACTTTTAACATGTCTAAACTTTCCCCCTTATTGACATCATTCTTATCGATCAAGCTCTTGATGTAGGAGTTGAGATGTTGCTGGTTTGATGCCAATATGGTCTGGGCAACGGTTGAATCCTTCATTCAATTCTCCATTAAAACCATTCTGTCAACCAAGTTATTGAGAATGCCTTCCCATCTCTCTATAGTTTCAGCTTTCCTTGAATCATTCTCAATGGTTGTTTTGTGAATTTCAATTAATGTGTTCTGACAGTCGCTTCTGACATTATCCAATCTCTTCTCCATGTTAGTCCTCTCAATCTTGCTTTCTTCCAAGGACTTTAACACTTTTCCAAATAAACTGATATCATCTTTCTGAATGCGGATCAGCTCATTGTGATAAAACTTGATAATGTCAACTTGTGTAGGAATGTCTTTTCCAGTTTCAGCTTTTTGCACTTCAGTATTATCTGCTCCAACTTCAGTCACTTTTGTTTCTTTGATAGGAGTGGGAACAATCTTCTTGAGTTCCTCTTTATATTCCACAGACTTTCTTCTCTCCTCAAATTGTCTTCTTACTTCTTCCAGACTTGACTGGTCAATTTTTCTAACTGGTGATATTTCAACATTGAAATCATCATCAGATTCTTCCCAAACTTTATCAGCTTCAGTCCTTTCCATCTCACGCACAGTTTGATCAGTTGGGGACCGATATCCAGTTGGGGACTGATAGCCTTCCTTTTCTTCATTTTCAGACTCTGATTGAGTTTCAGAGTCTGAATTTTCACTACTTTCTTCAGAGTTATCTTCATCATCAGCAATATTTTTATCATTTCCAGTTTCCTTTCTTGAGTAGGGTCGAAAAATCCTCCTTGCAACTTGGGATCTCCCTATGAATCATCATCATCGTCGTCATTGTCATCTTTCTTAGAACTTCCTCCTACTGCAGTGTTATTCCAATGACTATCTCTGATCAACGCATATCCATTGCTAAAAAATTCATCAGTGTTGATCAGTTCGGACAAATGAGTGATGTTGAAAAGATCAAACACCCATTTCTCTCTGTGATTTCCATTTTACGCTAATCGACTCATTTGATTTGATATGAAGTCGAGTTTCCAATTTTGATAATCGTGCGTCTTTTGCGATCTACTACTATCGTTCTCCAATGTTAATAGATGATTCATGTGGGGTTGAGATTACTTCACCTTCTCTTGGAATCTCCAGATTAGATTCCACAGGAGCCTCAATTCTTTCAATTTCCTCAGTTTCTATAAGATCAGTTTTGCTGGTATTTCCTTCAGCAACAACTGGGGTCAAGCTGGTTCTAGTTTCAATTATAGGAACTGAGATGGTAGGCTCAGTTTCCAAATTCTCTTCAGCAACAGCAAGTTCAGTAACTCGTTCTATTGCTGACTCAAGTTCTAGTTTAGCAACTGGTTCCTCTTCAGGTGTTGGTTCATTAGTCTGATCTTTTGCTGGTTCCACATCTTCTTCAGCAAATGATTCCTCTCTTTTCTTGTTTTCCGGAACAATTTCAGTTTCACTGACAAGCTCATCCTGGGTGATGACTTGTACAGGTCTTGATTCAATTTCAGTAAGATCTTTTTCATCAGGTTGATAGGTTTCAATGTTCTTGAATGACTCCTCATACTCAATTCTAGATACTGATTTTTATGGTGTGGATCTAGACTTGGAGAATAGCTTAAGCATCACCATTGTTTCTAAGTCAACCAGCCTTTCCTCACTGTCAATTTCTTCATCGTCAAACTCATTTCTCAGGTTCTGTTCCCCCTGAGTGTCAGCTTCCATCTGAATTTCAGTTACCGGCAGTGAAGGAACAACTTCTTCTCTAACTGAGGTTTCGTTCTCAGTTTGGATTGGTTCGGTGGGGTTTCTTCAGTTCTCAGTTTCTTTGCTGAGCTTTCAGCAACTGAAGTAGCGGATTTTGTTGGAAAGGCTCCAAAACCTTCTTTGCTGTTTCAACAATCTTTGCTTGAATTGAAGCTTCCAGCTTCCTCTTCCTCTCTTTCAGTTCATCAACTTGTTCAAAAATCTCACCGCTGGTTCGAGGTTTCTTTGATCTACTGCTCTTCTTCTTAGGTTCGATTTCAGAACCCTCCGCTTTCCTCTTTCCAAGTTTTTCTTCTTTGATTGCAATTTTCCCATCTACAATTGCAGTTTCTTTCTTCATTGCAATTTTAAAGTGGTCAATAATTCTTTGAACTAAAAAATCAAGAGTCTTCTTATGATCTGCCTTTCTTCACATATGTATTCTTCTTGGGTACATTAAGCGATTGTGCCATTAGTCGATCCGAATGTATCTTTGCCAGTTGAAATCTTTTTTGAACCAAATGACCTCTGAAGTTCCGTTTGCATCGCCGGATAAATTGCTAAAGTTTCATGCGTTTCAATCACGCAATTTGCCAACATCTTGGTAAGAAAGTTGAATTCGTGTTTGAGTAGACTTGTGCTTCCGGTCTGCAAGACTCGGTGAATCTGAAGTTCTTGTGATACTTTCCACAATTTTTCTTTTCGCTCTTTGCTTAATTTGACATTTCTTTGAACTTCCGGATTTGTCGAAGCCAAAGATATCTCGCTAATAGATCTTGAGAACTTGAATTTCCTTTCCATTAACAGTGGTTGAGAGGGTGTGAACATCTTATCCTTCAATGGACGTCATTCCAAATTCATAGAAATCTCCAATGCTATCAAGACAGACGCTTTTCAGATTAATGTTGAACACTTGTTCCAAACCCTTGATTTCTCGAATTTTTGTTGCAATTTCCTTGGCGAGGGTCTGATCAGTGTATTTAGCGATGAATTGATCAAGTGATATGATCATTCCAGGGTCAACTCGGTTGAAGGCCATTATATATGAAGATTGATTCGGATTTGAGATGCTTGAGATTTAGAAAGATCTTTAAGGGATGATCATATAAAAACTGAGTGTAAAGAATTAATGGGAAAAATATGACGGTATTTATAAGTGGTAGAAAGAGTGGTTGAAAGATCCGAGTGGGATTCAAAATGTCTTATCAAAGATCGTTGAGATTGCAAAATGGATGATGAGTGGAAAAGATGGACGGTTGAGATTAAAGTAGATCACATATATTCTATCATCGGTAGCCTGTATCAGTAAATACGATAGGTGCAGTGTATCTCCAGCTGTAAATGTCAAGTTTTGTTCTTATCCAAAACTTGTAGTAAGTTCAAAAATTCAGTTGAGAGCGCAACTCGCTTTTTTAAATGCAATTTCTCGATTTTATTTGTTGATCTTTTCCTGCAAAACAGAATGAGAGATCTTTGGTACCCACACCTGTTTGGGTCCTTTTAGATTAGTTTTTGTATTCTTGTAAGTCTTATTAATTTTATGCTTATACTCTCTCGATTTTTCAGTTGAGTATGGTCAGTTTTCACAGAACTTTGCTGTTTTGATCTAACAGAGTTTTGTTCATTGCTTTGTGAAACTGATATGATCTTTTAGAGATTATAGGTGCATTCCAGTATTCATCAGTAGGAAAAAGTCTTCCTTTCCCATTGAATCTATTATTCCAAGAATGATTTTCATTCCTCTGAGAATAAGACTTGAATGTTCTTTTGACTGATATCGATCGATTCTCGCTTTTCGATCCTTCGATACTTTACGTAAAATCTTTCGATTTCTTTGTTTGCCACCGATCGATTTTCTGATTTTGTCGATTTTAGTTCGAGGAGGTCTTTGAGTAATTGTCGATTCTAATAATAATGTCGTTTTTACGAGTTTTTGACTTTTGTGCGACTACAAACTTAGGTGCAATTGTACTAGGTCTGCTCTTAGAATTTTGCTGACTATCAAACCCTAAACCGGTTCTGTCTCCAAATGGTTTTCCAGGTTTGAATTGAACGTTAGGAATTGGATCAACTAATGATTCTGTGATGTTTATTACCTCTGTTAGTTAGCAGATTTCCTTAGTTCCATTATTAGCCTTGATAAGATTGATCTCAGCAGTCAATCTTAGAACTTCATTTTTCAATAGATCTTTTTCCTTTTTGACATTCTCATAATTCTTTTGAATTGACTCAAATTTCCTTATGAGTATGTCCAATGTTTCATTGAAATCTTCATTTCTATGATTGTTCATGGCAGTGTGAGTGTTAAAAGTGGAAGTACTTGCCTCATGATGTTTGACTGATAAGTTTTCAGTTTCATCTACTCAATGTTCCAATATCTCGTTTGCCTTTATCCAATCCGACATTGTTGCTTGCTAGGTCGGGCCAAAAGTATAATTTCTTCATCACTTTCACCATGATCAGTTCCTCAAAAGATTATGGGTAGAATTTCATCATTATCTTCATTGCTTGTAATGAGTGAATCTTTAATGAGTGTTTCAATCAGCTTTTCTTGAGTATCAGCCACCAGAGCCTGCAATTTACTTTTGTATTTATCAAAGCTTAAAAATGAACAGTTTATCAAATTTATAAAGTGTAGCTTTGTATCCATAATGCAGTTTTTGAAAAAATTTAAACAAACAATTGATTATGAGAATCAGTTATGGATCTCTTCGGAAACAGAAGCACTGCTCCGATACCAATTGTTGGTCCTTTGGAAAGGCTAACACAAGTTTAGAGGGGGGGTGAATGAACTTGTCACGAAAACCTAACTTAAAACTGAATCTTAAACCAGATTTAGTTCAACTTAAAATTGTGCGGAGTTAAGCTAACTTAGCTGAGTATAAGTCAAAGCCGACTTATCCTTAACTGAGTTAACCGGCAGCGGATTAAATTAAGCCTTTGTAAAATATGAGTTATCAGTTAATAGGCTGACTCGGATTCTGGTGTTTGCTGAGTATGAGAACTGGATGAATATAACTACAATGTAGTAAATAAATTCGTAAGGTAAATAGATAAGAATTATAGAGGTTACAGGTGGTGTAATCCTGTCAGTCCTCTCTTCTCCTGTGATGCGGAGGCCAAATCCACTATGTTCTTGAGGTTTACAGGTACAAGACACAAAGTAAATTCTAGACACTTGATTTTCCTTCACTAATCCCTAGCTTCACAATCTTCCAACTTGATCTTCAACAGTAGGATTGTTGTTTGAACTAAGCATGCTACACTGGTCCTTAGAGAGTTGAATTGCCTCTTCACTACCTCATCACACACATAGTCTGCCTGACAGTAGCTCAACAGTCCTTCACACCTTCTTCGTGTTTCACAGTCTAACCCATTGGTAAAATCAAAGTTGAGACTTGAATCAATAACTTTGATTCGATTTGTGATTTGAGCTTTTTATTCTAGATATATAAGTTATGCACAACTTTGTTTACTTCAAATGATTGATCTTGAATTTCTTTGAGTGCTTAAGATCACTTGAAGATATTTCTTGATCTTGCAATTAAGTGCTTAGCAGGAATTATTTTCATTTGCCTTCCCCCTTAATATGAAATTTCTGGATTCGATTAATTTTTAGAATTCTGCATTTCTTCTTGTAGTAGAAGTGATCTATTTATAGAGGTTTCTCTAACGGTTAGATCATTTGAATTTGAATCTTTATAGCCATTAGTGGTCCTCGCTTTTCTTTTGTGTGTCGTTGTCCTTCCCGACATTTCACGGTGTCCAATAAGATTGCTTATCTTATAACGGTCCGATTTTTCTTCGATTTTCTTATCTTGATTAAAACCGATTTAAACATGACGTGGTCGGGCTTTCGCTTTTAAGAGCATTAATCGAGTTTTACTCTTCTTCAAAATTTGAAGATTCTTTTCTTCATCCGATTATAATTGACTAAATCGAGTACACCATTATGAAACAATAATCTAAGACATCATTGTCCTTATGATTCTTAGGCCTTTATACAAGATCAATAAAGTCAGTTCAGGTCATCACAATCTTGCCTGAAGTCTAACTTTATAGTCTCGACTTAGTCTTCATAAAATGAGTTTGAACCCTCGATTCTTGATCTTCAATAATCGAGTCTCGATCCTCGATTCTTAACTCCTAGATAAGTCAATCGAGTCTGTGTCCTCAAATGAACTTACCTTCTTTAGTTTTCATTGGTGTGCTCTTATGTCGTTTGCCATTATCTCTTTAGGATCTCGTTTCCTCGATTAATTACCTGGTTTCTCAGTTCTCAACCTAGTACAATTACATTGCTTGTCTGATTAACTTATACAAATATCAGACTCTATTAAACCTATACAATGATTTCTAGACATCTTTTTGCTTTGCACTATAACAGCTAGTTATGACACTTCATCAATGGGCCCTAAAAACGATAACTGAATAAGTGTTGAATCATTATCAAAACATAAAATTTATTTTCAACAAATATATATATACACATAAAATACTTTAAATCCGTAAATCATAATATTCCATTTTCATAAAAGACATGTCTACCCTTTTTGAAAAGTCGGGATAATGCATTCCTTCCCCTTAAATGGAGTTTTGTCTCGAAACTCGGCGTGCTCAAACCGTTGACCTTCCTTAGCACTCTTCTTTCAACACAAACCAAACTCGAAACTTCACTTGTTTTCCCACGCACAACCTCTAACCGATTATGATCTTGCTAACCATTGAACCAAAACTTTACCGATTCCCAGACCGTTCTAACCTCGCACACTCAACCCAAAACCGTCCAACCATAACTTTAACCATTAAAACTGCACCAACCAATCATGTACTCGTCTTCCCTTCTAAGGAAAAACACTTTCACAGTACAACAGTCCAAGTAGACAAAGCTCTTGAATAGCCGACCTTTACCAAGATTCACTTTACGTCCATAGAATCCAAAACTGTATCTTCACTCTTTCCACGGCAGATTCCAACACAACCAACAACTTGTAGTAACACCCTAGCAACCTTGATTACTCTATCCAAAGGTGTTATAACAACCAAAAGATCCTTGAGGTTGTTCTTACAAACACCGTGGTGGGGTAAGCTCGATTCAAACGGATCAAGGTTGCTGGGTGTTACTACAAGTCCAAGAGATCCTTGAGGTTGTTCTTACAAACACTGCGGTGGGGTAACTGATTCTGAAATGGATCAACAAGTTCCAACTGACTCACTACTACCCTAAACCAAATCACTCGCTTCTTGTTGAGCACTAAAACAACAACCAAGTCTCTACATACCAAACTTCTAGGGTGAAAGAAGGGCATCTATTCTTTCTTGACCAAAGGACTTAAATGGTTTTGAGAAATGCATGTGCATACATGAGCCATGAAATAATTGATTTGCACAATACAAACCGAACTGATTTTGAACATAAGACAAAGAGAAAATTTGTAAGTATATAAGTTTTACATATGATGCTCAAAAAATCAAAAAAAATGGAAAGCCATAGGTCGGTCAATAATTCTTTTCATCTATTGTTATAAGCTGTCAAAATTTTTCAGGATTTCACAAACTGCCGTGTATTGCAGATTGTGCTCAAACAAAAAATAATTTGCACTTAGCTCCAAAAAAAATTTTAGTTCAGAATTTTTCCTACAACATATCAGAAATCCAAGTCATTTGAAAGTTCTTAGCTTATTCAAAACAAATTGATAAGTAAGAGTACCGCTGCATAATTTTTCTGAACAGAGTGCTCATCCTTGTCATGAAATTTATGAACAATCCAATTTGAAAACTGAGTTGATGTAAAGAGAGAAGTTGTAGATAAGACAACTTTCTAAGTGGCTGAAAATTTATAGAATTTTTGGTATTTCAGAAATGATATTACAAGGCATATAGAAATGTGAACAAAACCGTTTACTCGTTTTGCATAACACCAAGTTACAAAAAGAAATGATTATGACCAAACGTAACCAAAAAAAAAAATCCTCCAAGAAATAGAACATGAGAGGGAAGTCTGAAAGTTCCGAGAGAAGATAGGGATTCTATTAAGGATCCTAGAGGAACTAACTTGAGGGAAACACGTAAGAGATGTGTGCTTAGAAATCAACCTAACCTTCGCTTGAGGAGACTCTTCACTTTGTCCTAGTGCAACTTAACCACGGTTTAAGGATTCTTAGTCTTACGAGAATTTACCACCAACATCAAGAGAGATCAGAAAGGTTCAACAAGATCTAAGGAAATCTTATCTTAGAGGAAAGGAAGCCTAGAAGACTCGGTGTTGATTCATCAATGTCATCGCGGTGTTGCTTCATCTAAGGTTTCTTCCTCTTATAAGTAAACATGCATTTGAGGTAAGTACATTGTACATAGTAAGAAGTAGAAGCTACAAATTAACTAAGGCTCTTTAACAAGTTTTATTATAATAGTTATCTTTATGAGACCGACCTAATCTAGAGTTCACTTCATGTCCATCAACAGAGGTCATGACTAGCATTTCTAACTTAGCTTATCTTTGTTACATCCGCATTTTAGGGCACTACGTATGATGCTACTCACCACGAAGTATCTGGGTGTAACCTATTAGTGGATCACACCAATAGCCACGGGCTAGTCTCGATAGTATCGCGCCGGTGAAGTCCTCTACTCCTGGTGCCTCTAATGGCCAAACAAAGTTATCCATCCACGAGTACCCTCTACTCCTGGTGCCTCTGAAAGGCCGACCAAGTTACTCGTTTTATCCAAAGCCTACACATTGCGATATAAACTTGTGTCTATCCAAGAATGACATGATGTTTAGTCTTTTACTAGTCAAGTATGTAATCATCATGAGTTGTTAACTAGTCACCTAGTTGTTTTCAAGTAAGCTCCTCACAACTCAACTCTCTTTCCTAGACCTCACAGATATGGACATGGCCTAGAATTACACAAACATTGATGAATACTATAATTCATCAAAGCACAAGCCCTTTCATGCCTTTCCGACGGTCCTGCACTTCAACTCCTTTAAGAAAGACGTCCGGTGCCGAACCAAACGCATCGTCGAACTCAATCGGGGCTTGTTCGTTTTCATTAAATCTTATTTAAACTCATTAACAATACCACAATTCAAGAAAAACATCACAATAACATTAGCTACAAAATTCACTGTCTACTAAATCATAATTTATATTTTTCGAAAAGAAATAACACAAGACAATATATATATATATATATATATATATATATATATATATATATGTTCAGAAAAATGATCGAATCAATATATAGGTCACATTGTCAATGTAACAATAGAGTACTAGCTTTAATGTTATTTAATGAAAACATTATGATTTGCCAAATTGCAATGAATGATAGAAACCAATGTATAAATTAAGGTGTCAAAGGGAAATAGGAACTGCTTGGTTCCAATAGTACACAAAAGCAAAGAATATAAAGCAAAACCTGCTGCTATCACGTGGAGGCTAAAGTAAAACAAATAAATAAAACATTATTTTATTGTTCACCAATTGTTTGACATTTGCAGGTTAAATACATGATTCTGCGTTTGCAGATTAAAGGCATGACTCGACAATTACGGTAGATAGATTAGGCAAGTCACAACCCAACACAACAATAGCAGAAAATCAACACATAATTCATTCCAAACATTATAAAATAATTCAATTTATATCAAACACTTATTTACTTCACCTTAACATAATAAAACATCAATTATTGAATATAAAAACCCTCTTACAAAATGAATCAAAAACACGATCTAACCTCTCTAAACCATAATTAATTCGTAGGAAGCAAATCCCTAAACCATAATTAATTCGTAGGAAACATTAATTCGTAGGAAGCAAAGACCCTCTTACCTTTTAGCAAGCAAATCCCAATCCAAAACCTTCAGAAAACTACAGCAACTTGATCATCTTTTCTGCAGAAACCTTAACAAAGTTCTGAACTTTGAGTATTGAAACGACGCTCCTTTAACGATGATTCCAACGCTCTACTCGAATCTAAAAACGGTTGAGATCCGTCTTAGAATCTAAAAGAAAAGCTCTCAACCTTTTTCTAAGTCTCACACCTAGAAAAGAGAGATTATGAGGAGGAAATTATGATTCAAAAGGTTAGGGAAACTAATGGGTTAATTTTTCCTTAAATTGGAAAAATCACAATAATTAACCTAATCTCTTATTTTCCTTAATTACCCTTTTTACTTAAAATCAGATTTTTCCCTTAAATATATATATACACATAAAATACTTTAAATCCGTAAATCATAATATTCCATTTTTCGCAAAAAGACACGTCTGTCATTTTTCGAAAAGTCTGCCCTCCCAGAGATCGACAATGGTCCCCAACCTATACATTTAAACACTCAAAACGTATTTGTTACACTGGTAACAATAACCCGACAATTGTTTCTAGAAGTGTATCATCGATATAAATATCGTAAATCAGTTATGAAGTATTGAAGTCCACAGGCAAGGACAATTATACCCATCTAGCATGCAGTGACATCTTTTTTGAGATTGAAGATATCACAAATTCAAATTACATAAGTTTTTTTATCATAAAAAATAAAATAAAAAACTTAAGAAGTCATTGATACAATATGCTATTAGATAGAATTGTAATTATCCTTGCACATCACAAGCATGGGTATCGTTCCAATTGCCTCCACAAGCGTAGCAAAATTCGAATCCACATCTGCCCATTGGTAAACCAAAACATACAAACATAACTCAACATAATAAAAATTTATAGAACATTAACCTTAGCGATACCCACCCACCCTACACATTATACCATTAATTAGGGGGGTAACCGTTCCATGCATAATTCTTTTAGCTTAGTATATATAGAATATTATTTACTTCTTAAAACTTATCTTTTGACCTTAAAAAAATACCTCTGTTTCTTCCAAACTCAAATTTTGTTTTATACTACCTTCTCCAAAATGTAAATTCGTTTTCATATTTTCACACAGATTAAAAAATTTTGGTTAAGTGTTATTAATTTTAATGGTCTAGAATACCCTTTGATTTTCATTAATGCAATAGTTGTAAAATATGTGAATGTTTAATAAATTAAAGGTAAAAAAAGGAAAAATATAAATAAGTGTTCCATTAGAATTTTAGATGGATTTATATTCTGGGATAAATTAAAAAACTAAATGGATTTATATTTTTAGACGGGAGTAGTATAATGTTGTAAATTTGAAAAGGAATCTTGCTATTGTTTCCCATATAGACTTTATAGAAAATTAGGGATAATGACACAGTTTGAAATATGTTAACAGGACAGCCACATATTTAAAGGACAAAGCAAAAAAAAAAAAAAATTGAAAAAGAAATTTCCAGCCGCTAATTTTTTTTCTTTTTTCTCCTCATTTTTAAACCCTCATATCTTTTGATCTAGATCTCCAAACGCGATTAAACATTCACTGAATTTTTTATTTTTTAATGCTATTCGATTTGAGACTTGGTTCGATATAATTACATCGTTTTCCATGAGATTCACTGTCGAAATTCACTCAGTGAATCCTGAAAATCAGTGCATATCGACAGTGAAGTTCGAGCAATAGTGAATTTCGACAGCGGATTTTATGAAATCACGTCGGAATATGGTTAATGTGATATCAAAATAAAGAGCATGAAAAAATAAAGAATTGATGAAAGAATTTTTAAATTTGGAGTTCTAGTTGAGAGATATGAGTGTTTAGAAAAAATGGATTAGAGAGAGTGTGGATTGGGTTTTTGTTTTTTTTTTTTTTGTTTTTTGGAAAACATGCTCCAAAAAAATTAAAAAAAATAGTTTTGTCCTTTATACGAAGTTTCAAAAAGCTGTTATTCTCCTTAATTAATTGTTGAAATGTTTTTGTCCTTCTCATTCATTCCCCCTAACTTTATTTCTCGAAACAATAATTCACCTCCTACTTTCAAATTCAAATTTTATTTCAGTGTGTATTTTTTTTTTTTGAGGTATAATGTGCCAAACTTTAAACGGCTCTTACGCATAATTGTTGTTGTTTAGTATGTATACTTCTTTTTTGGGCTATGAAACAATAAAGTACAAAACAAAGAAAGCAAGAAACCTAAACACTACTAATTCAGGCAGGAATGAAGTCTTTCCACGAAACTTCCTTTTCACCCGGGCTTTTTCGATCCAAATGATGAGTTTATATAATGATCAATGTTGATTGATCATTATCAATAGTTCAGATGACCGTTGTGATATTCGTTCTAACAGAACGGTTGTTCTCGTATCAATCATTACGTTTCTGCTAAATGTTATGAGCAAAAATTTTACAAGATCTGGGTTTATACAGAAAGGAGCGATATCCAATTATGAAGATAGTATGTATACTACTTTATTTCTAATTATTACAATTGACCTCAATTAGCTAATTGTTTATTTTGATTTTGAATAATGTCATCTCCACAATAAAATAGACACATGCACGTTACACCATTGATTATGTTGTATGACCAATTGAAATATGAAGGTCCTGTCATAATGAATTATATATCACGTGTTGTGTGTATTTTGTTGCATCTTTTTTGTTATGACATATTATTCTCCTTTGTTTTAAAATGAGTACAACATTGTACACAACACATTTTGAGAGCATTGATTATGATGTGAGAGCACAACATTGTACACAACACAATTTGGGAGAATTGATTATGATGTGAGAGCTATTGAATCATATGGGTCTCAAAAAAACCAATGGATTAAGAGTTTGTTGTGACATTTTTTGTTCTGGAACAAACATTCCTCTTTAATTTATTGTGTAATTTGAGAAGATTTTTAGTTGAGTAGTGATAGAGCACAACGAATCTACCACAACAAAATGTACAACATGCTTTTGTACTCCATCCGTTTTTGTAAGTGTTTTTTTTTTTTTTTTTTTTTTTTTTTTTTTTTTTTTTTTGAAAATTTGTACTTTTCACTTATATCTGTCGTTTTAGATTACCAATACATCATTTATTATTTTTTTCACTTATGCCCTCATATTAATTACAAGATTAATTTAAACAAAGTCTTGTACTTGAAATAATAAAATATACATTTCAAATGCATCAAAAACACCAAAGGTTATTTTGAAACTCCAATAGTATTACGATGAATGTATATTTACATTTCCAATACAGTGTATTTAATGGTTTCAAAGATTAAAGAATGACACTCTAGTCACCTCATACTCTATTTCAGACACATTAATCATTTTGTAGTTACACCAAAAATTTCTGATTTAAAAAAAAAAAAAAAAAAAGAGGAAGTACTATTCATTGATGTCGTTCTATTGATCTTTACGGTCCTTAAAGATAAATAATATAAAAGTGTGTTAGAAACCATTTTTTTTATCCGTATGATTTCACAAATTTTAGATGGGTCATGGACCAAATCTAATATGGTGGTCTCCAATTTTTTTTTTTCTTCTGGATTCTTTCTAGCAAAAACTTTATTTTTAAGAAGTTTAATTAGACAAATTCGATAACACGATGGTCAGAATCATTATAAAATCAGTGCTATGATTTCTGCAAATGGCGAACGCAAATTTTACTTGGTAATCTAGGATCAATAGGATAATAGATAATATGATGGACCCCCTATTTTTAACATGTTATTTACATGTTTGCCCCTGGTTTATTAGTGGAACAAATATGACATTGTGTACCTAGACCATCATAAAACTGTTGGTCGGGGAAATGACACTTAATTGTGCAAAGAATACAGGAGTAGACAAAACTAACCGGCAAGTAATGTGTATACAACCATCTATCTTCTCAACATAGAATCTGCAGCGAGGACACCTACTCCATCCCATTTTCTTAGCAAGTTCACTCACCATGAAATCTCTTTCATTTTCACCTTCCCACGCTGCTTGAAATTCTTCACAATCCATTTCCGAATGCCACGGCGCTTCACACTCCGCACAAAAAAGCCTCCAACAGTCTGGACATACCGATTCTTTGATCACTTCATCAGTGTAGTCTTTAAGAATCACGGCCGAGCAATCTTTAAATGGACAGTATAATTTTTGTGAATCAAGAATTGAAAATTCACAAAGGGCTCGATCCCATTTGGCTAGAACATCTTGGGACACAACAAATGCCTTATTACAAGAATGGAAGTCGAGAAAAAGGCCGCAATCGGCAGCCGGACACTTGATATTGCAGACATTTTCATGGAGTTTTGCATCTATGTGATTGTTGATGCATTGTTTGCAGAAGAAATGCTTGCAAACGGGTATTTCGAACATCTCGTCATCATCTTTAGTTTCCGTACAAATCTCGCAGAACATGAATATATGATGACTCGCAGGCTTCTTTTTTAGCTTTTTCTTCTAGCTAGTTGATTTTTAGAGGATGTAATGTGTAGAAAAACACAATTTGAAGTAATAGAAAAGAAAGCAAAAAGTGCTTTATTAAATGTTTTTCTTTTTTCTTCTTCTTAACCTGATGCTGCTGCTGTTGCTGCTATGCTCTTTTATACTACAAAAGCCACGCTTTTCTTCTGTATTTTTTTTGAATTTACATTACTCATTAGTCAGAAAATAGATAAGCTCTAATGCTCTTAGACACTAAATTGTTCCAGATTCATTGCCTGCAGCAGGGCCGGCCCTATCACAAGCCAGCAGGCAGTCGAGAACGGCGATGAATCCCGATAGCGTCAATCGATGTTTTGCTTATCCAAATTTTTTATAGAGTTAATCCGATCGATTTATAAAAAAATCGTATATTAAAAACCCGATTTTGATAACAAATAAGTAGATTCTTTAAAAAAATAATACCCAACCCAATAAAAAATTTATATATAGTAGATTCTTTAAAAAAATATCCAACCCAATAAAACAATTTATATGTAATTAAATGTTACAACTTCTTATACATGTTTTCTTAGAAGAAGCGGATGAACCTCTCCAAATTTTGAAATTCTTGAAAACATTTGATCTAAGTTATGTAAACACGGAGATTGTTTTACCGAATATCATTGATTATTCCCGTGTAGCAGCCAGATCTCAGTGAAGCGGAGTTTTTTGAAGTTGAAGCTAATAAAGAACCATCTTCGCCACGATGAGTCAAGAACGCTTGAATGGGTTAGCGATAATATCGATTGAGCGAAATTGGTTGATGAAATTGATGATTATACATTGATTAGTGATTTCGCGGCTCAAAATGTCTTCAAGAGCATTGTTGAATTAGTATTTAGTATTAATATATATGTATGTTTTGTGTTTGCATTATGAATTTGATGTTTGTATATGAATCTATTAGAAAAAAATTGTATTTTCTGGTCGATTTTTTTTTGTGCAGACATGCAGCCAATTTTTTTAACCCGCCTACTCTAAAAGCGTAGGACCGGCCCTGGCCTGCAGTGTTTTCTTCAAGTTGGATTGCTTGCTGTGATCTTTTATTTGAAAACTCTCTCCTGATCACAGGTTTAACTTCGAAAGCTGCTTCCTTGAATTCAAATTCTTCTGTATTTATCTAATTATCTTCATAGAGTAAATTATGCTTGCAACGTGTTTGAATAAATGTCTGGTCCAACTTGTTTTGCTTGTTGGGCTTTTGTTGGGCTTGTTTAATCTCTGGACTTTGACAATAATGCTGGCCTGCTTTAATCGTGTTTATAATGGACAAAGCCAATATGACTTTAGTGATTCCAATCCTTCATGTATTAGGACACTCAGATGAGTAGTAGAATGATTCATCTTCTCTTTTCTTCCCCATGTTTCTGTTAAAGATTTTTTTTTTTCCATTTTCTTCTTGGCTCCTTTCTTCTTCTTCCTCAATTCCGACCCGTACCGGAGAAATTTATCCTGGGAAAATCTCGGCCACCGTTGAAGAGCATCCGCTGATGGTTCTACTCAATTGGATTACAATACCTTCCTGTTTCTACTAATTCTCTGATTTGTGCTAAGGTTTGGGAAGTGAATACTGTTTTGGATAGGAAGATCTGGAATCCTGCTGTGGCTTCTTCGCGTGCTTTTTCACAGCAAAATCAGCCGACTCGTACTGCTGAGTAGCTCATCGGTAAAGACCGGAACCGCAGATTTTGATACAATCCTGTCAGGACCTTGGTATTTCGAAGATTTCTATAATTTAATTAGTATTTATTTACATTTCTGCACTTTTGTATTTATGATGTCAATATGTAGTGGATGATGTCATATGAGTGGTGGCGTTTGTTGGATAGGGTATATGACTAGGAGGTGGTGGACATTGCTTTTTTGTCGAATTTGTTACCCAAAGTTTGTTAATGAAAGATTATCCCCTTTCTTTCTGCATTTTCTCTGTGTTTCCTCTGTAAACTCTACCATTTCTTCTTTCGATTACCATTGTTCCTCACAATTGGTATCAGAGACTCATCGATCCCATCCCAAAATCCGATCAGATCTTTATCGTTACTTCTCACTCTCAACTCGCTGGTGCTGCTGTCGTTAAAAAAAATTTAAAAAAAAGAAACAGAGAAATGGAAGACAAGCTTGAATTCAATGAAATATGCAAAGATATCAAGTGGTTAATGGATGCTGTGATGGTTATGGTGCAGGATTTAGCAAGGAGTAAGGGGTTAGATCCACAACAATTCGTAGCTCCATTGGATCAACTGAATTCGAACTCAGATGGACCCGTACTGCCATATGTAGCGGATAAATTCCATGCTTCTAAGGATGCAGATTCAAGTTCATCAATAGTTGAAGCAATCAAAAAGATATATGTTGATGATGACGCCATCGGAGAAGGAATTGTGATTCAACAAGCTGATTGGGCTCAACATGAATTGGAGCCACCTCCAATTCATGAATCGGTTGATGAGTTTGGGCAACAATCGCCATTGAAGCTTGAAGGTCCAGAGCTGCCCACAACCTTTGTTTGAAAATGCCAAGCCCATCTTCAAAGAAGCAAAAGGAAGGAAATGATAATCATGAAGATGGTGTGCTTTCATTCGTGAAATGTTGTCGATTTGGACCTTAAAGATGAAGAAATTGTAAACGGTTCACTATTGGCTCGCTTAAGGCATGGGTTAAAGGAGTGATACCGAGTATGGAAGTTGTTTGGGATCAAAATGTTTTGTGGAATGATGCACACAAAGTGTTTGATGAAATGACTCCGACATTTCAAGCAACTGTAATGAATGAACAGGTAATGGATCCTTACATCGGTGGTATTAATTCCAATAAACTCACTCTGTTTGATCCCGGCGGGGTAGAAATTGTGTTGTGAGTTTGAGTAGAGGGTTGTTCATCCATTTATTCATGAAGCTCAGGAGACTTTTGTTGTTGACTTAAAAGGAGTTGTATCATCACTTAGTCATCCCCTTTCAATTGTTGCTGCAAAAGATGGGCATTGTCTTATTGTTTCCAATCATTCTCAAAACAATCATTCTCATATATTTAGCGGTGGTAGCCATGCTATATTTGCCTTGATAGTCGATAGTACTGTTTATGGAGATGACTTCACTGAAATTGGTTTAAAAGCATTGTATGAGGAAGCTAATTCTGAGTTGTGTATAAAGATATGTTCATTATATTCGGGTGGATGTTGTTTGCCCGCATTGGTTGCGACTTTTACGAGTATAGAGATCAAGTTTTGATCATGCTTTTTCAAGAATGGTGTAGATGACAATGTAACAGGCAAATTAGTTACTTTGTAGATGATCTCATTAAGAATTATTCACTTGCCAACAAGGCAATTAAGGGAGGTTCTGATGTTTTATGCAAAATGGGTGTTGTTGGAAGCTCATATGGGGAATATATCGCAACTTTTGCATATTTTAATTGGATTGAGCTTTCTTGGCTGATATTTTCTGGTAAGAGCGTGATTGCTAAACTTAATATGGATATTATAACTGATTTTCCTCAACGAGGCGTTGTCCAATTCATGATAAGAGTGGAGGGGGTGATTATACGTCTGAAGTTGGTATGTTGCAGTATTTCTGATTTCTTTGTTTTTAGTCGCATCAACAAGTTCGTGGTCTTCTTTGCATACATGTCATCTCGCCAACGGGCGCCCTTCATATTCTTCTTACACTAAGGAAATTAGTTTTGCAAGGTCCAGGACATTGTATTTTTCTTGAGCATGTAAAGTGGATTCATAGGGCCTTAGAATTTGACGATGTCGCGTTATCTTGGAAAGAGCTTTGCAATGGTTCAAGGGTTGAAGAAATAAGGGGTTTGTATTGTGATACAATGATAGTTTATGGCAAACATGATGCAAATCAAGATTGCAAGGTACACGCTGCTACACCTTTTCAGACAAATGGGAGTGACTATTTGATGTACAATTACTCAGTAATTGAAATCGTTGTTTCTGAATTAGTGACAAGGATTATGGCTCCCTTACATTTGAGGACAGAGTGGCCCCATGCAGCTATTGTACTTGAATTAGTGTTTCCCTTGCTTGGTGTATGGATTTTTGAAAATGTACACATGGTGGAGGTTGTCACCACTTTTGGGGTGCTCATTAAACCTTTATGGAAGACTTTGGGCTTATCTCTTGGTGCTGGTTTTGTAATGTTGCAAGGCATTTCAATTGATAGTTTTGCTCCATGTTGTGAACTTACCAAGTATGGGACTGTAGCAGAAGCAATAGCCACTAAGGAAAGATTTCTAAGTAGTAAGAAGGTTGTTTTTGTCATGGCTACTACTTTGGAGAACTTCATTTGGGACCCGGGGCAGTGTGTCATTTCCTTCTACATCCTTGAGGCAAGGATGCTTTTGAGAGGGTGGGAAAGAGGATAATACCGGTGGACATTACTTGGGTGATAATGGAAGTAATTAAGGATGTCCAAAATAAGTGCATAATCATGGGATGGTGTGAGATGGTGGATATTTGAATACTTCTTATGGGTATATGCCTCTGAGACGGAAGAATATGGTGAAGTTGCTAGCCTTGAAATGGGGGTCCTTTTCGAAGGACCAGAGAAATCAATGGCATGCTTTGCTTCAGGCATTTGCTTCAAGGCCTACTGCTTGACCCACTTTGCTCTAGTTGTAACTATCAAGTTGATTTTGATAAAATTCTCGTTGTTTCAAATTTTGGAGTTTGAAGAATCATTTCACTTTCAATTGGGGAGAATTCATCGATGACACTAGTTGGAAGATTATTACAACTGATAATGGTGCTCCATGGGTAACTCTTCATGGCGATGACACGATTTCGATCCTTTGGAAATGCGCGAGAGATAGTAAATTACTGTATGTTGTTGCTCCGTTGGTTGAGTCAATCACTTTTGAGCTTGCTAGGAGTCCGATAGTCAGAATTGAGGAAGACGAAACCGATAAATTTGTTGACTGGACTGTGCTTCACTGCTTTTTGACAACTGGGAGTATATGTTGTGCCACATTCCATCTTCTTACACATGTAGGAATTGCAACAAAGTTTCTAGACAGATTTATAATTTGGTGCCAAGATGTCAAAGAATACTTAGCTTATGTGGGGTCACTGGGGTGGATTTTGATGATTTATTTAGATGAATTATGTGGTGAAGATTTGTATTATCATGAGCAAGTTTCCAGCATTCAAATTGGCTTGAGGACAAGCCCAATCTCGAGGGGAGGGCGTTTGTCAGGACCTTGGTATTTCGATGATTTCTATAATTTAATTAGTATTTATTTACATTTCTGCACTTTTGTATTTATGATGTCAATATGTAGTGGATGATGTCATATGAGTGAGCTGGCAGTTTGTTGGATAGGGTATATGACTAGGAGGTGGTGGACATTGCTTTTTTGTCGAATTTGTTACCCAAAGTTTGTTAATGAAAGATTATCCCCTTTCTTTCTGCATTTTCTCTGTGTTTCCTCTGTAAACTCTACCATTTCTTCTCTCGATTACCATTGTTCCTCACAATTGGTATCAGAGACTCATCGATCCCATCCCAAAATCCGATCAGATCTTTATCGTTACTTCTCACTCTCAACTCATTTGAGTCTTTCTTTGCCGTTAAAAAAATTTAAAAAAAAGCAGAGAAATGGAAGACAAGCTTGAATTCAATGAAATATGCAAAGATATCAAGTGGTTAATGGATCTTTGTGATGGTTATGGTGCGAGGATTTAGCAAGGAGTAAGGGGTTAGATCCACAACAATTCGTAGCTCCATTGGATCAAGCTGAATTCGAACTCGAGATGGACCCGCATCGCCATATGTAGCGGATAAATTCCATGCTTCTAAGGATGCGATTCAAGTTCATCAATAGTTGAAGCAATCAAAAGATATATGTTGATGATGGCGCCATCGGAGAAGGAATTGTGATTCAACAAGTCGATTGGGCTCAACATGAATTGGAGCCACCTCCAATTCATGAATCGGTTGATGAGTTTGGGCAACAATCGCCATTGAAGCTTGAAGGTCCAGGAGCTGCCACAACCTGCTTGAGAAAATGCCAAGCCCATCTTCAAAGAAGCAAATGGAAGGAAATGATAATCATGAAGATGGTGTGCTTTCATTCAATGAAATGTTGTCGATTTTGGACCTTAAAGATGAAGAAATTATAAACGGTTCAGCTATTGGCTCGCTTAAGGCATGGGTTAAAGGAGTGATACCGAGTATGGAAGTTGTTTGGGATCAAAATGTTTTGTGGAATGATGCACACAAAGTGTTTGATGAAATGACTCCGACATTTCAAGCAAGCGTAATGAATGAACAGTAATGGATCCTTACATCAGTGGTATTAATTCCAATAAACTCACTCTGTTTGATCCAGCGGGGTAGAAATTGTGTTGTGAGTTTGAGTAGAGGGGTTGTTCATCCATTTATTCTTCAAGCTCGGGAGACTTTTGTTGTTGACTTAAAAGGAGTTGTATCATCACTTAGTCATCCCTTTCAATTGTTCTTCGCAAAAGATGGGCATTGTCTTATTGTTTCCAATCATTCTCAAAACAATCATTCTCATATATTTAGCGGTGGTAGCCATGCTATATTTGCCTTGATAGTCGATAGTACTGTTTATGGAGATGACTTCACTGAAATTGGTTTAAAAGCATTGTATGAGGAAGCTAATTCTGAGTTGTGTATAAAGATATGTTCATTATATTCGGGTGGATGTTGTTTGCCCCGCATTGGTTGCGACTTTTCTGAGTATAGAGATCAAGTTTTTGATCATGCTTTTTTCAAGAATGGTGTAGATGACAATGTAACAGGGCAAATTAGTTACTTTGTAGATGATCTCATTAAGAATTATTCACTTGCCAACAAGGCAATTAAGGGAGGTTCTGATGTTTTATGCAAAATGGGTGTTGTTGGAAGCTCATATGGGGAATATATCGCAACTTTTGCATATTTTAATTGGATTGAGCTTTCTTGGCTGATATTTTCTGGTAAGAGCGTGATTGCTAAACTTAATATGGATATTATAACTGATTTTCCTCAACGAGGCGTTGTCCAATTCATGATAAGAGTGGAGGGGTGATTATACGTCTGAAGTTGGTATGTTGCAGATTTTCGATTTCTTTGTTTTTAGTCGCATCAACAAGTTCGTGGTCTTCTTTGCATACATGTCATCTCGCCAACGGGCGTCCTTCATATTCTTACACTAAGGAAATTAGTTTTGCAAGGTCCAGGACATTGTATTTTTCTTGAGCATGTAAAGTGGATTCATAGGGCCTTAGAATTTGACGATGTCGCGTTATCTTGGAAAGAGCTTTGCAATGGTTCAAGGGTTGAAGAAATAAGGGGTTTGTATTGTGATACAATGATAGTTTATGGCAAACATGATGCAAATCAAGATTGCAAGGTACACGCTGCTACACCTTTTCAGACAAATGGGAGTGACTATTTGATGTACAATTACTCAGTAATTGAAATCGTTGTTTCGAATTAGTGACAAGGATTATGGCTCCTTACATTTGAGGACGAGTGGCCCCATGCAGCTATTGTACTTGAATTAGTGTTTCCCTTGCTTGGTGTATGGATTTTTGAAAATGTACACATGGTGGAGGTTGTCACCACTTTTGGGGTGCTCATTAAACCTTTATGGAAGACTTTGGGCTTATCTCTTGGTGCTGGTTTTGTAATGTTGCAAGGCATTTCAATTGATAGTTTTGCTCCATGTTGTGAACTTACCAAGTATGGGGATCAGAGTAGGGAAGCAATAGCCACTAAGGAAAGATTTCTAAGTAGTAAGAAGGTTGTTTTTGTCATGGCTACTACTTTGGAGAACTTCATTTGGGACCCGGGGCAGTGTGTCATTTCCTTCTACATCCTTGAGGGCAAGGATGCTTTTGAGAGGGTGGGAAAGAGGATAATACCGGTGGACATTACTTGGGTGATAATGGAAGTAATTAAGGATGTCCAAAATAAGTGCATAATCATGGGATGGTGTGAGATGGCTGGATATTTGAATACTTCTTATGGGTATATGCTACAGACGGAAGAATATGGTGAAGTTGCTAGCCTTGAAATGGGGGTCCTTTTTCAGAAGGACCAGAGAAATCAATGGCATGCTTTGCTTCAGGCATTTGCTTCAAGGCCTAGCAGCCCACTTTGCTCTAGTTGTAACTATCAAGTTGATTTTGATAAAATTCCCTGTTGTTTCAAATTTTGGAGTTTGAAGAATCATTTCACTTTCAATTGGGGAGAATTCATCGATGACACTAGTTGGAAGATTATTACAACTGATAATGGTGCTCCATGGGTAACTCTTCATGGCGATGACACGATTTCAGTCACTGGAAATGGCGTGAGAGATAGTAAATTACTGTATGTTGTTGCTCCGTTGGTTGAGTCAATCACTTTTGAGCTTGCTAGGAGTCCGATAGTCAGAATTGAGGAAGACGAAACCGATAAATTTGTTGACTGGACTGTGCTTCACTGCTTTTTGACAACTGGGAGTATATGTTGTGCCACATTCCATCTTCTTACACATGTAGGAATTGCAACAAAGTTTCTGGACAGATTTATAATTTGGTGCCAAGATGTCAAAGAATACTTAGCTTATGTGGGGTCACTGGGGTGGATTTTGATGATTTATTTAGATGAATTATGTGGTGAAGATTTGTATTATCATGAGCAAGTTTCCAGCATTCAAATTGGCTTGAGGACAAGCCCAATCTCGAGGGGAGGGCGTTTGTCAGGACCTTGGTATTTCGATGATTTCTATAATTTAATTAGTATTTATTTACATTTCTGCACTTTTGTATTTATGATGTCAATATGTAGTGGATGATGTCATATGAGTGAGCTGGCAGTTTGTTGGATAGGGTATATGACTAGGAGGTGGTGGACATTGCTTTTTGTCGAATTTGTTACCCAAAGTTTGTTAATGAAAGATTATCCCCTTTCTTTCTGCATTTTCTCTGTGTTTCCTCTGAATTATGTTGATCGTCGTTTTATATTAAAAGATATAGCCGTTTGAAGTCGATTTTATGAAGAAAAAAATCGATTTTCCGAAATTAAGTCGGAAAAATATCAAATGTCATCGCGGTGTTGCTTCATCAAATGTCACTGCATCACGGTGGTCACTACATCGCGGTGGTTAATGCAACGCGGTAGTCATTGCATCGGGGTGGTCAATGCATCGCAGTGATAAATGCATCGCGATAGTCACTGCATCGGGGTGGTAACTGCATCGCGGTGGTCAATGAATCGCGGTTGTGAATGCATTGGGGTGCTCACTGCATCGGGGGTGATCAATGAATCGCGGTGGTCAATGCATCCCGGTATCACTGCATCGCGGTTGTTAGTGCATCGTGTCTCTCAGATCGGGGTGGTCAGCGATTGGGGTGGCCATCGTGATCGCGATGGTCAATGGATCTGGGGTGGTCAATGCACCGTGGTGTCACTTCGTTGATGCGTCTCTGCATCGGGGGTGGTCGCTGCATCGCGGTGTCTTTGCATTGGGGGTGGCCATTGCATCGCGGTGGTCAATGGATTTGGAGTGGTCAATGCATCACGGTGTCACTTCATCGAGGCGTCTCTGCATCGGGGGTGTCACTGCATCGCGGTGGTCAATGCATCGAGGTGATCACCGGAAGGAAAAAACCTTTTTAGTGTCCAGAAAAAAAAAAACTTTTTACGTCCAGGAAAAAAGAAGAACTTTTTAGCCTCCAAAAAAAAAAACATTAAAAAAACAAAAACAAAACAAAATTAGGAGTAGTTTGGTCTATGTACTAATTTTGTGTCCTTATAACTAAATAAGATTTAAGTGTGTCTTATTTGTCTAATATATGTCCTTTTGGACAATTGCCCCTATTTCATAATTAATACTGTACTTGTTTCTTGAAATATACAAAACAAAAAATGTTACAATGGTGTTGTTAGGGAAGCAAGAGATCGAGTTCCGTCTAGCTTGGAATAATTAGTATATGCACCATAGTGTGTGCTGGTTTGTGTGTGTGTGTGTTGTGTGTGTATAAATAAAGATTGTCATTTTCGTTATATGATAAATGATTTGATTTTGACCAAAAACAAAATTGTAATGATTGATGTATGTTTGAAAATAACCATCAAATGATACATGGATTCTTTAAAAGGACAATTTTGTGTGACGGATATAGTAGGTATGATGCTTAATAAATACGCTTTCCGTTCATAATTGTGGGAGTTGCCATAAATACGCTAGCTTATTATGTAAAAGAGTATAAATTTCTTTAACAATAAAATGACAAAAAGAAACATGGGAAAATGACACTTTACCCTATGTGGTTTGCATATATATACACATTACCTGCGTGTGGTATGGTATATTAATATACGATATACACATTGTGGTTTAGCATATAATATCTTTACTCCTCTATGGTATATTAATATTTGTTTTATCCATATGGTTTTGCTCAAAGTGTTTAATAACAAGGGACAACCCATAATATTTTTTCAGTGAGGGCCAAATTCTTTACAAACCGGAGAAAGTAGAAAATAAAAAACAAAAAAAGGATAAAAAAAATATAAAGAACTAAGATTTCACTTGACTGCAAGGTTAATTCTAAGGCACCATACCAATTGAGCTACAAGGAGACTTTTATTGAAAATGTTCGAAATTATATACATACACATGTGTTTAATATTATTGGAAGAGTATACAAGTAAATTCGCATCGAAATTTGAGTGGGGCCATGGCCCCCCTTCCATGCTGGGTCCGTCCCTGGGATATTATAATAGGGGGTATGGTTTTATATGTTAAACCACGGGGAAGTAAAGCTTATATTAATACTAGTGCTTGGGTATGCCGTGCAAGGCACGACATGCCCTTTCCAAGGATTTTCAGTTATATATTGTTAAGTGCATATTAAGTTTTTTAAAACTGTACATATTACATTTATGAAGGATGTTTGAGAATGTTGACCGAATTAGAAAGCATAAAAGAATAAGTCATACATATTTATAAAGATGAAAAGTACAATAAAAAGCCTTGCATTTATTGAAAATGTTATAGTGCCCATAATAAGTTACAAAAGCAACAAAACATTACATCTTTGGTAACAATCATCGATGCAATTACTTAAGAAAAATAAGAACCAATAATTTTTACTTCACAGGCAAGAAAACATACATATTATCCAAAACCATTAACTGTCAGTGGATGCACAATTAATGGTCATAATATGTAAATATTTTCAGCAAGCATCATCAAAAGAACTAAACCTTATATAGATAAGATACGGGCTACTTGGCATGGCTTGAAAATAAACAACAGTCTTCATTGTTCGGCCTGGTTCTGATTGTTCTTGTTCTTAGGATTTTTGACTGGACTTTCAGCACCAGCATTTGTTGCAGCAGCCTCTTGGAAAGAAGATGGAAGTTTCTCAGAAACCAGCACATTTGTTTTTTCACGAAAAACCTCAAGGAATATGATTCCCCTTTTGGTAGATGTGTATGACAACATGGTTTCCTTATCCACAGCAGCTGTAACAGCAATTTCTTCGATCACTTGTTTTGTTGATGGACTGAACAAGTTCTGTTCTTTCACAACATTTATAGAACTACAGGCTTGCAGCATTGATCCAATTTCATTTGAAGCTAAACTTGAAGATGACTGTGTTGTTGCATGATGCAGCTGTTCTTCAGTATACAGTTTGACAACAGGGTAGGCCTTTTCAGCTATACTCTTGAAGGACCTGTCAAAATACTTCAGAAAGCATAGAATTGATTTTTTGTTTATTCTCTTTGCAACCTCATCGTCCAACGGAGCATTCTGTGTAGAGAATCATAAATTCAATTAGAGATCATGACCATACATACAATCAATGGGGGAAACAAACCATAGCTGCCTTAATACATGGGAAACCGAACATTAAAGAAAACAACATACAATGACACTGAAAAGGGTCAGCAGAACACATTGGTATAAAGCAAAGAATATGACTTGTTGAATATAAATGATGTACATATTCATAGCTAAATAAATGGTGGATTTATGAATGGCTAATCCACACCGCAGCTATGCATATCCACATAATTTATGATTCAGCAATTGTTTTGAGTTTCAATTGTTCAACTTCTTTTACATATACAGACATAAAAAGTTTAAAGCTGTTCTCAATCATGTACATATGTAAGTGAATTCATTAAAAAGCATAACATTTTCTGTAAATTTTATATACCTTTTCATCAGCTTCCATAAGGTCTGTAGCAGTGAAGTTAATGAGATCTTCTGCAGTTGGCGAGAAAAGTGTGGCAGGGAGTGTGGCAGATTCATCATTGAAGTAAACATTTAGATGAAGTCTGCAGATAATGTAAGTGCAACATGATTAAGGTACTTTCTTTATTTTGTTGTTTATATCATTAATGCATAAACAATTAGCTTATAGCTAGTTTACCGAGTCTGAACATCCATTTCTTTGCTGCAATACAGACAATGGATGTCCCAACCTACTAAAGAATGACTGTTTTCTTGCATTTGTCACAAATAGTATACCAGAGCTTGCTTTTGCTGGCATCATATGAACAGTTCCTGCAATCCAAGTAGTCTTAAGCTATAAACATAATAAAAATAAACATTTTAGATTTTCCATTTTAAACCCCAAAAAAAGTGTAAAAACACATGTGCTGCATACTCTTTCCAACGACGTTAAAACATACTTGATTGGAACAATGTGAGTAGCAGGTGGTGGTGGAAGAAGAACATCAGTTGATTTGTTAGCCTCTTTTTGAATTAATTGTCCAATTTCTTCAGTATGTTCATTGTACCTATTGTAACGGCCCACTCCCGACCCCTAGGTCCACTGGGATCATTCTAGGAGCAGACTGCGATGTTATCGTAAATACTTCACTAAAACCCCAATGTTTTATTGATCCACAAATAAGTGTACATTTCTACATTATTGATTTATTACAGAAATTACAACATTTAAGAATACCATAACTTTAACTAGCTATAGGAAATGTATAGCATGATCTTCGTCATCTCGTGTCATGAATAATATCAGCTACACTTTTTACCCAATCTCTTTAGCCTCATTTCTTCCTTTTCTTCGGATGCACTACCTGGTTTATTTATAAAAGAAAAGGAAAAACAACACGAGCAAAAGAACAAAAGGCAAAGAGAGGGAGAGAGACGTCAGCAAAAGGCTGGTATGAGCCGTGTGAGAGTGTTACATTAAAAAAACATTATAGTATATCTATACAAGTTATGCCATGTCTTAAAATCATGAACGAATTAATATTTCAAATTTAGAAAGATTCATGTCTAGTATATATGAATATATATTTAAATGAGAGATTATTTGTCCAAGTTTTGTTCACCATTTTCAAGTCAAGCAAGTACAGGAAAGTCCGTCAATTCCTCAAGTTCCTTTACTAGACATCGATGCAGCTGATACGATAGTCTCTGCCTTATGACTCCAATTTCACTCACCTTATATCCACAACAAGTAATTTTTATAGTGGAGTCCGTCCTTCCGACACCCAATCTCCTGGGGCTTCCGGAGAGTCCACTTGCCTCAGGTCCCACAACCGCGGTCACAGGCCCGACGCGCAGCTAACCCGACTGTGAAACCTTCGGCGGGCCCATCAAGCAAGCAAGAAAGAAGGATCAAGCAGTGCCGCCGAAGCAGGAATGGTATGAGTACGATATACCATACCGTGCAAAACGGATAGTACGGTACCATGTCACAAAGATGGGACATGCAATGACATTTGCACAATATTCGTTTCATCACGTTATTATCTTTAAAGTGAGAAGATTTCTTGAATTCTTTATAACAAAATATATATTACATATGTATATATATCAATAATATATTCAATTAAAATACTTTGATAAAAACACACTTTGGCTTTTACGTAAAATAAGAACTCACCTTACACCACCGGAGTTGTGTTCTATAGACAAAATTCTCGAGACACTCGAGCAACCTAGTCCAGCCTAATAACATAAATTGACTATTATTGTTATGCTTGAGCAACACAATTATATCTACCACTGTCGAATTCTATCGCACCAACCATCATTTATATCTCTTAACCCCCTTTTTTTCATTATCTAGTTTAACATGACTCTAATGACCTACTCTATGTACCGAGATGATCAATTTTTGCTTATACTTTAATTATCAATGCTCGATTGAAATGAGGCTTACACATGCAACCTTCTTTTGTCAAAATAGTTTTTAGGTTACCACAAAGTAGAATATATCAAATCTATATTACTATCAAACAAATGCCTATATGTATTAAAATATATAAAAGGCTCACGTTTAGTTTGCCGTAGTCACATTTTTATCATCATTATGCATAATGAAGTAAAGCATCAAACGAAAATTTTAGGCACCTAGCTCTCAACTAATTCATGAAAATGTCAAGCAATGAAATTAAATTTATTTAACATTAAAAGATTTCTACACAAAAAATAATTGACACAAACTTTATTTTAACTTCAACGAATTACTATCACATTCTATGTTCCCTGCGTTCCCAAACAATTCTATATAATATACCACTTCCCTTACAAATATATATATAAAAGAAAGACATTTCAATTACATACCTTTTAATACACACAAGCCACAAACAATGTACGTCCTTCATCTAAGCCACCAACTTCTTAATTTTGAGGGAAAAGTAGTGTAGCTAGACTAATACTTCCAATGGTATGAGGAGTATATATATAGTGGAAGAATTCTCATAACCTCCTACTACATTTATTATTGATTGGCAAATATTCAAGCCCCATTTAATATTGCTAGGAATGATTCATGCCAACACTTCTCAAATTAATTTATGGTCAAAGGTGCATGAATTATACAAAAAATAAACTATTGCATTATTCATGTTCATTAATTTTCTATCATTTATGAAAATTTTGACTTATGAGCCATGTGAAATACAAGACTGCAAAAAAAATTCAGGCAAGTGATTGAAAGATTTGTCATGATATAAAATTACAGTTGGCAAAATAAATAAAAATATATTCTATAAAAATCCATCCTACGTAGTACTGGGAAATAATAATAATCAGATATTTGTTTTGGTGTTTGAACACTTCTAATCCTTTTCTACAACAAAAAAAATAAATAAATAAAAACATGTGATGTATAAATGTAGTCAAGCCGTTTTCTCAAGATTTTTATGGTAATGAAACATTTAGGATTAGTTCAAAACATAAAATTTATCTCCCAAACAACGTGGGGAAATATTTACGCTCCATGGCAATGTACATACATTATATTTATTTTATAAGTTTAGACATTAATCATCATATATATATATATATTTATGATGAAAACCATCATAAATTTGCTAAATGCGTCACATCAGAAATTATTTAGTTTATAATGCAAGTGAATAAACATTATGGAAAAGATCATCAAATTTTGGGATGTTACACCTATGGCAATTAACCTTTACTAATAAGTTATGCTGACAGAAAAAAAATGGAATAGAATATTGTAACACCCTGAATTTTATGCCATAAAATGTGAAGAGTATAGTTGGTAAAAATAGTAATATAATAATTTTTTTGTAGTAGTGATGAGTTACATAATAAATATTCTAATAAAGACGTTCATCAGTAATATCATCAAAAAGACACTTATTGATAACATGTTCAAATATTTTGTAGAGTTGGTTATATCAAAGTTCGTTGATTTTTTTTTAATCAATGGCTATGTTTATCATTATTATATTTGTATGTAAGAAAAAGTTTTGGTTGCAAATTCATACTAAAAATATCTATTTACGTGTATATGTATCTTTATACACGTATATACATATGTGTATATACATTAGCTTGTGAGTAACAGAACAAATCGCTGTTTTCCTCTATTTTTCTTTCAATACCATTCAAGCCTCTTAATTAGACTTTCGGTTTCATTGATTACAAAACAATTCAAATAACCCTACTTAAAGCCAATAATTAATAATGGTTATTAGGATAAATTCTTAGTTAACTTGGATAATCTCAAAACTATTATAAATAGATACCTAGCTGAACCATGAAGAAAAGTTACATAATTGTGACTCAAAACTACCATACTCGATCACCCTCAAATCATCAGCTTAACCTTACAAGATTTTCATCACCACTAATCGAACTCCATCTCGATCTTTTGAAAGTAAGTCATCAAAATATTAACAATGTTGCACCCTTACCACTCTTCATTCTTAGCACATGTATACACCATTTGTGGAAATCGCCGTCCTTTCCGTTTAGCCATAAAATTAGCACTCTTGATGCATTTCCACACAACCATCAATATCTGCATATAGAGCCGCCGCACGAAGGTATCCCCAAGTCCCTATGTGCAATCTTCTTCACCCTTTCAAGGTCATCTGAATCAGACATATGCACGGTGAAACTCAAGAGAGACAACTATCTTCTCTGGAAATACACCATTTTACCCATAGTCTGGGGTCATAAGATGGAGGATCTTCTTCTTGGAACCAGACCAAGGCCCCCAGATACTAGCAGATTCAGTCTTCTGCCAAATCCAGCTCTGGATGAGTGGAATATGGCTAATCAACTCCTGATGGGTTGGTTGCTCAGTTCAATGACAGAGGAAGCTCTAATTGAGGTAATGGGTTGCTCTACTTCGTATGAAGTTTGGTCTACTTTAGAAGTTTTGTTCAACAATCAGTCTGAAGCTAGAATGCTTGAATTTAAGAGTGCATTAACTAGAGCTGAAAAAGGTTCCAAGTCAATGAGTGATTATCTTGCTCAAATGAAATCTTACAGTGATAGTCCGTCTACTGCTGGATATCCTATATCCAAGTCTGAGCTTATTCTGGCTGTTCTAGGAGGGTTAGATAAAGGTTATGAATCTGTAATAGTGAATGTTACCTCCAGAGTTGGATCCCTTACCTGGCCAGAGGTTCAGTCCCAACTTCTGACTCATGAAAGACTGTTGGCTCTATTTAACCCTCAAATGACAGTCACTGGTACACACTCGAACCCTACTGCAAACCTAGTCTCATATTCTCAAGGTGGAAACTCAGGTAACAAGTCCAATGTAAGACCTAACTCCAATAATGGCCAAAACAACTACAGAGGCAGAGGGGGTTCTAGGGGTGGAAGAAGCAGCAGGGGAGGCAGATCAGGTGGTAAAAGTGGAAACACTAACATACCTACTTGTCAATTATGTGGAAAAAATGGACATACTGTCATTGATTGCTGGCACAGGTTTGAGCATGACTTTCAAGGTCCTACTAACAACACTGCTTCAATTGGAGGTCCCAAACAAATCTCAGCATTTGTAGCTACCCCTAATACTGTGGCAGATCATTTCTGGTATATGGATAGTGGGGCAACTAATCATGTCACTTCAGAAGCAGGTAATATGAAGATTGGCAGTAAGTATAGTGGTAAAGACTCTCTTGTAGTAGGAAATGGTGAAGGACTTGCAATAGCTAGTATTGGCCACACTGTTTTATGCACCCCTGTCAGGCACTTACACTTGAATAATGTCCTTCTTGTTCCACAAATCACAAAAAAACTCTTGAGCATTTCTAAATTGATCACAGATAATCCTATATTTGTTGAGTTTGATGATCTGTCTTGTATTGTGAAGGACAAAGCTACAGGGACAATTCTTCTCAGGGGTCAGTTGCAGGATGGTCTGTACAAGATATCAATGCCTCTTGAAGAAGTACAATGCTTGGACTCCCTTCACTCCAAATCCCTGGCCAATTGCTTTTATGTTTCCAAAAAGACTGTGAGTTGTAATAAGCCTGATGTGAATCTTGATGTTTGGCACAGGAGACTGGGCCATCCCTCTAGTCAAACCTTGTCTTTAATTTTAAACGATTGCAATGTTGTTTCTTGTGGTGATTTGTCTTTTTGTGAGCCTTTTCAGTATTCCAAGAGTCTTGCTTTATTTCATCCTGTTTCTGATTCTCATGCTCAAGCTAAATTTGATTTAATTCATACTGATCTATAAGGGCCTTCACCTGTTAAATCTGTAGAAGGGTATTCTTACTATGTACACTTTATAGATGATAACACTAGGCACACATGGATTTATCCATTGAAGTCCAAATCTGACACTTTCCAGGCCTTCCAAAAATTTAAAGTTCTGGTTTAAACTCAATTTTCCACTAAGATTAAGTGTCTTCAGTCTGATTGGGGAGGTGAGTATAAGATCTTTCAGAATTATCTTGACTCAGAAGGCATTAGATTTAGACATCCTTGTCCTCATGATCATGCCCAACATGGTAGGGCAGAGAGGAAACACAGGCACATTGTTAAGACAGGTCTGACTCTCCTTGCTCAAGCTGGCATGCCCTTAAGATACTGGTGGTACAGCTTCCAAGCCAGTGTTCAACTCATCAATAGCCTACCTACACCTATTCTGAATCACAAATCTCCTATACAGTGTCTGTTCCACCATAAACCTAACTACAGAGTTTTTAGGGTCTTTGGTTGTGCTGTGTACCCTAATCTTAGACCATATCAGTCTCATAAATTTCAGTTTCATACAAAAAGGTGTGTTAATCTTGGTCTTAGTCCCTCTCACAAGGGTTATATGTGTCTTGATGGCACTGGCAGGATATACATCTCTGCCAATGTTAGTTTTGATGAGTCCTTGTTCCCTTTTAAACATGGTTTTAACCAAGGTCCATCCAATCAAGTTTTTGTTGATCCTACTGTCCCCTTTTCCTCTTTTACTTTGGCATCTTCTCAGTCAGAGGGGGAACATACAGACATCCTGAGCAGCCTGTCTGAATAAGACATTGTTGCTGTATCTACTGGGGATCAGGTAACTTTAAACTCTAATACTTCAAATTTTCAAATAATATTTTGGACATGTAAACATGTTATATTTTGGACATGTTATAATTTGGGGCATGTAATATTTTTGAACTAGAATTTTTTTATTTATTACTTTCACAATTTTTTTTTATATATATAAACATGTCCAGAACGAGCCGAACATGTTCGAACTATTGGAACATTTCGAGCCGAATCGGACCGAATAATTTCCCCCATTTTCCCTGCCAAATATGAGCCGAACCCTAATATTTTAGGCTCGAAAATTTCGAGCCGAGCCGAACCCTATATTTGAATAATTTCGATCCGAATCAAATAATGTCAGGGTTCGGCTCGTTTACATGCCTACTCACGGATTGGTAAACAATATCGAGACTAAACACATGTAGGCCGAGGATTCCTAATTGACTAATCAACATGGATTCGAGGAGAGTTCATTTTATTTTTGATAAAAGCTAAAAGTGTGTTATATTATTTTCAATATTTTACGTATATCAAAATGATGATGTTTTAAACTCGGAAGTCGTTTTCGAATGATTTCTTAAAAAACAGTAATAGTATGATGTTTTTCTATTTTGAGCTATGTTGATGTTTTATATTATTTGCAAAACAGTAACAGTAACAGTAATACTATGTTGATGTTTTATATTATTTGCAAAACGTCATACTATTACTGTTTTGAGCTAGTGCATATTTTTTTCCTAAACCTGTAAAACTCATACTTGGAATTGACGGATGATACTTGCTCGCTCGCTCGCTCGTGGCATGAAAGTGTCAAAGCTCGTGTGGCTAGGAGGATTAGAGTCATTTCTCTAAGAGAACGGCTAGTCACCGGTCTCAGGGCCTCTTGACTCGTAGTCTTTCCGACAGTAGCTAGAGTGCTCGCTTGTAAGAGTGGGGACGGTACATTTTCCCTGAAGATTCATGCTATAGCCAGGAAAGAAAGGGCTGACTGTTGATGCGTGGGTCTTAGGACATAGATAGGGTTGGCTGGAGCCGTGTAGGAGGTTTATGTTAGGTGTAGTGCCCGAAAGACAATTTGTGTAATTGTTTTTAATAATGGATGACAGAATTTATCTCATCTTAGTTACTTGCATGGTGCTTGTAAAGTAATACACTGCTGCAAACCCTAAGTATATCTGTATGTAACCACTTAACTTAGTGTATGGATTACACGTGAGGATTGAGTTAGTGGAGATATGCTTAAATCTGTTAGTCCGTGGTGAACTTAATCGAGTTTGTGGTCTCTTGATTAAAACACCAATAATGCGCCTAACACCTTAGGGTGTGATATTCTTATCCGGACTGTCGGTAGAGGGTTTTCACGTGGGGCATTTATATATGATGGCATTCATATAGGATGGACCGATTTAATCTGTATTTTTCGATATAATTCCGTAATCGAGGAATCTTATTAAATCATTAGATGATCATATATGAATCAACCTTAATCTCGAGGTGATCACAGCAGTCCGCTTGTCCCGGGTAGTGTTTGATGTGTTAGTTACATTCACTTAAATATGTGTTCCAAGCCACTTCTCATTGGCCCTATCTCCAGATAAGTGAGTAGTTCTGATTTTCACAGACATGGAATCTATTAGACTTAAGAAAATGATTGATCCTGGGAGTTCATATTAGACTAATTGATCACTAGTCAGATATGTGAACTAATTGATCATCAGGGGGTTAATGGTAAATAAGGATAAGATATTCTCAGGTCGGGTTTACGGAGATATCCCACTCGAGAATGGACAAATCTATGGAGGGTTAATCCGTATGTAATGATTATATCAATGGACGCTTATTCACTCTATGGGTTGAGTATAAGTATACAACTATAATCGGTAGAGTTCGGGCCGGGTTTATGGTGGTATGTAATTCCGAATTAATAATTAATGTACTTATTCGGTTCGATGAATAATTAATTATTGGTGCTATTGGTTATAGGTCCATGGTCCCCTATGTGGCTTCTGTAATTCAGACTAATAATCTTGTTATTTGGGCCTCAGTGATAATAAATTGGCTGGGCTAATTAATTGATATGCATGGATATTATTTAGTTGGGCTAAATAATATAATACACATAAAAGACATTTTATGTGGGCTTTTAAACCCTAGGGGTGGCGCCATTATGGTCTTAATTAGCACAAGAATTAATTTTCTTGTGTTGTGGAAAATAAAAGATATTCTTGTTATGTGATTGGTTGTATGACATGTTATTTGGTTTCCTATTGGTCAATACATGTCACAATTATTCATTAAGGAAAATATCTTTTTATTTTGTTTAATTAATTAATTATTTAATTAATTGAAACTTGGAGACCAAGGATTTAATCTCCTATAAAAGGAGAGTTATTCTAAGGGTAATGGACAAGGAAAAAATTCGACCACCACACTATAAAAGAGAGAAAATAAATTAGTTTTTCTTGTCTAGGGTTTTAGAGGAAGAAAAACTTGGAGTTTTTCTTGGTGTTGCATATCGAGGAGGTTCGTGTATCAAGAAGGGTGTCCACCAACCGCCGTTTGGAGAACACATCGGAAGATCTTGGCTTCTCTTCCTACTATTAGTAACATGATCTTAACCCCCTTGTAGCAGTTAAAATCCTTTAATTATGTATTATGATGTATAAGTTGTGATCCATTCGCTGCACGTAGATCTAACTCGTTTAGATCTAAGAACCTGCATCCTTCATGTGGTATCAGAGACAGGTTCCACGATTTATATAGTCATAATCATAATTAAACGATTTAAAGGAGTGAAATTGCATGTAGGTAAATTTTATTTATTTTTTTATGCTTTGATAATGATTAATTGCTATGGTTGAAGAGATGGATTGGGGGTTGGCACTGCTTACCCGTTAGATCTATTGTAAACTCATATAAACGATGAAAATTCGTTCATATGAGTATAGGAAATTATGTAATTTATTTTTATTGCAATTTTAATTTCCAGAAAATAGATCTGTTAAGTAGCTGTTTAGTTATTTCGTTTTTCCCGTTGATCGAGCCGTTGAAACAACGATCCCTCCGGTCAGAATCAAGATTGGAATATTTTGAACAATTCCACAAAATTTGGCATCGATCGGAGTCCCTTTTGATATCCGTTCATTGCTGTAAAGAAGCTGCTGTAACAGAAAAACGCAGATTCACAGAAACCCTACCTGTGACTTCCTCGAATTTCTGGGAGAGTTTAGACCGTTGAAAAGGCAAATCCAACCGGTCAGATCGAAAGATATTGAGTTTTTGATGTGGGATAAAAATTTTAGGTCGATCGGGATTCATCTCGATTCCCAATCGGCCTCGGGAAGTCTTTGAGGTGCTGCTGTAAAAGTCAGATCCAACAGCCAGTTGGGCGGCTCACTGGAGTAAATTGACAAGTCAAAAATCCAATCCAACCGTCCATAATGAAGCCCAAGGAGTGAGGAACAGATCTGGAAAGTTTCGTTGCGATTCGAGTCGTTTGGTTTGCCGATCGTCAAAGATTTTGAACAGCTGCAGATTATGTTAGAAAGAAGTAAACCCTAATTAGGGTTTTTGGTTATTTATTTTCTAATAGATTAGATACGGGGGTGCCAACGGTCCATCTCGGTGTTTATTTTCCGCACTAGTATACATGTTTAGATTGTATGTGTATAACCGGAAAATTGCCATGACATGCATCATATCATGAATTCCACTCCATATGCATACATGTAGAAATTAATTCGAGGAATTAGTTAGGCATGTATAAAACACGCAATTAATTTTAATTAATTGTTTGATATTAATTAGAAACTAATTAGGTAAAAACCGAGGAACACGGGTTTTTTCAATCGTCGAGGTTGGGTGATGGATTCTCGGTGAATCCCACTCTGCGAAAAGCATAAGGAGTAAAATCCGAAACCCTCGTGGTTAAGGTGTTGGATTCTCGGTGAATTCCACCTTACCTAGACGCGAGATTACGTCTTTGTTCCGTAGTGTCTACGTGAAAGTTTGATGTTTAAGGATTGGATGATCACGGGCAAACATGGTTCGAAAGTGGTTTAACCACGGTTGGGTGGTCAACAAGAGCTACGGCTCGATCGACTTCACCTCCACGTGTGACGCGTTTGCACGGGGTCAGCAAGGCCGAGCCATCCAAAGTGCCTACCACGGCTCAACGGAGCTCCCTAGTCTTGACCCATCCGACGGCCACATATGTTCCAACGATTGGACGGGTGGGCTAGCCCACATAACCGACAACATTCGGGCCTATGATTTATTGTTCCTTAATGTAACATCAAGTCCGTAAACGTGATCAAGAAACCCACCACTTTTTCAAAATATTGAGTGGGAGTGGGAGAGGCGACACCGACCCCACGGCCTCTCACTGTTGACACAAGCAACGTGAGAGAATGGTGACGCCTCGTCGGCTTTGATTTCGCCCCCTAAGGAAGGCCTTCACCGCTATCAAAATTCAAGGCTTGGTCTCCGAAAGGATAGGATTTTGGGTACTCGTCGGGTCACTGACCGACCCTAAGGCGGCATACTCGGGGTCTACCTAAAAATCAAACAAGAGAGGTCACACTCATAAAGGGTAGTTTGGTAATACCTTGGCTGAAAAAGGAAAGGTGATTGACGATCACAAATGAGATGTTCGATTCTCAACTCGATCTTCAATATTAATCGAAACCTCTTTGAGCTACCCTAAGGCGGCAATCGAGGCATTAGATTAAATCCTTGGAACGGTAGGATAGACTATAAGTACTTAGTTTATGTTCCTAAAATTTATTAGTAGTGTATGATTTGGATTTATTTTTCATCAATTTTATTAACAACTATTTATATATCTCTCTAGGGTGCTAGATCGCTAGCTAGTGTAAAATTGACTAGTAATGACTTCGTTAAAAGTGGCAAGTAACTAGAACGTTGTACTTATTGATCTTACATGCGATTAATTTTTCGGATGAGATATTTTTCTTGAGCCTTCAAGACTTAAGTGACGTAAATAAGTATGTCATCATCATTTGTCACTCGTGTTGAACGAGAGACAACCATAGTTAGTTTGAAAGATGATTGGGACGATAAAATTCTTCTAGTGAATTTTAATTGTGTAGTGTCTACACGAGAAATTTTCTAATAAAAAAATTAGAGAATCATAAATTAAAGTGTCGCTAGTTAGACGGTATTTGGAACCGATAAACTAGTGGGAGCTTTTATCTATTGTTTTTCTAATTTATTAGAAAATTAGTCCCACTGGGTAACGCTTTCATTAGACATCCCATAGTTCACGAGTAGTGTCTACTCAATTGAACTGCTAGTTCAAGACTATTTCCTTTTAAGGAAAGTTGAGAATGAGATCATCATAACTAAAGTTTTGAGGCTAAACCGAAAAATTAATTACAGAAAGTATAGGATAAGGAAAGTGATTTCGGATCACTTAACCAATGCATCATTATCGACTTTCTTAAACCGAGTAACTTGACTAGGTAGCTTAGTTCTTTGGAAGAACAAGGAAGCTGTGCATTAAAAATTAATAAAGTAGACAACGGGCAGTTATTTCAACTATAATAGTGGGAGTGATATAAGGAAATGAATTTTGATTCTATCTCTTGAATATCACGAGAAAAAATTATTTTTTCGCTTACTGATTCGTTGAAACAAATGGATTCACTTTCATCTCGATACTACAGCTTGCCTTAAACAAAGTGAAGATGACATTTGTAGTAATGAATCATGACTCGTAATTTTGTTTGATAAAGACGTAACCACTAAGAAATGCTGAAAAGGTATATGTAACACATCTTAAATCGTTATAGGCGAATGGTTTTCGTATTAAGATAAACGACCTTCAATATCTATTAATTAGTGCATATATCCTAGAGATAAGACCCGACGATCGGCTAAGGGTGATTCCTATCTCCCGCCTAGAACACTATCTCAAAAGAACAATGACTAAGTTTCCTTTCAATCGGGAGAGGGTAATAGATTTGAAGGGGTAACATAGCTTGTTCATCATGACCTTCGGGGTCTAGTGAGAGATACAAGCTAGTGGGAGTTTTTGAGTGGTGACATTTTGTCTGATAACTACTCGAAACGCGATTAAATTTATCAAAAGAATACGAGGAGGAGTCTCTGATTTAAGCAGAGAATAGAGTATTCCATGCTCAGAAATAGGCTATAGCATAGTCTTGGGACTGATGCTCAGCCTGCCTCCTAGTGGAATGTTTCTCACTGAGAAAGAAACCATAGACTTGCCCTATATAGTTATTGATATACTACAATACACTGCTAAACTCAATTAAGATAATTGGTTGCAAAATAATCATAACAATTATTATGTAAACCGAGAAGTCTACCTAGAAGATGCTATTGAATTTATGGATAAGGAGTGACTTCGGTTCACACCACTTCCGTAAATGTAGGCATTTAGCATTTAATGCTTGAAGGTAGGATCGAGATTTTTGATAACGCTCGATTTTTGACTGCTCGTGAAATGCCTTAATGAGACGAGTGAAGGTTGGTTATAAGATTCTTGAGATCGTAATGTGACAAAGACAATCGTCACAAGACTTCGATAGAATCTATAAGTAATGTAACCTTAAACCTTAGAGTACGGTTACCCAAAGGTAGTTACTATCTCGATTTAATCGGACCACGCCCAACATCGGTTGTTGGTGATTACACTCGATAAATACTACTAGATCAGAATGTCAATCCACCCAAAACACAGTGGGAGTATGGTTTAACCGTTGACCCATTGTGGTTTTGTGGACATTGTAATCTATTTGGGGTGGTTGTTGACCTATGGCTCTTAGTGGGTCAGATAGATTCTCGATCATAGAGGTTGGTTTGAAAGCCTTAACCCTATGAATGGAGTTTTGATACTCAGGTTCTATTCACCTCTTGTAGAACCACTGAGTGTCTCGTGCCTAGTGGGAGTAATTGGATCTATGCCTAAAAGAGTCGAATGAATAGGAAAGTTTAACTTTCAAAGACAAAGTCGAGTGGTCTAGGGTGATTCCTCAAAAGTAGAGAGTTAACGGACTCTATAACTCTCTCACCACTCGCCTTGCTAGATTTCGTTAGAAAGCGTAAAATAGGGGTGATACCTCGAGACTTTCTTGCCAAAAACGGATTCTCGAATTCATTCGGAATGTATGGTCTTGGTTAGAACAAACGGCAAGGTTACTGCCGGGGCTTATATCCTTTGTGGATTTAAGAGAACCTCTCGGTCATTTAAAGTCACATGTTTTAAAATATGTGGATTTGACCAAAATATTGATAAGTCTTTAGTAAGACCGGATATCAATATTGGTAAAGTAGTAGTATTAGTGTTCATGAATGATAACACTGAAACGGTTGGAAACAACATGTGTGTGCTATCTGAAGTCGGAAACTGACAGGCCAAGATTCTCTAGATGAGAGAATTGGACTATATTCTAAGAATTTAATTCGGTCAAATTCACAGGAATGAGTCATTGGCTATCCTATCCATCTTATTGAATGAGATGATCATGCATATACGTATGCAACATTCATCGAGAGTAGTCCTACCCTACCTCTCAGGAATGATTCTCTAAATCTTCAGATAAAGAGAAAATGGGATAGAGACTCTCTTGGATAACGGCAAGTCAGGTTATAACAAGTCAATAGTAGTCGAATCTCGTATTCGAGCATTGAATAGCGGTTTAGTACGTCCTCAAGTATCTTTAGAGAACAAGGAATCATATGCTTGTATATTCAGGTGCAAACTTGAATATGGTTGACTACACTGATTCTGACTTGTAGTCAGATTAAGGATGATCATTATGTTGATCTCGGCTCAAGTGTTTACTCATAGTGCTTAGAATTTCCTTTTGGTCTAGAGTAATTCCTGTGTCCGATAAGCCGATATCACTTCAATGTGAAAACAAGTGAAGAGATAGCTTAGAAGGATCTTCTCGGTCATAAGAAGTGAAAAGCATATTGAGAGAGAGTACCGCTACCGATTGGAAGGACCGGCAACGTTTCAATCCTAAAGATCGCCTCGAGTCGACAACCTAACTAATCGGTGTACCAAGTCGAGTGCTTGGAGGGTACGACATTGATGGATATGTCTCATCCGCTTAGAGCAAGTGGAAGAGTGTTGTGAATAAGATGAGAAAGGTGTGCTCTAAAACAATCGTTGCTTGTCATTTCGTGCAAGTGGGAGATTGTTAGGTGTAGTGCCGAAAGACAACTTGTGTAATTGTTTTTAATAATGGATGACAGAATTTATCTCATCTTAGTTACTTGCTTGGTGCTTGTAAAGTAATACATCACTTGCAAACCCTAAGTATATCTATATGTAACCACTTAACTCAAAGTGTATGGATTACACGTGAGGATTGAGTTAGTGGAGATATGCTTAAATCGTTAGTCCATGGTGAACTTAATCGAGAGTTTAGGGTCTCTTGATTAAAACACCAATAATGCGCCTGTAACACCTTAGGGTGTGATAGTCTTATCCGGACTGCCGGTAGAGGGTACCTACGTGGGGCATTAATATATGATGGCATTCATATAGGACTGAACCGATTTAATCTGTATTTCTCGATATAATTCCGTAATCGAGGAATCTTATTAAATCATTAGATGATCATATATGAATCAACCTTAATCCTGAGGTGATCACAGGGTGCTGCTTGTCCCGGGGTAGTGTTTGATGTGTTAGTTACGGTTCACTTAAATATGTGTTCCAAGCCACTTCTCATTTGCACTATCTTTAGATGAGTGAGTAGTTCTGATTTTCACAGACATGGAATCCATTCTTTCCTGCGGGAAGTAGAGAGACAGTCCCCTTATTTGTTAGCCTTAAGAAAATGATCGATCCCGGGAGTTCATATTAGACTAATTGATCACTAGTCAGGTATATGAACTAATTGATCATCAGGGGGTTAATGGTAAATAAGGATAAGATATTTTGTGTCGGGTTTACGGAGATATCCCACTCAGAATGCACAGTATATGGAGGGTTAATCCGTATGTAAAGATTATATCAATGGACGCTTATTCATTCTATGGGTTGAGTATAAGTATACATCTATAATCGGTAGAGTTCAGTTTTGGGTTTATGGTGGCGTAATCCCAGAATTAATAATTAATGTACTTATTCGGTTCGATGAATAATTAATTATTGGAGCTACTGGTTATAGATCCATGGTCCCCGATGTGGCTTCTGTAATTCGGACTAATAATCTTGTTATTTGGGCTCTCGTGATAATTAATTGCATTTGGGCTAATTAATTGATATGCATGGATATTATTTAGTTGTGCTAAATAATATAATACACATAAAAAACATTTTGTGTGGGCTTTTAAACCCTAGGCGTGGCGCCATTATGGTCTTAATTAGCACAAGAATTAATTTTCTTGTGTTGTGGAAAATAAAAGATATTCTTGTTATGTGATTGGTTGTATGACATGTTATTTGGTTTCCTATTGGTCAATACATGTCACAATTATTCATTAAGGAAAATATCTTTTTATTTTGTTTAATTGAAACTTGGAGACCAAGGATTTACTCTCCTATAAAAGGAGAGTTATTCTAAGGGTAATGGACAAGGAAAAAATTCGACCACCACACCATAAAAGATAGAAAAAAAAATTAGTTTTTCTTGTCTAGGGTTTTAGAGGAAGAAAAACTTGGAGTTTTTCTTGGTGTTGCATATCGAGGAGGTTCGTGTATCAAGAAGGGTGTCCACCAATCGCCGTTTGAGAACACATTGGAAGATCTTGGCTTCTCTTCCTACTATTGGTAACATGATCTTAACCCCTTGTAGCGATTTAAGTCCTTTAATTACTCAGATTATGATGTATAAGTCGTGATCCATCCGCCGCGCGTAGATCTAACTCGTTTAGATCTAAGAACCTGCATCCTTCAGTTTGCACGGTGAAGGTTGATTCTTTTCCTTGACAATTAGCCGGAGTTGTTAGGCATGGCTAGTTCTCGTGGAGTGCGGTTGAAATCCAATTGGTAAATCTAGTGTTTGGGCGGTACTTGACTCATTGGCTCGGCCAAAGCTGGTGCTAATGAATGAACAAACATTTTTTCTTTTAAGCTCGTGCACTACATACCTTATAAATTTGTTTTATTATTCTTGCTCAATTATTAGTTCAAAAATTGTTGCTAACTCGTTTTTGTAGAATTACAAAGGACTTCCGCTGCATTATTTTTTATAAAAGAAGTTTTATTTATTTATATATGTTTATATATATAGTATAACACTTGCACACGTGATTCATACCAGCCCTTTGATGATGCCTCATTTTCTGTTGTATCTTTTTTTTCTTGGATTTTATTTCATTGACAGTTGATGAGGGATTTGAGGTTTACGGGGAGAATCTAAGTTTGGAAACTCTTTTAGAGGATGAAAGCAAAGATGGCGGTTTCAACGTGGATCTTTGTGGCTGAATGAATAGAATTTTTTTGTCATTTTATATTAAGAATTAAGTATTGAATAATGATTTGGGCATTGTGATGTTATGCCAAGACTTGAAGTACTTATGTTATTTCCTTTTACTTTTTCCGTAATAGTAAGACGGTGATTGGCACTTGGTCGTTTTTTGTTAATAATAATTTACGGATATTATTGTTCCCTTGTATATTGTTTTGATGATTTTTTAAATATTGAATGATGTCACGGCGAGAGCTTCGCAGCCCTTCCTAAAATAACCCCAGTGGACCTAGGGGTCAGGAGTAGGGTATTACAAATATAGTAGTGTGTAAGTTCATTAATGTCTAACCTTAAAGCAGATTTGGTTTAAGAAATAGAATTTACAAAACAAGCAAGGATCCTTTTCATGGAGAGGAGGGTTGATCATGAGAAAACCATTAAAGCCAGTTGTCAGCGACAAACCTACAACAAATCAACACCGAAAAAAAGAAACAAAATTTTATTGACTAATGATTACCATTGTGACTTTAGTACATCAAAAAACAAAAGCATACCACTGTGGGTCATGACTTTTAGGTCTAGACCAACAATCAGGGTTGGTTGAAGAAGTTTAGTGTTGATTCAGATTCAGTTTCGTTCATCAAATCTTCCCACAAGTGAAGTATCATAGGTCGCTTCCTGTAAAAAAAAATTAAAAATAAGAAGCAATATTTTATGATATAAATTTTTTTTAGTACCTGCAAAACAAAAGAACTTACTCCTCATCAATGAGAATGTAGTCTCTGATAAATGGTTTTGTAGCAGGGGAATAGGGTATGAGTGTATGACTAACGCTTTCACATCTGCCAATCAAATTCACAGGAATTAAGACCAGAAAGAGTATCATACGAAATTCTAAAAAACAAGCTGATATGCTAATCAGTTGAAAAGTTTTAATCTTGAATACTAAAGTCATTCCTTCAATTAAGATACCAAGCAAAGCAAGAACCAGAATCTGCTACCTAGAACCTAAAATTACCAGACTCATGTACATTTTGTGTGAATGACACATGCTAAATATGTAAAAGCATGCATGCATTAAACTCATAACATACTGCCAGACTGAAAAACATATTTTTTTTCTCTTTCAAAATGTACAGAAAGAACTACAACAATTTTGTTATAACCTGAATAAAACAGGTAAATATAGTGTATTAAAGCATACCAATTGATACATCACGATATGCCACTTTGAACATTTCTAAGAATTTTGTGAAGTTAAAAGCGCATGCTAGGACATGTGGGATAGGGTCATGAAGCAGCTGCACATGTGTTTTGAGGTACAAAGTCCAGGTGTAGTTGTTGTCACCAATCTTGTACTTTGGATTAGCATTTTTCACGCCAGCATTTGTCACATAATACCTATTAAAAGGCTGCAGGATTCTGTCAAAGTGATCAATCGCCGAAAAAGTGATTGTTGAAATGAGAGTGCCTTGTTAAAACATACAGCACAGTGTCAACCATTATAAGATACTGAAACGAGCCAATGTACAGTAAAAATCATAGAAACATAATTTATTTTGTTGGACTTATTTCTATGTTTTGATGATGAGTGCCAGACTAGCTGTTATAGTGCAAAGGCAAAAAGATGTCTAGATCAAATGTATAGGCTTATTAGAGTTTGATTCATAAATAGGTTTGATCAAACAAGCATCGTAGTGGTCTGTTTGGTTTATATCAAAGCAGACCGGTCCATATCGATAGGGTAGATAGGTCGATGAGACTAGTCAGAACCTCGCCAAGACCGAAGGCCGAGGGCTCAAACTCGCCGGGTAAGGCTAAGGGATCAAACTTAGTAATTAAAGTCAAGGATATGGAATCAGAATTTAGGCAAGTCTGTGATGACCTAAACGGATTACATATACCTTGTGTACAAGGTCTAAGTTCCATTAGTTGGATGATGTTTGGAACTTGGTTATAATTCAAAAAGGTGTAATCTAACTTCACAAATAAAATTTAGATAAAAGAAGTCAGCTGCATTGTATTTTATACACAGCAAATTGGAGTTTAGCAGAATGACATGTATCACAGCAGACTGATGAACCTGCTGATGAAATACCTCAGGTAATTCAAGATTACATTAGAAGACATTGAAAATGACAGCCAACTACCTCTGACTTATCAAACAAATCAAAGGCTGAGATCAAAAAGACGTTGGGATGATTTAGAGTTTTAACCATTGGATATAAGTCAATGGGTGGACAGACTGCACTGTCAAAAAGGAATTCTGACAGTGTCAGTCCTATGAATAGTGATAGAATGCAGATCAGATGGGACAAAAACAAGGAACGGTTACATTTGAATTTCAAATACAAGTCACATGCATTCTTGCCTATAAATAGAGGACTTTCAACACAGAAACAAGATGATGAAAATTAACAAACTTATAAGAGATATTACTGAGCTAAAAAACACCCTGCTGAACCTACTGAACTTAAAGATACTGATCTAGAGAAATTCTTCAAGTGTTTTCTACATTCAAGCTACATCAAGCATACACACTTGAAGCCACAAGTCGCTGATTATATCATCCTAATCAAGTTGCCGTGAATCGAATCATTTATTTGATTCAATCTTTATTTTATAAAGTACCTGCTGAAGACAGTGAAGCATCTGTTGGGTGTGAAAGACTGTTGTTTGTGATGGAGCTGGTGAAGAGGCAATCCTACCCTTCAAGGACCTGTGGAACACTCAGAAGCAGCAATCCTACCTGTTCCAAGTTTTCAGTTTGTGAAGCCATAGTTATTGGTGAAGGACAAGCAACCTTAGGAATCTTTGTATAAGCTACATCAAAGATCTCTAGTGAATTTCCTCCAACATCACAGGAGAAGAGTGGACTGACAGGATTACACCACCTGGAACCACTATAAAATCTGCCTACTTACTTTCTGCATTTACATTTTGCACATAGTTTATTTTACACATCAACCTACTGAATCTAGCAACTGAAATCACACACTTGCACTACTGAGTATCTAATACTTAGTATCATATTTAACAACAAGTATTAAGGCTTAATTTTGATATAATTCCGCTGCACAAATTCAGCAATCTCAAGTGTCGATGACTCATCATTTATCAAGAAAGTTATCGAGGTATCGCAGATTCATCAAGTATCGCAGATTCTTTGAAGTTGCAGAATTTGTTAACTCCAAAGTTTCAAGTGTTAAGTTTATTCACCCCTCTAAACTTAACCAAAGCCTTTTCAAAGGACCAACAATTGGTATCGGAGCAATGCTTCGCTCAAGAAATCCTACTTGTTGTGCTTGTGAAAATTCTTTGAAACTTTCTTTCAAGTTCTCGATTTTCAAAGACTTGCATCATGGATAACACACAGTATGCTAGAACTATTTCGATGTGTTCTCTAGATAAATTTGATGAGTATAAACGTCGAATGCAGGCTTACCTTGCTGCTACTCATGATGAGATGATGGATGTACTAGCTGATTGACCCCTGGAGATTACCAAGGCAATAACAGTGGGTGATACAACTGAGTACATTCCTAAACCAAAAGAGAATGGAATGCGTAAGAATTTAAAATGAGCAAACCTCAACAATATTGCTATTGACATCATTTACGTAACCTTGGATAGCAATATGTACATGAAGGTTAAAGATTGCAAGACTGCAAAGGAACTTTGGGACAAGATACATTTGATCTGTGAAGGCACTGATGCAATAAAGAAGAATAAAATCAGTGTGGCCAGAAAGAGGTTCCAAAAGTTCAAGATGCTGCCAAATGAAACCATTGAGCAAATGGAATCAAGATTTAATGCAATCTTGGATGAACTTACCCTACTGAGTGTAAGTTATTCAAAAGAAGAAATAAACACCAAAATCTTGGAGGCTCTACCTGCAAAAGATGTTTGGAAAATGAAGGTGACTGCAATAGAAGAAATGAGAAAGTTGCATGAAAAAGATACCTTCAAGTTGTTTTCAGATCTCAAGGCTTATGAATTTAGCAAAAAGCTTGTACCTGAGACTGAAAAAGAAGAGCCAAAGACCACTGCATTGGCTGCTTCACATCAGGAAGAAACATCTGGAGGACAAGATGATCTGCTGGATGAGATACAGGAGCAGATTGCCCTACTGAGCAAGAAAATCAGGATGATGAAGACTGGAAAGGCCCCTTCAAGAAATTTCACTAAGAGGCCTACAGAAAGAAAGAAAGAAGAATCAAAGAAAGACAATGACTATCTGTGCTTTCATTGCAAGAAACCAGGACACTTCAAACCTGAATGTCCTGAGTTAAAACAAAGTAAGGAACCTGATTATCTTTGCTTCAACTGCAAGAAGCCTGGACACTTTAGACCTGATTGTCCAGATCTACTGAAGATCAAGAGTCAACAAAGAAGACATGGCAAGAAGGCTATGGTTGCTGAAGATGAATCAGGGTATGAAGTGGAATCTGAAAAAGGAAATGAATCAGATGACACAACATTGGTTGCTGAGATGGAAGATTATGCTTTGATGGCAAATATGGAAGAAACTGAGGAGGTATACAATACTGTATCCATCAATACTCCTGCTGGAAGTGATTGTGAATCAACTTGTGGTTCAAATCCTAGAAATTCTGATAATAATGAGACTTTGGATGCCATCCTTAATCAATCGAGGATAATACAACTGTTATGAGATTGTGAAGGTGAAAAAGAAGCTCTTGAATTAGTAGTTGGAAGATTTAAATCTGAATTAAGAGTTCTCAAAGGTAAGGAAAAGGATGTTGGACAGAATCATTATAAGCCTGCCGATCATCCAAAGCACCCCCGAATCTATTTGAACCATCTTGCTCCACTCATCGCATACAAACTGGAAAGCCTTATGGTGATAAGACAGGCTTGGATTTAGAACTCAACAATCCAAAAGAGTGGATCCAGTAGAAGGTTAATGAATCTAGCACCAGAATTGGTCCTAAGTTTGTACCAGCACAAGATCCAACTCCAAGTAAGGTTGCTGAGGCAGTAAAACCCACTGAGAATGCCTCAAGGAAGCAAAATCAGAAGTCTATGAAGTCAACAGCTCCCAATAAAAGGAACAAATCCAAAAATAGGACTGCTGGACCTCCTAGACTACCGATCGAGCAGCGCACTGCCACCAAGTCATTTGAACCACAAAAGGTAAAGGTCTGAAATATTCCAAGGATAAGAATCCCAAATCTAAAAATGTCAATCATTCAAGGAATACTTATCTCAGGGGGAAAGGTAGACTGTTCCCTACTGATGATGATTGGAATATTCATGTACCTACTGATAGAAACAACCAGTATAACCATACCGCTAGGGTAAAACCTAAGCAATGGAATCAAAGAAAGGACTCAAGCAGAGGACTTATAAAAGGCCTCAGCAGGACCTCAAAGCAGACTCCATATTATAGTAATGTTTCTAATGACAACAAACAAATGGTTATACTAATGCTTCTAACACCAAGAATCACTTCAAACTGCATTATAAATCAAAAGGCCAGAAAACATATGTGAATCCTACACAACCTACTGTTAGAACTTATGGATGTGTGGAATACATGTATGAACCAAAGTATGACACTTTTAGGAGAAGACCTTATGGAAACTTACCAAAATTCATGCTTACTACTGACCACGATGGACCCAAACAGGTTTGGGTACCTAAAATGCATTAACTTTGTTTTGTAGGGTGTCTGGTACTTTGACAGTGGATGTTCCAGACACATGACAAAGAATAAGCACTGTTTATCAAATTTTGTGGCAAAAGATGGTCCAAGGGTGAATTTTGGCAACAAGAATACACCTGGATACACAAGAGGATACGGCACACTTGTCAGAAATGGACTTACAATCAAGAATGTTGCATATGTGGAAGGACTAGACTACAACTTGTCGAAAGAATCGACAATTTCGTGACATGTGATACAAGGTCACTTTTGACAAAAACAACTGTATTGTCATTAGTGAAAGAGGTGATCAAGTTGTACTTGCTGGTAGAAGACAACAAAACATGTATGTTGTGGTTTGGTCTACTGCAGTTCCAGAAACCTGCCTGATTGTGCATACCAAGTCAGAACTCAATTGGTTATGGCACAAGAAGTTGAATCACTTAAACTTAGATGATATTAATCAGTTGGTGAAGAAGAAGTCGGTGATTGTTTTTACCGAGATCACATTCAAAAATGATGCTATATGTGATGCATGTCAGCAGGGTAAACAGATAAAGTCAAGCTTCAAGTCAAAAACTAAACAATCAACTAATAGAGTGTTGGAGCTTATGCATATGGATCTATTTGGACCAATAACTCCAACAAGTGTAACAGGAAAGAAGTACACCTTAGTGGTTGTGGATGATTACTCAAGGTACACTTGGGTGATATTTATGAACAAGAAAAGTGAGACACTCAAAAGCATGCCTAATCTGTTGGAAATATTATTTATGTTTTGATGATGATTCGTCACAAAATTAGACAAATCACTTACAACCCATGATGATGAAGTCGTAATTAATCAAGTATATAGTGCATAATAAAAGAAGAAGCAAGAAATGGTCTAGAAATAAATGTATAAGTTATATCTAGAGTCCGAACCTTGTATAGGTTGTTTTGCATAAGCATTGTAATAGAATAGGAACTAGGTGAACAAATTTGAGTCACAACAAGAAAACTGAGTTATAAGAAGAAAATCAGATATGCACTTGAAGAATCGAGGGTTCAAACTCGGTTATGCTAAAACCGAAGAAGATAAGTTCATTTGAGGACACAGACTCAGTTGGCTTATCTAGAAGACTGAAGAAAAGAGGGACACAGACTCAGTTGTTGAGGATTGAAGAACTGAGGTGGCAAACTCAGTTAGAAGATGATTAAGTCGTGACTATAAATCAGGATTCAGGCAAGTCTGTGGTGACCTGAAACTGAGTTATAGATCATGTAAAACTGAATAATCTTAAGGACAAAGATTATCAGCTACCTAAACAGAAGAAAATAAATGGTGTACTCTGACTTAGTCAATTAAAGTCAGATATTAAGTAAACAAGGTACTCAGTTTTGAAGAAGAGTAGAAAACTGAGTTAAGGCCTTGATTGAATTTAAACTATCAATACGCAAAGATCGTACATATGAACGTTGGCTAAATGACAAGTGTAACGGCTACAAGAGCTAGTAACCGTCACATCACCCCTATAAATACACAAGAGAATCACTCAAGAAAAGAAGAGAGAGGAGGATCAGAAATAGAGCTTTACAAGCATACATTCAAAGATCCAAATCCAGATCTATAAAAATCAGATCATATATATCCAGAAAAAGGGGAAGCCAACGAAATTGCCTTGAAGACTTCAAAGAAAGATCCAAAGAACCCATAAAGGGAAAGAAGGCATCTTGGAGCTAAAAAGTCGATCCGTAAGATTCAGATAAACTCACCGAATTAATCCTTGATTAATTCTAAACCTAACCTTTGTGAAAAAGGGTTGGTTGTACATAGTTTGAAGAGAGCAATTCTACCTTTCTTCATACGGTGTTGCTCTATAATGTTGCAGTGCAAATCGAGGACTGTGTGTTGGTATTAGTGGTGAGTGGTGAAGGAGCAATTCCACCTCTAAAGGATCAAGTGCAGCAGAGTGAAGGAGCAATCTCACCTTTCTTCATTTTGTGTAGATAAAGTGAAACTAGGGTGTCGTGAAGGATTTGTCATAGTACTTGGATTTTGTAACGTTATCTCATTATTCTAGTGATACCTCCTACGCCACAGGAGAAGGGGAGACGTACGGGATTACACCACCCGGAACTTCCATAAACAAATCATGTGTTGATTTACCTTATGCATCTGTGTTTGTTTTATTTATTGCGTTATCTCTCAGCAAACACCAGACACCGAGTTAGCACAAAACTGATACATAGAAGGTCTAGTTTTCTATTTACACATCTATTGCACTAAAGGCTAGTTTTATCCGCTGCCAGTTAACGAGACTAAATATAAGTCTGTAATAACTTATATTCAGTTGAGCTAACTGAACTCCGCACAAGTTAAAGGGACAGGAACAAACCGAGGATCAGTGTAAGTTTCAGAGAAACTCAGTTCCTGGGACTTTTCCAGCTCATGATTAGTTTTTGGTGACAAGTTTATTCACCCCCCCCTCTAAACTTGTGTTAGCCTTTCCAAGGGACCAACAATTGGTATCGGAGCAGTTCTTTCATTTGAAAGAAGATCCAAGAATACCTTTTAAACCAGTTGTTGAAGATCCTTCACTGTATCAGTTCACTTAGTTTCAATGTCTATATCTAGAGCTAGAAGTTGGTTTACTCACCCCCTGACTAATTGCTTGCATAATATATCTGATTTTTAGGATCAAATGATCGAAAGGTTCAGTACGACAAAGTTATATACAAATTCAAAACCTCAACTCAGTGATGATGTGGATACAAACTTCAATATTCATATTAACAAATCCAGAGGAGTTCCATCACTAAGAGACCTCTCAAAAGAAGCAGGGAAGGAGTTACAAGTGGTTGTTGATATTGAAGATTCATCACAGCAACAAAAGAGTGTACATTCGAATCCTAAAACTGCATCAAATCATCAAGGAAAGGTACATTCTTCAAATCGGTTATCATTTGCTGAACTCAGTCTGAAAAACTCTGATCTTGTCAAGTTAACTGAAAAACTTACGTTGGAACTAAAATTAAAAGAGAGAGAACTTGACAAAGCAAAAGATTGGAATGAGTTTCTTGAAATTGAGGTGTCAAATCTAGCTGAAAGATTAATGTCTAGCAGATCTGACAAAAGCAATTATAATCCCACACCCCTACCCAGTCTTGAGACTTCAAAAAGTATAAACTCTAGAAATCAAGATACTGGAAGATTTAGTGGATTACACAAGGAAACTAAAAATGTTAAATCTAAAAGAATCCTTGTGAAATCAACTAAGATTGAGCGCAATGGTTTATCCAGAAAAGAGTTGAGAAGGTTTAATTCTCTCAACAAAGAAACTGAAAGTAATATTTCAGTAACTAACTCAACCGGACCCAAAAAGCTATGGGTACCAAAGAAAACTTAAACTGTTTTGCAAGAAAATTCAGCTCACTTTGCAAAATCCTCAGAAAACTGACTTCCATACAAAACTGAGACGGCAAAAGCTGATGAAGGACAAAGCTGTCAAGAAGTAAAGACTTTCCAGCTACCATCTGACGTTTGGACTAACATGGCAAATCACTCGAAGCCACGTGTCAATCTGGGAGAAAAAGTAGATGTACATCCCTACATAATCTCATTGATTGTGACACGACTCTCATTTGAAAACGATTGCAAAATCTTGACAAAATCCTGCTCACCCAAAATCAAGCATTCAAGCTTTCTTAAATCAAAAATCAAATGGAGCGATACAACATTGACGATGGAATCACCACAAGTCTGGATGAATTCTGTCAAAAATTCTCAAACTCCACTTCATCTATTCGGATTGTGAACAAGAGCAAGAAGATTCGAGGACTGGAAAACTTAATTGATACAAAAGTCACTACCTTGAATCCAGAAGGCATCAGAGACTTCTACAAAAATGCCAAAATCATCAATGGTGGAAAAAGCTTCAAAACGACTATTCAAGATAAAAGCTTCACCGTTGATGAACAGTTGCTTTCCCTGGTGTTCCGTTTAGATATAATTGGAGGCTCTTCATCTTTCACATTCGGAAATGAAGAAAAGAACAAACTTTGGAACATCACCGCAATCAACAAAAATGAAAAGAACTTTATTGGATCCATTTATCAGCAAAAACCGGAATTTGCATTCTTGACGTTTCTTCTGACCAAGAATGTGATTGGTCATGCAAGGAACTTCTACACTCTTTCAAATGATAAACTAAAGTTGATCTACACCATTTGGTTCGAAGAGAGATTCGATTGGAACAAGTTCATTCTCAATCACTTAATCAAGCAGATTTCAGACGAAAAGGGAAAGGCACAAGGAAAGGAAGCTATCGGAGAAAAATTTCTGCTGAAAAAGGGGTTTACATATCTAATCCAGAGAATACTAAACCACTTCTCCATCACCTTACCCACAAAGGCAAAAGTCGAACAAGAATCTGTGCCCACTGAGAAAAAGAAAAGGAAAGTCGTCAAGGAAGAAAGTGAAGTTTCTGATTCCAGTTCAAGCAAAATCATAAAACTGGATGATAGAACTATAAGAAGACAGAAAATATTGTGGAACAGGCTTCAGACGAAGGGAACCAAACCTGAAGTGGCAATTAATATTGATGATGAAAGTGATGTTGAAGCTGATGAAGAATCAGAAGGAAGTGAAGAAAACGAAGGAAGCAAAACAGATGAAACCGAAGATGATGTTGAAATGGAAGAAGAAACTGAAAGAGAAATTGAAGAATCTGAAGAGACAGAAACTGTTGAAGTATCTGAAGGATGTGAATTTCCCACTACCATGTATGGGGAATACACCGAAGAGAAAAGAGAAGCAGTGGAAGATGTAGAATTCTGTCAGGCTGAGTATGAAAAGGAACTGACAGTTCCTGATGTTCATTTTTATTATCCTGAGGCCAGCACTTCATTCCAAGATCATGAGGCACCCACATGCAAATCAGAAATTGAAGAACCTCTGGCTCAAGAAACTGAAGCAGAAAAACTGGAAAATTTGAAGGATTTCATTAAATGTTTAATACAGAATCTACAGGAGAAACTGTTCAACATGCATGAATTAATTGGAAGGATACATTATTCAGGCTTGAACAAATACTCAAACATCATCACATTACGTAAGTTATTTGAAGATTGCTTTCGCTTATCTTCAAACAAGGGGGAAGATGAAGCTGTAGGTGATGAAGCTGTAAGAGAGGATGCAGCTAAAACTGAAGAGGCTTATGCCAGACAACTGATGGAAGATCAAGACAGACAAGTAGATGCTGATCTACTATCTACTCAACTTGATGAAGAAGCAGTTGATAGTCTGTTTGAAGAACTGATTGCAGAAGGAGATATTAAAGAAACAAGAACTGAGGATGATGATGAAGCCGCAGTTAAAGCAGTATTGAATATCAGAAAGAAGCTTGTAACCTGTGTCAAATTCCTTGAGAAGTTGGCAGATAAGAAGACACAAACAAAGGGGGAAACTGAAAAGAAATCAGAAAGAAAAGAGGAAAAGGAAAATCTTATCTCAGAAGAAGAAGAGAAATTGATGGAAGAAGAACTCAAAGAAATTCTGATCAAGTTCAAAAACCAAGAGAATGAAGAAGGAAATAGACTGTTGAATGAATATCTGGATATTAAGCCAAGAGATGGTGAATCAGTTGAAGAAAGAAAAGAAAGAAGACTTTTAGAGACAAAAAGGAGTATATTTGCTGGTGAAAAATTAATGGCACTGGAAAATGAAAAGATGTAATCTAATACAGTTTGTAACTCAGTCTGTTCTATTTTGAATCTTGTGATAAATTTGGCTGTTCTATTTTGCAATCTTAAGATGTTTTGTAATGATTTCTTGCACTATTCTTTCATTAATGCTTTTAGGGAGGGTTATGATACATCATCAAAAAGGGGGAAATTGTTGGAAATATTATTTATGTTTTGATGATGATTCGTCACTTAAATTAGACAAATCACTTACAACCCATGATGATGAAGTCAGAATTAATCTGTTATAGTGCATAATAAAAGAAGAAGCAAGAAATAGTCTAGAAATAAATGTATAAGTTCTATCTAGAGTCTGAACCTTGTATAGGTTGTTTCAGACAAGCATTGTAATAGAATAGGAACTGGGCGAACAGTTGAGTCACAACAAGAAAACTGAGTTATAACAAGAAAACTGTATATGCACTTGAAGAACTGAGGGTTCAAACTCGCTTATGCTAAAATCGAAGAAGATAAGTTCATTTGAGGACACAGACTCAGTTGGCTTATCTAGAAGACTGAAGAACTGAGGGACACAGACTCAGTTGTTGAGGATTGAAGAACTGAGGTGGCAAACTCAGTTAGAAGATGATTAAGTCGTGACTATAAATCAGGATTCAGGCAAGTCTGTGGTGACCTGAAACTGAGTTATAGATCATGTAAAACTGAATAATCTTAAGGACAAAGATTATCAGCTACCTGAAAAGAAGAAACTGAATGGTGTACTCTGACTTAGTCAATTAAAGTCAGATATTAAGTAAACAAGGTACTCAGTTTTGAAGAAGAGTAGAAAACTGAGTTAAGGCCTTGATTGAATTTAAACTATCAATACGACAAAGATCGTACATATGAACGTTGGCTAAATGACAAGTGTAACGGCTACAAGAGCTAGTAACCGTCACATCACCCCTATAAATACACAAGAGAATCACTCAAGAAAAGAAGAGAGAGGAGGATCAGAAATAGAGCTTTACAAGCATACATTCAAAGATCCAAATCCAGATCTATAAAAATCAGATCATATATATCCAGAAAAAGGGGAAGCCAATGAAATTTCCTTGAAGACTTCAAAGAAAGATCCAGTAACCCATAAAGGGGGGGGGGGGGAAAGAAGGCATCTTGGAGCTAAAAAGTCAGATCCAGAAGATTCAGACAACTCACTGAATTAATCCTTGATTAATTCTAAACCTAACCTTTGTGAAAAAGTGTTGGCTGTACATAGTTTGAAGAGAGAAATTCTACCTTTCTTCATACGGTATTGCTACAGCTGTTGGTGCAGTCTGAGGACTGTGTGTTGGTATTAGTGATGAGCTGGTGAAGGAGCAATTCCACCTCCAAAGGATCAGTGTGCAGAGTGAAGGGAGCAATCTCACCTTTCTTCATTTTGTGTAGACAGTGAAACTAGGGTGTCATGAAGGACTGTCATAGTACTAGGATTTTGTAACGTTATCTCATTATTCTAGTGATACCTCCTACGCCACAGGAGAAAGGGAGACGTACGGGATTACACCACCCGGAAATTCCATAAACAAATCATGTGTTGATTTACCTTATGCATCTGTGTTTGTTTTATTTATTGCATTATCTCTCAGCAAACACCAGACACCGAGTTAGCACAAAACTGATACATAGAAGGTCTTGTTTTCTATTTACACATCTATTGCATTAAAGGCTAGTTTTATCCGCTGCCAGTTAACGAGACAAAATATAAGTTAGTAATAACTTATGTTCAGTTGAGCTAACTGAACTCCGCACAAGTTAAAGGGACAGGAACAAAACTGAGGATCAGTGTAAGTTTCAGAGAGAAACTCGATTCTCGGGACTTTTCCACTTCAGATTAGTTTTTGGTGACAAGTTTATTCACCCCCTCTAAACTTGTGTTAGCCTTTCCAAGGGACCAACATAATCTTTTAAAGAGATTACAAAATGAGAAAATTTTAACAGTAATAAAGAAAAGATCAGATCATGGTACTAAATTTTTCATCAAAGTTATAAGAGAATACTATGAACAGAATGGTGTACTACATCAACTTGCTGCTGCTGGTACACCTCAGCAAAATGGGGTTGCTGAAAGAAGAAACAGGACTTTAAAGGAAGCAGGAAGGACAATGATATGTGATGCATTGCTACCTGAAAGATATTGGGCTGAAGCAGTTAATACAGCATGCTATACACAAAACAGAACATCAGTGAAAAAGAAGCTGCTGAAGACACCTTATGAGATTTGGAATGGAAGGAAACCAAACATATCCTATTTCCATCCATTTGGAAGCAAATGTTTTATCCTAAATTACAAGGTTCATTTGAACACATTTCAACCAAAGTCAGATGAAGGGATCTTCTTGGAATATTCTTCAGTCAGCAAGGCATTCAGGGTACTGAACAAGAGGTCACTGAAACATGAAGAAACAATCCATGTTGTGTTTGATGAACCTAAGTTCACTGGTATGGAAGATGAAGATTGTGAACTCGCCGAGAACCAACAAGTCATCGATCCAGTTGTGTTGAAGTTTTGGAAAGATTCAATGATTTAAAAGTTTTCGATCATCGCTTCGCTTTGAACACCCCTTTGGTGACATTACTGATGCAACAACTGAAGCAATTCAAGGATCTTCTAAACCCTCTATTGTTGAAGAAGCCACAGCAGACCCCACTGAAGATGAGGTTCCTGATAATCAAACTAACCAGAATCCACAATGGTTAAGGAATCACCCTGCTGAACAAGTTATTGGCAATGTACAGCAAGATGTAAGGACTAGAAGACAACTGGAAGCAATGTTTACTTGTTTTCTATCTCAAATGGAACCAAAAGTTGTTGAAGAAGCTATTTCAGATCCAGATTGGATAATAGCTATGCAAGAGGAATTGAATGAATTTGAAAGAAATCAAGTATGGACACTAGTTGAAAGGCCAAGTCATGCAAATATTATTGGTACTAAGTGGGTATACAGAAATAAAGTTGATGAATCTGCTACCATTTTAAGGAATAAGGCCAGACTAGTTGCAAAAGGCTATTCTAAAGCAGAAGGAATAGATTTTGATGAAACTTATGCACATGTTGCAAGATTGGAAGCTATCAGATTATTCTTGGCACATGCTGCATATAAGAACTTCAAAGTATATCAAATGGATGTCAAAAGTGCATTTCTGAATGGTATTCTAGAGGAGGAAGTGTATGTACAGCAACCTCTTGGATTTGAAGTTAAAGATCAAGAAGATAAAGTGTATAGACTCAACAAAGCACTTTATGGATTGAAACAAGCACCAAGAGCATGGTATGAGACTCTATCTCAATTCTTGGTGGATAATGGTTTTACAAAAGGCACCTTGACAAGACACTTTTCGAGAATCGGTGAAGGGACAAAGACCTGCTGCATGATTTATGTTGATGACATAATTTTTGGTTCTGAAAATGATTTACTTTGTGAAAAGTTTGCAAATCTAATGAAGAGTAAATTCCAAATGAGTATGATGGGAGAAATGAACTACTTTTTGGGATTGCAAGTTAAACAGATGAAAGATGGAATCTTCATTCATCAAACCAAGTATACCAAGGAGTTGCTGAAGAAGTTTGGTATGGAAAACATCACTAAGATATCAACTCCAATGAGTACAAACATCAGATTGGATGAAGATAAAGAAGGCAAAGATGTTGATCAGACTCTATACAGAAGGATGATGATAGGCAAATCATTGCACTTCATCGCCAGCAGACCTGATATATCCTTTGCTGTAGGTGTTTGTGCAAGATTTCAATCTAAACCTAAAGAAAGTCATTTCAATCTCAAGTATCTAAAGGAGACTTTGGGAGTAGGGATATGGTATTCCAAGGATGGAAGCTTCAAAGTTATATCCTACTCAGATTCTGATTAAGCTGGATGTAAGATTGATAGAAAAAGCACTACAGGAACCTGTCAATTAATAGGAAGTAGACTGGTCTCCTGGTTCAGCAAGAAACAGAATTCAATATCAACTTCCACTGCTGAAGCTGAATATATAGCTGCTGGAAGTTGTTGTGCACAAGTACTATGGCTAAGACAACAATTAAGGGATTATGGAATTGAAGAAAAGGAAATTCCAATTATGTGTGACAACACAAGTGCAATTGCAATCACAGAAAATCCTATTTTGCACTCAAGAACCAAGCACATTGATGTGAGACATCATTTTATAAGAGATCATGTTGAAAAGAAAGATGTTGTGGTTCTATATATACCTACTGAAAATCAACTTGCTGATATTTTCACTAAACCACTTGATAGTGAAATATTTGCTAAACTAAGGACTGAACTTGGAATTATCAAAGTTGACTGATAATCAGCAGTGTACTGGAATTCACCAAGGGGATTAGTCTTTGCTATGTTGGGTTAGCTCACTTAGCAGACTAGTCATTGGTATCAACAATTCCATGTACTTATGTTTGGACAATTGAGCAAATGAGGTTGCCAAGGGGATTGGTCTTTGTCATGTTGGGTGAGCTCACTTGATGATCAGTCATTGGTATTAAACTTCATCTTGTATTATCAATTGAACAAAACAAGAAGAAATTAAGGATCAAGCAGAGTCACTTTGTCGCGAGCCTTTGAAGTTTTGTGATCGGCAGATCGAGCCGAGCCCACCCTGCCGAGGACTACCCTGCTGAATGGAATGTTACACTGTCAAAGTTATTAAAGTCAAAAAGCAGATTGGCGGGATATTTATTTTATCCTTTATAACCGCAGTTAACACTATCCAACGTTTACAAACGTTATGGAGGAGTAATGGGCCACGTGTCAAAACAACATTTATTCAGATTAATCGTGGTTAACATGGATGTACGTGCACTGACAGTTACAACCACCTCATGTCTTTATATTCAGGCCTATCACACAGCAGATTCTCTACTTGCAAAATCTCAGATTAATACTGCTTTTTTACACGTGTGAACACAGATTTGAGAAACTATCTTCTTCATCTTATTTTCTCATAACAATGGCCGAAATGATTGATGTTGAGATCGAATCAAGCCAAAGTGTTAGAGGCTATGTTGTTGATGCAAACCAAACAGAGCTGGCCATCAACATTGGTCGAAGAATAAGAAGGTTTCTTTGGCTTGGAGAACAAACTCAATATAAGATTGGAAACAATCTCATATACAAATGTTGTGGATTTGAAACACATGGTTGTGGAAGAAGAAGCGTAGCATTCAAAACAACTGTGAATGCCGAGGAGATTGAAGTTTCCCCACCATCGAGGGAAGTTTTTGGTTTTGAAGAAATAGTGGATAGTCCGATGTAAATCCTCAAGCAATGGGATTGGACAAGATGGCGTTTGTTGATCAAATCAAAACAAATGAAGCCACCAAATACATTCTGCATCAAGCTGCAGACATATTGGGAATGAGTACAACCTGCTGAGCAAACTCATTGCAAAGAACATACTAGGATTGGTTGGAAGTATGGATACTTTATCAGGACCCAAGATAGAGCTGATGATAATCATTTATAGGAGCATGAAATTTGATTGGGATGGCTATTTCATTCATTACATGAAGAAGGTAGCCAAGGAAGAAAAAGAGGGAAAGAGGAAATCCAAGGCCTTGCCCTTAGGATTAATGGTTCAGACCCTACTGAATCACTTGAAGGTTCCTGACATAGAACCTGAGAAGATAAATCAGTCCAGATACAAGAAAAAGATTAATCATGCAATTCTTGGTCTGGATGATGATGAAGAGGTTGCTGGAGAGGGTGTTGATGATGGTAATGGTGGAGATGATGGTGATACTAGTGGTGAGCAGGTCAAGCAAACTAAAAAGAAACCTGTTAAACCTGCTGCACCAAAGAAAACTGCTGAGAAAAGAAAGGGAGCAGAAACAAGGAAGATAACTGAAGTATTAAAGACTTCAAAAAGAACAAGGAAGCAAACAAAGATGATCATTGAGTCTTTGATGGTTCGATGGAGGTTCTTGACCTCATTATTCTTTGTAAGAAGAACTGTTGTTGAAATCTTGTGGGAACAACAGAAGGAAGCTAGTAGAAAAAGGAAGTCTACTGTGGTTGAAAAAGATGATGAACCCCTTTCCAAGAGGAGAAAAGAAATTGTCCAAAAACATAAACATGGAAAAGGGAAAAAACTGAAAAACTTGGAAGCACAAAGAGTCCAAGAAGCAGCATTAGTAGAAGAGCAAGAAGAGGCTATTGAGGCTGAGCCCTTAACTATCATCAAGCCTGTGGAAATTACTGACTCCTCACCTGAAGAGGTTGTTAAGTCTACTGAAGTTGCACAGGTTGTTGTTGAGCAATCTGTTGGAGATATACAGAGTCTCATGAACTCCGAGCTCTTCAGAGTATCTATCAAGACCCACAAGAACCCACTCGAACTGAACTCGCTGTGGTAGTTGAAGAATTGGTTGAAGACCCGCAATTTTTGCAAGAACTCGGGGGAAGAGCGTCACGCTGCTAACCTTGCCGATGAGCATGTAAGTCGGGGGAACCAAGTGTTTGCATGAGATGGAAGTAGTAGGTACAAATTTACAATCTCAAAGAACTCCATCGACTTTGAAACATCTCGTTGAAGAAACAATGAATCTACTTGTTGGAACCTTTGGAGGTCAACAAGGCACTGAATCTGCTCCCAGAAGATCCTTCATGCCCTTTGAAAGGCATGTGAAAGAAAGGAAGAAAACAGAAGAGTATATAGATCCCAAACTTCAACAAATTGCTGACTATTTCCAATGGAAGTTTGGTTTCTACAAGAGACAAAAGCCAGCTGCTGAACCTATGACAAACTTTGAAGAATGGGCTTTTAACAAGTTGGGAGTAGATAATTTGTTGGACCTAGTTGATACCACTCTGCTGCAATCCAGGTTGATGGACTTATTTGATGAACAACAGAAAGAGGAGGGTATCAAGTTTAGGGATCCAAGAGATGACAATGATGACTCATCCTCATCATCAAATTCTAGAGGAGATTTCCCCTCTGGACCAGGAGGAACCAGTGGGACTGCAGTAATCATAGAACCTCATATACAACAAGTTCATCGATATCGTAAGTCTGCCGAGGGCCAAGAGATCGGTGAGATGGATGAGATCTCTGAGGATCTCACCATGGATGATCTGGAAGCATTGATCAATGAAGGAATTAATTTGAGTCTTTGGTAGGCTAGGTGATGAATCTTCTACATTCCATGTTGTAGAGCCTCTTGCACAAACTGAAGCTGAACAGAGTGAGGATTTGGATGAAGAAAAGGTTACTGATTATAGTGTACCCAGTGCCAGCTCAGAAGAATCTATTGAATATCAAGATGGATATGACTTTGAGGGCATTCTTACTAAAACTGCCATTATCCTAACCAAAGTTGGTCATGCTGAAGGATTCCAAGTGGATAATGAGGCTATATTCAATCCACAGAGAGTTGTAGAGGAGGTGCAGTTCTTTGAGTTACAAACAAAGACTGGACACAAAGTTGGAACAGAGGTACAGTGTCGCCGAGTCTCAAACAAAGACTGGACAAAGGTTGGAACTGATTTGGGTTTGGAGGAAACCCCTGCTTTGGAGCGGCCTTTGTAGTGGAGCCTCACTGGAGACAAGACCCTTTGAAGGAAAGATGGTCAGCAGATCATCACATAATGAGGATGAGCAGCTACCGGACTATGACTTTAGTGATGAAGAGTTTCAAATGCCTGAAGAAGAAAACGTTGAAGTTGATCCCCAACAGGCATTTGTACCTATCTTTGAAGAACCAGCCCTTTATCCTATCTTGGAAGAATATCAAGGACCTAATCCTGCTGGATTAGATAGGAGTTGGGCAATGGTTGTGAGCAATAAGAGGCCACAGTACAATATGAAAGAGCCTGCTGATAGTACTGGTGGTAGAATGACTGGAGGAGTGCCTGAAGAGGTCTTGCATGAGTTGAGGACTGTAAGGACTGACATGCAACAGTTAAGGACTCAACTGGATAGATAGGAAGAAAGATTTGAAGAACTGATGAAAATGGTAAATGAAAACAGACAATCCATCGCATGGTTTGCTTCAAACTTCACATCTACTCAAAATGCTGTGAATGATCTGATACTAGATGTGAGGGGAATCAAGGTTGGAAATACTGCAAAAGAGAAGTTTCTGAAAGACCAATTCACTTCCATCCATCAGAAACTTGACAACCTTGCTGCTAAACCTAAGCCTGCTGAGGCTGCTGGAACATCTCAACCTGCTGGATTGGATCCTAAAATTACTGAGAGGATCAATCTACTGGAAGAAACTCTGCAATCCAGGATTACTGCAGTTGACACAAGAACTGAAATAATGGAAGGGCAACTGAATAATCTGGTTATCTCACAGGAGAGTGTTCATGGCCTAATGTCCCGATTTGTTGATGATGTCACTAAGGGGGAAGAGGGCCAAGCAATTTGCAAAGAAAAGAGGTCGCAAGACTCTTTGCAAAGAAAAGATGGGAGGATGAGACTAATGCTTTCAGGCAACCTGCACCTGGCAGAGTCCAGCTTACTGATGATCTCTTTAGGCAGTACAAGAAAGAGTACTACAACAGGAGGAAACCTTATCAAGACAAGGGGTTTCATGAAGGACTCAACTCTTTCTTGGGACTGAAGTTTTGGGAGGCAAGGATTAGAGCCTTAAGGGCAACCAACAGAGGTGGCAGAAGTGGAAGAGGTGGAAGAAGTGGCAGAGGTGATAGGAACTTGCCTATCACAAAAGCAAAGGATTCACTTGAAGAGTTTAAGGAACTATACATGAAGTTTGGATTCAAAGTGAATCAGATAAATCTTCTCCTACCTGAAGCATGGAATTGGTGGAAAGAGGTCAATCCCTATATTGATTTTACACTGATTGAAAATGAATGGATGAGGGAGATGATAGCAGAGGTCAGGGACTATCAAGAACAAGTAGAGAAGGCCAGACAAAAAAGAGAAAGAAGACAATAGATCAGCATACTTTAACTGCATTATGTTCTTGCTGATTCTAGACTGTAATATCTTTGAACAAATATTTATAATGAAAGATGACTATGTTTGTTCTATTTTTATTTTATCCTTTTGCTTTGCTGTTAGGTGAGGGTAGTGGCATCATCACCAAAAAGGGGGAAAATTTTGGACTTATTTCTATGTTTTGATGATGAGTGCCGGACTAGCTGTTATAGTGCAAAGGCAAAAAGATGTCTAGATCAAATGTATAGGCTTATTAGAGTTTGATTCATAAATAGGTTTGATCAAACAAGCCATTGTAAAGGGTCTTTGGTTTATATCCAGATGGTCCATATCGATAGGGTTGATAGGTCAAGAGACTAGTCAGAACTTGTCAAGACCTGGTGAAGGTGAGGCTCAAACTCGATTATGAAGGCTAAGGGATCAAACTTAGTAATTAAAGTCAAGGATATGGAATCAGAATTTAGGCAAGTCTGTGATGACCTAAACTGATTACATATACCTTGTGTACAAGATCTAAGTTCCATTAGTTGGATGATGTTTGGAACTTGGTTATAATTCAAAAAGGTGTAATCTAACTTCACAAATAAAATTTAGATAAAAGAAGTCAGCTGCATTGTATTTTATACACAGCAAATTGGAGTTCAGCAGACTGACATGTATCACAGCAAACTGATGAACATGCTGATGAAATACCTCAGGTAATTCAAGATTACAGTGGAAGATTACATTGAAAATGACAGCCAACTACCTCTGACTTATCAAACAAATCAAAGGCTGAGATCAAAAAGACGTTGGGATGATTGAGTTTTAACCATTGGATATAAGTCAAAGGTGGGTGATGATGCACCGCATCACAAAAAGGATTTACAAAGCGATGTCGACCCTATGAATAGTGACAGAATGCGATCGATGGGACAAAAACAAGGAACGGTTACATTTGAATTTCAAATACAAGTCACATGCATTCTTGCCTATAAATAGAGGACTTTCAACTTAGAAACAAGATGATGAAAATTAACAAACTTATAAGAGATATTATTGAGCTGAAAAACACCTGCTTGAAACTCATTGAACTTAAAGCTACCGATGTAGTAGAAATTCTTCAAGTGTTTTCTACATTCAAGCTACATCAAGCATACACACTTGAAGCTCGTAAGCTGCGATTATATCATCCTAATCAAGTCGCCGCGAATTGAATCATTTATTTGATTCAATCTTTATTTTATAAAGAACTCGCCAAGACAGTGAAGCATCCGTTGGGTGTGAAAGATCGTTGTTTGTGGTGGAGTGGTGAAGAGGCAATCCCGCCTTCAAGGACAAGTGGAAGACTCTCGGAGCAAAGAATCCTACCTGCTCCAAGTTTTCATTTGTGAAGCCATAGTTATCGGTGAAGGACAAGCAACCTTAGGAATCTTTGTATAAGCTACATCAAAGATCTTTAGTGAATTTCCTCCAACATCACGAGGAGAAGAGTGGACTTACAGGATTACACCACCTGGAACCACTATAAAATCTGCCTACTTACTTTCTCGCATTTACATTACGCACATAGTTTACTTTACACATCAACTCATCGAACGGCAATCGAAATCACACACTTGCACTTCGAGTATCTAATACTTAGTATCATATTTAACAACAAGTATTAAGGCTTAATTTTGATATAATTCCGCTGCACAAATTCAGCAAACTCAACTGCCGATAGACTCATCATTTATCAAAGAAAGTTATCGAGGTATCAAGCAGACTCATCAAGTATCGCCAGATCGGTTGCGTAATTTGTTAACTCCAAAGTTTTAAGTGTTAAGTTTATTCGCACCCCTCTAAACTTAACCAAAGCCTTTTCAAGGGACCAACATATTTATAAGACAATCACTTACTTTCATATCAGTGAACACAAATGTTGTGTAGAACGTATTAAGGTCTGACTGAGATCGTTTGGTTGGATACTTAACCACAACTTGCACCACCACAATCCAAAGTCTTGTCCTGTCATTAACTTGAAGTGCATCACAGGGCTTTCGCTTATCGTTTTTCTGTAAAAGAATCCATAACATACACAATTTGTTTTACACATTTTCATTTGCTATATAAAACCGAAGGTAATAGACTTTGCAAGTAGGAATCTACAATGTAAGCATGAAAAATGATATGAGATATAGTATTTATTTTATGTTCAAAATTTCTTTGTAAACAACAATTTTTGTAAATTTTTTCTTTCTATGCCAAAAACCGTAGGAGCTATGAGGATTTTAACAGCAGCCGATGTTTTTGCACGAGGCAGTGCAACATATAATTGTCCATGAGAAAAAATAGGCTCAAGTAAACAACAACAAAATCTAAAGTTTGTCCTTGTGCTTTATTTATTGTCATTGCAAAACAAAGTCTGACAGGAAATTGAATTCTCTTGAATGGAATAGGTTAAAACTCATTGTTAGTTGGTGCAAGAGGTTTGTGTATGAACACTGATCTGCCTGCATGATCACCAAATGCAATCTTAGCATGTATTATGTTTTTGTCTAATCGTTTGCATATTAACCGGGTGGCGTTGCATAAACCTTCAGATAGATCTAGATTTCTTAATAAAATTATAGGTTCATTAACTTTAAGTGTTAATTTATGTGCAGGTAAGCCAGAAGGTTCTAAACTATTTAACAAGTCTTCATATTTCCCATGGTCATTTGCATTAACGGTTTGGTCAAAACCAACATATTCAACTGTATCTCCATGAAAAGACTGAATTATTAAATCATTTACTGCATCTACAAATTGGTTTTTTGTGGTAAGAATCGATGTGTTCATACTTTTTGAATTAATGGCTGGTGATGAATGCATAACAGGGAAAACCATATTATTAAGAGTATCTAAATCAGTGCCATCATTTTTAACCGGAATAATTATACGTGAAGGAAGTTCAATAGACACAACATCACGATTTTGACCCAATCCTTCACCTACCCCCAAAAGGAAAACGATAAACGCAGGATCCAATTGATCACGCATATTCTGAACAAGAGTAATTTTTTTAAGCATAGGCCATAAATACAATTTTATTAAAGATGCATTGATTGAATCAAGTTTAGTACCTTTGGTAATAACAGGTAAAATTTGTCTGAAATCCCTCCTAGCACAACTACTTTTCCCCCAAAGACCTGATTACTCTCCATCAGGTCTTGCAACAATGTATCTAATGTTTCAATCGTTTTTTTAGACATCGGAGCTTCATCCTATATAATCAGCTTAGCTTCTTTTATGATATGTGCTAATGATGTTTTTTTTTTTTACTTATTCGGCAAACTAAACCATCTGTTATGTCAATAGGTATCTTAAATCGTGAATGTCTTCGTTCGCGCCTCCTGGCAAAGAACGATGTCGCTATCCCGAGATATATGGTCGCCGCTAGGTTAAATGTCTTTTTGATCGAACGTCTGCTAATAAAGCTCTATACAGGTATGTTTTTCCTGTCCCCTAGGGCCATCTATAAAAAAAATTCTGGTTTATTTTCATATATTGCCTTTATTATGATTTTAAAAGCTTCTGCTTGTTCAATGTATAGTAGTGTCTTTGAATTTAAATCTGCCTCAGAAACAATTATATTTTGCTCAGACCTCAATTCCTTATTTAAGTCTTCAAATTGTCTAGAATTCATTCCATTGGGTATTAAGCCAAATAAAGCTATATCTTTTCCCATTGAATGAAGAAATGAGTTAATTTGTTGCAGGACAAGTCTTCTTATTTTATGCTTAGGAAGATGAGTTTGTCTAGCTATTTCTTCTGAAAAATTAGATTCAAATTGCTGCCATAATTTGGAGTCTAAAAGATAAAACATCTTGGTTTTTGGTAAGACACGTTTCAGTTTCGTAGCTTGGGACTATTACCCCTCCACAAAGGTAGCCGTTGCGTGGACTGGGTAGTCTCCCACATGGGTAGCAGCCGTGCCATATGAGGAGCTGAGGATATGTCATGGTGCATTCTCATCATGCAAAGTTTCTTTAGACCTTGTGTGTAACAAACCCCTTGTTTGGTTGAGTTTTACTAGTGAGTCTAGTAGAGGGGAGCGAGCCTTTATACATACGTGGTAGTAAAGATAACTTGTGTGCTATGACTTGTTTTAAATTCGGTGCTTCTATCCTTTACTGAGTGCTTAAGTACTCACCCTTTTATTTGTATGTATGCTCCCCACCCCGAGAAGGTGATGCATGTTACTATGATCGTGATGACGTTTATTACGAGGAGTAGTACCTATGTTGATGCTTGGAATTTACTTTGCTATTTTATTTTTATTTTTTTGTCTTGAGAGACGAGAGTTGAAATAATTATTTATCTTTTATGTTTGTCTTCTAAGTTAATGGTTGTAATAAATACACTAGTCACTCGTACTTTCTTTTCAGTTAAATGTTGTTGGGAACAACATATACTTTTTCTTTAGTTGGTTCGACATTGTTGTCGTTTAAGGTTCCGTGTCGTTTCATTTTCGCTTTAACCCTGTGTAATTACGCAAGGCTTACGTATATAATTGATTTAAATGTTAAATTATATACATGCTGATTGTTCATTTTTGGACAAGGACACGGTGTCTGGAACGAGACGTCACAAACTTAGTTTGCCATCTTCCAGGTGGGGAACTTGGCTGCTCCTATTGAAGATTGGACAGTTGGAGGGACTCCATTGACTTCATTAATGGTTGTCGAGAGGAGAAACGGTAATACAACGAGCTCTCACGTCGTCTACTTTTTTTTTGTAACTTATTATGTTTTTACCCTTCACTGTTTTATGCAAGAAGGTTTTTCCTAACTTGTTCATTATATGGTCAATTCATGTAACTGCTTTATCTTTTCGTCCTCCTGTATAGGCAAGTTCAAGCCTATGATTAAAAAAAGCAATGGTGGCTCGTTGTATGCGTTATTATTGTGGTTCGGTTGATAGTTTCTATTGTGTTATGTATATGTACTTTTATCGGAACATGGTGAACTATAATGAAGTATGTATTGTTTAAAAGTAGTTATAAGGTGTCCAAAGTACAATATTTATTTTCATAGTTCATGGTGTATGTATGAAGCAATTATGGCCTGCATTAACATTAATTTATGGTCTGCATCCAATTGGTCATTACGGCATGCATGTGCATGCCGTGGTAGATGATTTTAGTGATTCTACTGTATTCTTTGTACGTTGTAATTGATGTAGATAGGCCATTTATGGCGTGCTCTTGCATGCCTCGAACAAAATTTTCTTTTGGGCTCCAACTATATTTATTTACGGCGTTCATTCCAGATGCTTTTCGGCCTACAAAAGCATGTTGTAATTTCAACATAAATTTACGGCGTGTCCATCGATGGCTTGCATTTGTGCATCGTACTTTACCATATATGGCGTGCCTTGCACGCCGGAAATTGATAAATTTCTTGTAGTGGAAGACAACTAACTTTTGAACTATGAAATGAGAGGGAAAACGTGTCAATACAATTTGCAGAAAATTGATCATCTAGGAATGCAATTGATGATACTAATTAGTTAATTACATCTCTAATTGTAGCTTAAATAGACTTTGGAGGAGTAACCATTCTCTAACTAAGTCGTAACAACTTCAAAAGAATTTTCCACGCAGGAACTCAGGCGTGCGCCTTAAGTTGTGAGGTGTGCGCCTAACATCAAAAACACCTCTTTTAATTTTAGACTTCTACAGTTGTCTTGTTTTTTACATCTCGAGTAATAAATTTTGAAATAAATGTTGTTTTGCAAAAATGTTTCGATCAATTAAATATGAACATTAATGTTATCAAACTATTGGTATGAAACTAATTCAATAAACCAAAATTAGAAGAGAATGAATATAATGTAAAACAAAAAAAAAATTTCTTACTCACTTTATACCATCTCCATTCTATAGATCACCTCATTACAATGAAAGGACTAATTATCTATAAAAGGGAAAGATGAAAAGTTGTCTTCATCTATAATATACTATTATAAACACAAACAGAAAGCTTGCAGTTTAAGAAAGAAACAAACACAGAAGCAATGCAAACATAAAGAATGACGGAATTGATAAACACGGAAACAAGAAGAACACAGTGATTTAACGTGGTTTCCGGCGTTGTGCCGACTACTCCACGGACAGAAAATGAGAATATTATTATGCATAGAATTACAAGGTTTTCACAAGTGTGTGAATAACATTTTGAATGACACACATTGCATTGATTACACCAATGGTATTTATAGGCACAAATCTCAAACCCTAACCGCCATAAGATCAATGTCGGAATTCTCAAATATACCCCAGATGTGGACCCACTCAATGTTATCCACCAGATTTAAACCCACCAAAACTGACTTCCCAGACTTGTAATCAACTGCCCAGATGTAGAACTCAGCTATACTCCGCATAACTCAAGAGTCCGTAAACCGATCGGCCGACTTGTAAGAAAGTCAGTTGCACTTCATCAAATTGACTTTCACAGAATTGAATATACTTAACTGAAACTGACCATCAATCTCAGTCTTCATCTCAGATTAGTTCCACAAGATCATTTATCAGTTTAGAGGTCAAGTGACCAAAACTGACATATACAATTAATAAGATTAAATGAAAATGAAAGATGAATCAATGTCATTAAAGAAAGGAAGATAAAAGGTGGAGGGAGATTCAATGGACATCCGTTATTATATTACTACTATAACAAACAAATACTAGTACTAATTTTAACAACTCTCGGAATATGAACGGAGGAAAGGGAGTATATGTTGTAATTAATTGCATAATTATGGCCTCACAAACTTCAAAAAGGCGATAACACTGGGAAGATGAATCATTTTACTGATCATCAAAGCATAATACTTGAAGGATTGGAATTATTACTATATATAAGATTAATGGCTTAGGCGACTACATCCCCTAACAATTACCACAAGAAAATATAAAAGAAGCCCGCGAATCGAGATCAGTCATGCTTTGCAGGATTTGTTGGTATAGGAAAGAACAAGATCGGATGCTAAAAATCCCCGGTTGCAACCATTTATTCTGTAAAGAATGCATTAACAGTCACTTGGAGACAAAATTCCATGAAAATATTGTTTGCAATGTGAAATGTCCAGCTTCTGATTGTGCAGTTGAACTGGACTTCCATAACTGCAAAGATTTTGTGTCCAAAAATGTTGAAGCTAAATGGTTGGATTTCTTACTGAGTGAACTTGTTAAGAAAATGGGATGGAGTAAGTGTCCTCGCTGCGGATTCTATGTTGAGAAGATAGATGGTTGTCAACACATCACCTGCAGGTTAGCGTTTTTATCTACTCTGTTATTAAGTAATAAAGCATATATATAGTAATACAAGAAGAAACCTTTTCAACACATACATGTCAAATTTGAGTTTAATTGGTAAGTTTGGTAATATTGGAGGTGAAATCTAGTTTTAATTAATAAATATATTCTATATATATACTCGGGGGGCATAATCCTGAATGACGGGAGGCGATAATTCATAGATTTTTCACAATCAGAAAAATGTATATTAGTGTTTTTTCTGTCTCATTGAATCCGAAAAAAGACTACTATATATCGGGAAAAAAAAACATCTATACATTTTGCATTATACATTGAAAGACAACATTACTAAAAAAAAATCGCAGGATCTGAATATATTAATCCATCTACTCTTGTCATTAAAGATTTCAAACACTACAAACAATGTTTTCTTTAGGAAAACCAACATTTCAAACTTTTTAATATTTGTTTAAATTTATTATTTTGGTAATAACTATGTAATTTTATTTACATTATAAAGGTTTTTTGACAAATCATTCGATTATTAAGTTGGTTTTCTTATGTAAACCAACATACCAAAACTTATTAATATGTGATTAATGTCTTGCTGGCACTAGTAACTACATCTTTAATGATATATGATGTTGTTGTCACAAGAAGCTATCATTTGTGACAAATTTAACACTTATCACAAAATCATCTATTATTGTATTGCACCCGTCCTATAAAAAATGTTTACATTTTGGAAGAAAAAAATTGTACCGCATAAATCTCCATTTAAAAAACTAATTAATTAGTTAATGTAATTTTTTCAACCATACCGTTATCATAATATTTAATGTTTGTATGTATTATGTGATAGAAGTATATGTCTTTTGGTACCTAAAATACAATATTAATCGCTTTTTAATTATACGCAATATAATAATCGGACAATTTTTAAAATACGAAGTTAGTAGTGTTTTTTTTGCGAATCCGAAAGAGCGGAGTGACCCCACCCCAAAAGGTGCATGCATCCGCATCCGCCCTTATATACTACAGTGGTTTTATGGTGGGCCCGCGACCACGTACGCCATACTTCATTCACCAACGAAATGTCTTATAAGAAGGGTAAAAACGTCAATACATGGAATTTATATTTTACGGTGGCGCTTGTATTATTTGTCATTTTTCTATTGGCCCTGATCACAGTAAATCATCATTGGTCCAGGACCATAATAAAATTTCCCTATATACTAAATAACAAGAACTATGCATGCATGCATGCAAATTCGTTACGGACCTGAATCCCCTGCTGTGTACAGGCGGGGTATGTGCAAAATCAGCCGCAGCTTTGTGTTTTTCTTTTTCATTTTTTTCTTAGGGTCTTCATCTGTACAAAAATGCCAGAATTGTGCTGTGATCCAAATTCGTTACTACCCTCTAATGGTATATATATATATATATATATATATATATATATATATATATATATATATATATATATATATCACTTTGTATCAACTAGATTAATGTACTACAAAACTTAATTATGTTGAGGATTCGTCTTCTCCGTTCTAAAGTTTATATATATATATATATATATATATATATATATATATATATATATATATATTGTCTTATATATGTTTTGTTGCCTGATTACAGGTGTGGATATGCATTTTGTTACGCCCCTATATACTAAATAACAAGAACTATGCATGGAATGGTTACCCTCTAATGGTATATTTCTATCACTGGGTATCAACTACATTAATGTACATAATATATATATATATATATATATATATATATAGAAATGGGTTCATATACATATTTATTGATCCATACTTACCGTCATTTACTACTAAATATAGTATTGATCATTATTTTAGTAAGATCCTGTTATTGTTTGAGTCACGGCTAGTTTCTAACAGATTTTATATAATAAACAATAACATTTTATACAATAACTGTGCTTGACTCAAACAATAACCAAAGTGCACTAAAATAATGATCGAGATGCGAGTATGTAGGTATGTATGGATAGTATGGTATGTAGTGAACCCAACCCTATATATATATATATATATATATATATATATATATATATATATATGTATGTATGTATGTATATATTGTCTTTATATGTTTTGGTTGCCTGATTACAGGTTTGGATATGAATTTGTTACGCTTGTGGAGAAGATTGAAGTGCTAAACACACATGCTTGTGATGTGGAAGGATAATTGCAATTTCATCTAACAGCATATTATCTACTTTCGAAGTCTTGATATAATTTTTTTTGTTGAGGAAAGTCTTGATATAAATTTAAATGATGTAATTTGATTATTGTATATCTTCAATAGTTTGTTAATATATATTTCATGCTTGATGGGTATAATTATTAGGAGACCTACATTTTCAAACTAAGGGTCCGTTTGGTAAACAAATTTAGTACTTATTCTGGAAAAATTAAGTGGCGGTAAAAATTAAATATGTTTGATAAAAAATTTAACACATCTTAATTATTTAAATGTCACTTAATTTTCAATGTAAAAATAACAAAAAATTTCAGCGCTTGAGGCAGTTCTTTATCTCTGAAAAAAAGGAAAAAACCGTCAACATGCATGTTGGCAACCACGTTTATAGATCACAAGTATTTTTTTCCTTTTTATTTAGCTTTACCCGTTTTTTTTTTCATTTATTTTTATGTGTCTTATTATTATTATCATTATTCATTATATCATAAACACTGTAGCCCTATAATAATTATATATATATATATATAGGGTTGAGTTCCCGTGCATACCATACTATCCATGCTTACCGTACATACTACTAAAATAGTGCATCTCGATCACTATTTTAGTGCACTCCTGGTTATTGTTTGTCTGCAACTACAAATTGAGGAGCAGGTGTTTCTAGTTAGGTTTCTAGTTTCTACAAACTCGCTCCTCAATTTGTAGTTGCAGATCAAACAATAACAAGCAAGCACTAAAATAGTGATCGATGCACTATTTTAGTAGTATGTACTGTAAGCATTGATCAATATGTATGTATATTAACCCATTTTATATATATATATATATATATATATATATATATATATATATATATATGTATTATACATACATAAACACGTATATATGTATTACAGTTAAGCAGATCCAAAAATATTTTTAGGAGGGGTCCGTAATGTTTTTTCTTAAGTAAAATAATTTTTTCACGAGATCCAAAATATTTTTTTATAGGTAAAATGTAGATTTTTTATTTTTCTAACGGGTCCGCGGACCCATTGTGATACACATAGCTCCGCCTCTGTATAAACACACATACAACAGTGAAACTAATGCTATTTATGATTTCAGATTTATAGTATTACCAAACAGTCTAAATACTTAAATCATTCAGTTACTTAATGTTTTCAGATTTCAGACTTCAGACTTCAGATTTCAGACTTCAGATTTAACAAACGGCCACTAATATTTATTAGAAAACAAAGGGCCAGAATTTAGAAATTATTTATGGTCGAAAGACGCTAAACTGAGAGTTTTATTAAATGTATAAGATGATTACATCTTCTCTTTTATCGCAACACGAGGACTACCCAGGGGTCACCCACGCATCCTAGTACTACTCCCGATTAGATTACTTCTCTTATTTGGAAGAAGTATTGATGTAGTGAGGATGTAAGAAGTATTTAAGTCGATGGTTGTTTTTGTCTATTTTGTTATTTATATGTAATGAATGGTATTTTTGTCTTTAGATATGTCAAACATTAGGCTATATATATATAGAGCCAAACCCTTCTCCCAATGAGGGAGAGCTTTTGGATATTTTCTTACTGTAAATGATTTTGCTGAGAGCTTCAACATTTATTTTCAATCAAATTCTATAGCTTTACATCATCTGGTAATCGGAGCCAAGTTGAAGTTTTCCTTCACAAGAGATATGATTGGCATGGCTGTTAAAGGAAGCCGGATTCGCGACGATGTTCGGAATTCGAAGATCTTTCGGGATATTCTGTCGAGGCTTCATCGGGACTGCGATTCATTTATGTCACAATTGAATCGAGGTATAGATGGAGTGAGACACCACCTGAAGCAAACCACCTGCCGAGTTGAGCCAGATTTGCCTCGTCTTCCTCCGGATTGGGTTTGTGAATGTCATAACACATGGAAGTGCAGCCTTAAAGAAGAAAACAAGCATTGGGTGAGGTCCAAAATTGAATGGATCGATATAGTTGGCTGCTTTTTTTGAAAAAACACAACCACCAGAAAACTTGAAGTGCAAACTGGCGTGTTATGCTTTAGAAGGTGAGGTTGAACAGTGGTGGCAGCAATTGCAGCACCGGAGAGTCATGGGAGGTGAATCCAAGATAACATTATGGCCTAGGTTGAAGTTCCTCTTGAGTCTTGATCAATGAATTTTGGTCCACAACATGTTCGACAAAATGTCCCCTCCAAGTCTGCAACGATAGGTTGGGTGAAAATGTCCGTACGACCATGAAAATGAGTTCTCCTTCACCGTGGAAAGTGCCCAGCAATCGGAAATTATGTGGAGCAAAGCAGTGTTAGTAGTGTCATGCCCAACAAGTGTTTGACAGAATTCCCTCTTGAGTCATACATCAACATAAAGGACTGAAAGAATGATCTAATGTCTCATGAGGTATCTGTGTCAAGCTAGAAAGACAACGGCATCGGATCTTTGGATAAATGAAAATCATTGAGTCTTAGCACTAAAGGAGCAATAGGACACAATAAGCTAAAGGTAAACTTCAAGATCTTGAACTGTCAAACTTAGTTGATATGTGTGAAGATGAAAGTGAATATGAGCAAGATCTTAGTGTGGAAAGTGAGTATGTCATGATTAACGGACTTGGAGAAAAGATTCCCGACATGACGGAAACAAAGAAGATCCTCTCAAATGAAGTGTTTGAACACACATCTGAAATGAAAACCCTCGGCAAAGGAAAAGATCACATTAACAGCTCAAAGCTGATGGCCAAGGTTAAATACACAGGTTCACATCAACAAGAATCTTCATACATCTTTGGTTTTGCCTCATATGAAGCCCAGGAGGTAATGTTGTTGGCTCAAAACTTCATGGAAACAAGTTCCCTGTTAAGCAGCCATAAGAGTTACACATACCTTATATACTCCCTCCGTCCCATTTTATTTGTCCATGTTTCCTTTTTGGTTTGTCCTAAAATAAGTGTCCACTTTGTGCATTAATTGTTAAATTTCTTCAAATACCCTTCTCTCTTCATAATATTTACAATAAAAAATGTGTAGCATTAAATGCTCCAACAACAACTTAAAGGGCATAAGTGTAAAAATATTGGATCATTTAATGTGATTCAAAGCATTAACTACATTTTTCTTAATCTGTGTGAAAAGTCAAACAGGACAAATAAAATGGGACGGAGGGAGTATATGGATGTGTTCATTTTTGACCCGGGCGGAAACATTAATGTATTGGAAAATTGTGGGGAAATTATTCATGAGTATTTCAAATTTGTGAGAAGTGAGGAATATGATTTGGTACTGGATAAAGGATTATGTGTATGTGATAAAAAGAGTTTAGGCATGGAACCAATGCTTGCGTGAAACCTAGTGCTCATAAGAAAATTGTTAGCATTTGAAATCTTTATTGTCATCCAAAGAAGATGTGAGCCTAATATTTACATTTTAAGGGGCAAAGATGCTATCAGAAAGATCACTTTAATGTTGGGTGAAGGAATGAACGTTTTTTTAAAGTATTTCTCTCATAGTATGACTATGGGAACATAGGGTTGTCAAAAACTCGGGAAAGAAAGGAGTCACTGGTTGGAAAATTCAGTCCATACTGATGTGGGTAACCTTGTAAATGTTGTTTCAGATTTGCACCCTGTTGATTCTTGGTACACCTGGTTTCAAAGAAGTATTAACATATCCTTATTTATGTTTGTTGGGTCTGCCTACAGCCTCCTCGATACATATCCGGAAGCCTTGTTTCATGAGTTGCCCAAGACGATTAATGTCAATATTGCTACCAAAGAATCGGCAGATCTCGCCAAGAACGTTGCTTCTCTATTTGTTGGTACTAGTATCAAATGGCAGACTAAATGGAGCAAACAATCATGGATTGTGCCGTTGTTATTCGATCCAGGTGGAAGTATCTATACTTTAAAAAAAATGGAATTCTGTGAATCACTTTCTATTCAATTTTTGCAAATTGTTTGTGATTAACCTTGGTTGTGTGAAAGCTGATAAATGACGATACGGGATTTCACCCCTCCACGTGGAATTATCAATTGGTCCAGCTGGCATGTAGGAAAGTCCAAGTGTATTATTCATGTCGGGTCGATAACGAGACGAGTCAGTGATGTCCGCAGCAATCAGCAGATTCCGCAAGTGTCCCATCTCGAAGACCCATGTCGGTGTTATACGAGTCGAGACCAGGGTTAAAGCCCAGATTCCTAAGCCCAACATCCAGAGGGTTACTTGGGCAAGGAGGCAAGGCCCAGTAAGGGTATTTATGTCAGTAGACCAAACTGCCTTAAATTTAGGGCAGAGGAAGGACATGTGCCTATAAATATACAACTCCAGGAACTACGTAAGGCTTGATTCCTGGATATTACACAGGATACGTAGGCAATCCAAGATACATTCTTGGACTCAGCCATAAAATACCAAAAACACCATCTTTATTACATTTTTAGCCATTCGATCCCTTTACAGCTCATCCTTAGATCACAAGTGGCCCTGATAATCCGGTGGTGCATTATTTAGCATCATCATTTGGCGCTAGAATGAGGGCCTTCTACCGGTGAGTTGATAAAAACATCACAATGGCACCACCAGCAAGAAGACAGAAACCAACGAGTAGCTAGAACCTACAAGTCGAAGAGCACACGGATATAGATCCAGCAGGGGTTCAAACTCAAGCTCAGGAAGTCCCCATTGGATCTAGACCCGCAGTTGCTGATCCCCCAAGGCCTCAACTTCCCCCGCAGTTGCAGGACATGGCTGATCACTTGGCGTCTCTGGACGAAGCCGCCTTGAAAAGAGTGGTGGCTTCTGCATTCATGGGTAAGGGAATTTGTAACCCCCCTGAGGAACACCTGTTAGACCCACCGGGTCGGAAGGAGATTCAGAATGCCAGGAGGAAGAAGCCTGTCGATCCTCGAGAAAAGCGTGAGGACGAAGTAGAAATCAGCATAACCAAGAAACGTCCCAGGCATGAAAAGCAACAAAGGCAAGTCGAGGATAGCATTCACAATGAGTTTAATCGCAACGTAGGGAAAGACCAGCCTACAGAATGGCTCGAGTCGCCATTTAGCCCCGAGATAGAGATATACACGATGCCCGAGTCCTTTAAACCACCGAAGATGAAACCTCATGATGGTACTACGGACCCAGAGGACCATCTGTATCGATATATATCATTGATGAGACTGAGGAATGCCAATGATGCTATGAAGTGTCGAGCCTTCGACGCCTTGCTTACGGGTCGAGCTCGGGAATGGTTCCATAAGCTATGACCTGGATCAATCTCAAGTTTTTTACAGTTGGGACAGAAATTTTGAGATGCTTTCATCGGGAACAAGAAGTTCCACCTCAGTGCTACTCACCTCATGAATATCAAGCAAGAGAAGGGAGAGTCAACTATCGATTTCATGAGGCGTTTTAATCTCGAGGCTATGAAGGTGCACAATGCCAGTGATGCACTTCTGGTCAATTCATTCATTGGAGGATTGCGGAATATGAAGCTGTATGATAAACTTTCTAAAAAGATGCCCAATGATATAGACGAATGTGTTAACATAGTCCATAGGTTTTGCCAAAGTGAAGAGGCAGTGCGCTTGCACACCATTTCACTTGGCCTCAACTCGAGGAATGACACCCGAGGCCAGACCAAGGGTCAGCCTAAGGGTCAGAATGATGAAGTAAAGTCCAATGTATTCGATCGACTGACAACGCCGATCACGGATCGGCTCGGAAAGAAAGGAAATTTGAAAGATCGAGATTTTATCCCTCTCAACTGATCTTGGGGGGAGGTGCTGGCTATCATGGTTAAGAAGAATATCGCTCGGACACCCAAGCCGATGTCCAAAGATCCTGAGAAGAGAAAGAAAACCCACAAGTACTGTGACTATCACAAGGACGTGGGGCATAACACAGAAGAGTGTTTTGACTTGAAGAGAGATATTGATGCCTGTATTCAAGAGGGTCGGTTGGACGAGGTGATCGACCGATCAGAGAAGGACGAGCCAAAGGGCTGTCGAGAATATAAGAGAAAGAGTATAACCGGGGGAGAGAGCGATCGCCACAACGAGATAATCGGAGGCGTCGGGATAGGTCATCCGAGCCGACTTATAGAGATAACCGTCGAGATGATCACCGAGAAGATTTGAATCGAGACCCTCACGGGGATAACCGCATCGGGTATGATGTCAACAAGATTGTCGCAGAATATGAGTCAGATCGACCTCGATCCAGTCGACAGTCTTTGGACTGATCGAGGGAATCGAAGAAGCTTAGGTTCACGACGGAGGTGGGTTATGGATCCAAAGATGATGTTCCAAGCTCCCACAGTCACAGTGAAGGTTTGGTAATAGAGGCAGTGATAAGCCGGGGTCGGATAAAGAGAGTCTGTGTTGACAGTGGCAGTGCTGTCAACATCCTTTACTACTCAGCCTTCAAAGCCATGAAATTGAGGGATGAAGACATTGTACCATTGTCAACTCAATTGTTTGGTTTCACAGGTCAGGCGATCCACCCTGTCGGGTCGATAAACTTGCTAACCACAGTTGGAGACGGGGAAAAGGGTTGAACAATGGAAATGACGTATGTTGTAGTTAAGGCCCCATCGGGGTACAACGTGATATTAGGTCGACCTGCTTTATATGATCTAAGGGCCATCATCTCTACCTTCCATAACAGCATGAAATTTCCCACATGGTATGGTACCTGTGAAGTGAATGGAGATATCGAGGTAGCCAGAAATTGCAGTCTAGTTACGATGAAAGGGAAAGGCGTGGGGCAAGTGTTAGCTGAAGAATTAATCCCTGAGGAAGAGGAAGATCAAAGCTGGGTCTCTGTCAACCCGATAGAGGAGATTCGTGTGTGGAATGAGGAAGAGGGCCAAGGGGTCCAGATCGGGAAGTGGATGCCACACCCCGACACGAAAGCCTTGGTCGACCTTCTTGTTGAATATCGAGACGTTTTCTCTTTGAAGGCAGACAACATGCCAGGCCTATCGGCGGATATAGCAGTTCATCGACTCAATGTCGATCCGAGAAAGAAGCCGATACGACAGAAAAAGAGGAACCTCGCCCCTGAGAGGAAAGAGGCTGTAAAGAAAGAGGTTGATAAATTGTTAGTTGCTGGAATCGTCAAAGAGGTAATCTACCCCGACTGGCTAGCTATTCCAGTGCTGGTCAAGAAGCCAGATGAAAGCTGGCGGATGTGCGTGGATTTTACGGATCTTAACAAAGCATGCCCTAAGGATTCGTATCCTCTCCCAAAGATTGATCAGTTGGTCGACTCGACCCTGGGCTTCGAGGTATTCGGGTTTCTAGATGCGTATAGGGGATATTATCAGATCTTCATAGACCCTCAAGACTCGGAGAAAACCGCATTTATCACAGATTTTGGCACATTCTGTTTCGTGATGATGCCGTTTGGGCTAAAGAATGCAGGCACCACTTATCAGAGGGCGATTAACAAAATTTTCAAAGGACTGATAGGTCGAAATATGGAAGTCTACGTCGACGATTTGTAGATCAAGAGCAAGTCCATGGGACAATTTCTTGCCGATGTTAGAGAGGTTTTTGAGGTACTACGGGCTACAAACAAGAAACTCAATCAGAAGAAGTGCACCTTTGGGGTTCGATCTGGGAAATTTCTAGGCTATATCATATCGAGAGATGTGATTCGAGCTAACCCAGACAAGATCGAGGTCCTCAAGAATATGCCCGCACCTCGTAACGTCAAGGAAGTACAACGGTTGACTGGTCTGATGGCGGCCCTCAACCGTTTCTTATCGATATCCGCGTAAAGAGCCCTACCCTTTTTTAAGATATTAAGGAAAGCAAGTCCGTTCCATTGGGATGATAAGTGTCAGAAAGCATTCGACGACCTGAAGGAATATTTATCCAATTTACCAACACCGTCTTCACTTCGGGAAGGAGAAAAACTCCTGGTTTACCTAGCTATCTGTGAAGAGTTAGTAAGTGTCGTCTTGGTTCGAGAAGGAGAACAGGGACCAGTACCGATCTATTTTGTAAGCAAGGAGCTGAAGTCAGGTATATGCCTGCCGAGAAGTTAGCATTGGGTCTGGTTCACTCATCGAGGAAGTTAAAGCCTTATTTTCAGGCACATCCTATTGCTGTAATAACTGATCAACCTCTGAAACAAATTTTGGCCAAGCCCGAGACATCGGGTCGATTAGCGAAATGGGTTGTCGAGTTGGCTGAGTATGACATCGAGTTCTTGCCTCAGACTGCAGTTAAAGGCGAAGCACTGGAAGACTTCATCGCCGAAGGTTTATCTATCCAGTTAGAACAGGAGAAACAAGCACCGTAGGAACAGTGGACCATCCACGTTGATGGTGCATCTAGTAAAGAAGGATCGGGAGCCGGTTTACTGTTGGTCAGTCCGAAAGGGGAGGAATTCCCTTATGCGCTTCGATTCGAGTTCAAGGCCACCAACAACGAGACAGAATATGAAGCCATGATTACAGGTTTAAAACTGGCATCCATGTTGGGAGTCGAGAATCTTCTGGTATATAGTGACTCTCAGCTCGTAGTAAATCACACACGAAGTGAGTATGATGCCAAAGAGGAGGCGATGAAGAGTTATTTGAAAGTGGTTCAAGGATTGATATCAAAGTTTAAAACAGTTCGCATAGAACAGGTACCTCAAAGTGAAAACAAGAGGGCCGATGCGTTGCCCAAACTCACGTCGAAATTCAAATCGAAGAGGAAATTTCTGGTAGAAATGTTAGCGGAGCGGAGCTATAATGAGGTCGATGTGCAACCAGTTGTACAGGGGACGACATGGATGGACCCTATAGCTCTATACTTAAAAGACGGAGTTCTCCCATTTGACAAGTCCCAAGCCAGAAAGACCCGACTGCAAGCCTCCAGGTATGCCCTGTTTGATTATGTTCTTTATCGAAAATCGTTTGTAACGCCCTGGATGCGATGTGCATCGGGAGAAGAGGGGGCCTATCTCCTAGAAGAAATACATCGAGGGGTTTGTGAAAATCACTGTGGAGCTCGAATGCTAGCAAGGAAGTGTAAACTAGCAGGTTATTTTTTGCCACCCATGCAAAAAGATGCCAATCGATTGGTCATGAGATGCAGAGCTTGTCAAGTACATGATGTGGTGACGCACCAGCAAGCACAAGAGATGAATGCTATCGAATCAGTGTGGCCGTTCGATGAATGGGGAATCGATATAGTGAGGCCTTTACCTCGAGCCCCAGGCAACTTCAAATATGTAGTGGTTGCAGTTGATTATTTCACAAAGTGGGTCGAGGCCAAAGCTCTTACCGACATCAGGGCTCAGACCATCAAAAAATTTCTTTGGGAAAGTATTTTGTGTAGGTTTGGAGTTCCAAAGTATCTAATCTCGGATAATGGGACTCAATTTCTAGATGACAGAGTGCAGAACTGGCTTGAGGAATACAAGATTGAACATAGAACCACCTCCGTGGCCCGACCTCAGTCCAATGGACAGGTCGAACAGACAAACAGGCAGATAAAATTTGGTTTGAAAAAGCGGTTTTAAAATGAGAGTCGAGATTGGGCAGCTCAGCTCCCTAGCATTCTATGGTCGTATCGACAGCACCCAATGCAGCCACGCAAGAAACCCCCTTTTCCATGGCTTATGGATGTGAAGCCGTCATACATGCGGAAATCAGGTTATCCTCGCCTCGAGTTTTGGCCTACAACGTCGAAACAAATGCTGCCGATCTGAGACAAGAAAAAGGCAATGTCGAAGGAGAGAGGTTGCTGCGCATCATATGGCCAATTACAAAAGAAAGATCTCGCAATATTATAATGCAAGGGTAAAGTATAAATACTTCCAAGTAGGGGACCTCGTGTTGAGGAAGAACGAAGCAAGCAGGCAGGACCCAATAGGTAAACTCGAGCCGAATTGGGAAGGTCCATACAAAATTCTAAAAGTACATCCTAAGGGATCGTACCAGCTGGGCAGATCGGATGGCAGTACAATACCTCGAACTTGGCATGCTACCAATCTCAGAAAATATTATGTTTAAACTGTTTATTCACTTCATGACATTTGCAGCTTTATTATTTAAGTCATTTGTAACAGGTCGATATGACATTATATTTCGATGCTTTTTATTCTAGAAGTTTTCTTTTTCTAATTATGCTGTACTTGCAAGATCATGTAAAAAAGAAAAGTGGGGCAGAAGAAAAAAGAGCAAAATTCGACCACGACAGAAATTCCTTGACACGATGGAGTTAAAATAAAACGGTGAAAAAGCCAAGTCACTGACAATGCTTATATCACCCCCGACTTGCCAATAAGCCACGATGCGAGGCGGTCGGAAGATCCCATAGTGGATACCTAATCCGACCAGATAATAAGCACCACGATGTGGGACAGTCGAATAAGGAATTTTTAATTCGACCAAGTCATAAGCCTGACGAGGCACGACAGTCGAATCGAGCTCCGACCAAATAGCCAAGTCAAGCCGATAAGGCTGTACAATGCTAGGTCGACTCATATACAAGTGTACCATGAGCCATGTACTCATACTACACTTCGAGGGCCCACAGGGGAATTAAGTCCAAAGGACTATGATAACGGAAAAATTCACCGTTATTTTTATAACTTTTCAACCCGTTTCTGATATCATTTCGAGTATTTTTATATCAGTTCGAGTCATTAATTCCTATGTTTCATCTACATATGTTAGTAGTAGTTATTTTATAAAATATCGTGTTTTTATGTGTTTTTACTAGTTTTTTGTACCGGTTTAGTAACGTGTGTCGGGTCGGATTTACGTTTGGTATTTTGGTGGTTTATTGCAGAATTATAGGTTAACCAAAATCCCGAGTAACGACACGCGTTTGAGGCCTAAAAGAGGTGTTTTTAGGGATATAAGACGTGCCACAAGCTTAAAAGGTCAAGTGGATCGGTGGTTCAGTAGTGTCACTAACGATTTATATCTTCGACGAACCAATGGACCATTAAAACGGAATTTTATGAAGAGGTGGCCTTAATGAAAGTTGTAGATCTTTGATAGAGCTTTCCAACGCATTTTGAATCATGTTAATTGGAGGTCTACAACTCAAGTTATGACCAAGTGGCTAATCGATTAGTAATAGTAAAAATCCCGAAAACGACACGACATACGAATGGCTCATCAAAACGGCGTTTTCTGAAAAAGAATCTTTCATGAAAGTTGTATATCTTCAATAAAGCTTTCCAATGGATTTTGAATCAAGTCAATCGGATTTCTACAACTCAAATGGTGGTCAAGTGGCTAATTGATTTGTATTAAGGAAAGTGTCGCAAACGACACGTAATGGGAATGACCCATCAAAACGACGTTTTCTGAAGGAGTGTCCTTCATGAAAGTTGAAGAATTTTCCGAGAGCTTTCTAATGACGTTTGAATCATGATTTTTGGAGGTCTACAACTCGAGATATGAATTTTAGAAGTTTAATATATAATTATATATAATTATATTCCGCTGCATGTGCTGCATGTTACTACTGTAATGATTAGTGATGATGATCTCGGATCGATCCGGCACAATTTCGGATCGATCCGGCTCCTCAACATTTTCTATATATACAGAGCACATGCAGAGAAACCTTTTGCCCCCTTCTTTCCCTCCTTTGCTTCATCTTCTCCCTTCTATTTTATTTTGGGGCCTATATATATCTATATTGATATATATATTTGTAGTAATTTATGTCGTTATAATGTCGGTGTAATAACCCGACTAGTTATCGTTTTAATATAATTTCATTTCCGTTTTTATTGCTTTCTTTTACTTTTATGCAATTAGTATAAATATATATATATACGTATACTATATATATATCTATATCTATATATATCTATATATATATCTATACGTATATCTATATAGCTGTAGTTATCTTTTTCGTTTTGTTATTTTCGTTGTTATTTTCGTTAAATATGAGTAGTTAAACTCAACATAGCCGAATTATGTGAAAACGGGTAAAATTAACCCTCGGGAGACGAGATGGGAGTTGTGTGCGCGTAATTAAACGTTCGTATGATAAACTCATGTTTTAAAACCCGTTTTGATCATTTTCCTAATTTTGAATAAAATTGACAACTTTGTTCACGGTTACATCGAGCTTATAAATGTATTTTGCGGTGAGATGTGAGATATGGATATCACTAATCATAACCACGATTGTTAGATTGACAATCTAAGTGATGATCCTGGACTATGCCTAAGTGAAATTCTTATTTTTACGAGATGTGCGAAACATGTTTTAAAATCACTAAACCATAGTCTTAATCGTTAGATTGGCAACCTAAGTGATACGTTAAAACTATGTTTTCTGTGAGGTTTTTTTTTACGGTTTTTTATTCTGGTCAACCATGTTAGGCGAGTTAGCTCTCTAAAGGGAGGGTTAATAAACCTAGTGTGGGGGTTAAGTGAGAGCTGTTCAGATCTTAACGCAAGAATAAAAAGTTGACACCCGTGAATGTCATATGAACTGAATCAGATAAAACACACTCCTTATCAAGTTTTTCCTGTGGGGAGATAACCTGTTGGATCATGGCTCGGCTATGCTTTTTAATCACCTAGTTAATCTCGTTAGTTAAAATTTATTTTTCGCATTAGTATAAAAACTCCACCTAAAACTTTGATCGCCTAGACTAAGAACCACGTTCGCTTTGGTACTCACAACCACATTTCTCTTGGGACGACCTCGTACTCCTGTAGCTATCCTAGCAATCGACCTGGTACTCTGCCAGTTAGAGAGTTGGTTTACCCACAGTTGCGAGTCTTTATAAATGTATTTTTAGTGGGTGAATTTTTCGCTCATCAGACTACACCCCACAAGGCAGCGTTTGCAAGGGAATTAAGTCGGAAAAGACTGCACCCTAGACAAATAATTAACAATGAGAAAGACATTCAAGGGAAAAATATATATATTGAGATTCAAAAATCAAAATGTCAAAATGCAAAATTAAAGAGTTTCAGAGATCGAATCACAGATTTGACCTGACAAAGATCACATTCAAACAAATGAAAGTTATACAACCAGATCGAATCGAAAGGTTCAATAAAAGATCGAATCAAATAGCTTAAAAACGACAACAAGAAAAACAACGTCAGGTAGCAGGTTGGTTCGAAGTAGAGGCATCGGGGTCGACTGGATCACCCGACTCGAGGCTTTCCCCTTTATCCCTCTCGAAGACAGGGGTCACATACTTGTCATATAAAGACACACCAGCTTTGAATTCTGTGAAATATCTACCATATCGGGGGATGGCTTCCGGATCGTACAAGCATGCCTTCTCGATGCTCGAAACTTCAAAATCGGGGAGGACCATCTTGACCTGATCCAATGCATTCGAGAATCCCCCTTCATGGCCTGACTCATCAGCAATGCCAGGTCATTCTCGAGCTCTTCAGAAGCCAGTAAGTCCTTTTTAGCCGCTTCCAAGCGAGTTGTAAAGCTGTCGACCTCAAGCTGAAGGTCATCTCGAGCCTTGATAGATCCCGCCAACTCAGCTTTCGTTTGATCGAGCTCCGATCTCACCTCCGCCGGCTCCAACCTCACCGACGCTAGCACAACATCCCTGTCGGATATTTCTTTCTGCGCTTTAGACAGATCATCCCGAGCCGCTGCCAGGTCAGACTCCAGTTTGACACGTCGATCATCCAGCTTGTTCGCCTTGGCTTTTTGCTTCTCGATGTCGGAGGTCAGCCTGGCGATGGTTTCTTTATGTTCCTCCAAAGCTGCTGATGGGGACTCAATTCAGTTCATGGCCACTTTAGCTGCAAGCCGAGTCTGCAAAGGAGAGCACTATTGATATCGGAAACAGGCAAAAGTCCCGAAGTTATAAGGGAAATGAAAGGAAGACTTACAGCTCGGTGGCTTTTCATGAAGAAGTCATACAGCTCTTCTGGAGTCATGGCTTCCATCTCTGCCACACTCATTCCAGGGATCGGGTCGGAGGAGCTAGGAGGAGCGAGGTTACGGGTTTCCTTCCCGAACCCATGCCTCACCTCGGTTGTTTTTTGACGCTTCCTCGGGACGAGGCTCTCTTCAGCCTGCTCGGATACCCGAGCCTCGTCAGGTTGATCTCTAAGAATGTCGGATGTCGACATAGGTGTAGAAGATCAGGCCGGGGTCCTCTGGCCCCCAGAGATTATGGCACCAGACACTGGCTTCTTCGACCTGATGCCGGCCAGTTCTTGAATCTTCTTGGGGTCCGTCTTTTTAGGGTCGGACATCTTACCCACAGCCTCCAACTTTGCAAAATATTCCACTACAAACACAGAAAAACAGACATCAGTACATAGTCAAAGAGAAACAAGTATAGAAAAAAGTAAAAATACAGAAGTGTAACAGCTCGATAGAGTGAATAAATATCCTACACAAAACTCGAACGTCTTCATCGAGTTCCAAGTAAGCGCCCGGACCAGCCGTCTCGACATCAGCAAAAGGGTACAAAGAATGAAGGTTTCGAGTTGCGACGTCGGGATTAACTCTCTCGATAATCCAACACTCATTGGGGGCATCCGAGTCGAGCTTATCATGCCACTTCCAAGGCCTCTCAAACCAAGTGTGGATGTCGACATTCTCTAATCCGTGTCGGATAAAGAAAAAATGGGGCTTCCACTCGCCCTGAGACGAGGTCACCCTCCTCACGAATTCCGAGACCAGAGGGCACCTTTGGAAAGTATACCAGCCCGCATCTTGCAGGCCTTGGATTGCGTAGTATTGTCGGAACAGCCGGACTGTGAACTCGACCTTAGCGATCCGACACGCCAACACGGATCCCATAACGCTCCTAATTCCGTTTGGGGCGAGCTGAGTGATGCAGATCTGGTAATGTCGAAGGACCTTTATGAGAGACGGGTCGAAGGGAAACTTTAACCCCTCCTTCAATTGCGCCTCGTATATGGCGCAGAACCCAGGGGGAGGGTCACAGGCGTATTGAAATTGACCATGTGAAACTTTGATGTTTTCAGATGAATACGGGATGCCGTATCTTAGACAGATGGCTTTGGATTTCTCTCGAGCCAGGTTGGATATACAGCCATAAAGCCCTTGGCCCTTCATCCTTGTTTGGCGTTTTGCAGCAGGTCGAGAAGACGATTCTTCTTCTCCTCCCTCTTCTTCTTCCTCTCCGGCAACTCTCTCACCGGAAGCAAGTGGTTGTTCAGAAATCGTTTTCTCTGTCGATTCCTCTTCTACTACAACAGGCTCTTCCCTATTTTGAGAATCACTCTCACTACAAGAAATGGAACTGGGAAAAGATGCAAGAAATAAAAGACAAGAAGAATTTGAGAAAGATTAGGGCTTACTTGCGATTAGGGAATAAGGCAGAGATAAGGAATGGCAAATGAGAGACTTCAAAGCCTTGGACTCCTTTTATGCTCCTCAATCGTGCAAATGATTTGAAAGGGCAGGGTTTGGGGGCAGTTATAGGGCTTGAGACACAGTAATCAAGGATAGTGGGCCGGTAGAAATGCTTCATTTCCAGAACCCATTAATGCTGACAGTGTGACATCATCCTACGACAGCCTAACATCGGCTAGAGGGGACAACTGTATTCCCGCCTAAAGAAGACCGCATGTCGAAAAGATAATTCAAATTTTCAGATCTGACCTCAGCTTACGAGATGAGCTTCTCTCCGATCTAGAGGGCTTATGACGATACGGGATTTCACCTCTCCACGTGAAATTATCAAATTGGTCCAGCTGGCATGTGGGAAAGTCCAAGTGTATTATTCATGTCGGGTCGATAACGAGACGAGTCAGTGATGTCCGCAGCAATCAGCAGATTCCGCAAGTGTCCTATCTCGAAGACCCATGTCGGTGTTATACGAGTCGAGACCAGGGTTAAAGTCCAGATTCCTAAGCCTAACATCCAGAGGGTTACTTGGGCAAGGAGGCAAGGCCCAGTAAGGGTATTTATGTCAGTAGACCAAACCGCCTTAAATTTAGGGCAGAAGAAGGACATGTGCCTATAAATATACAACTCCAGGAACTACGTAAGGCATGATTCCTGGATATTACACAGGATACGTAGGCAATTCAAGATACATTCTTGGACTCAGCCATAAAATACCAAAAACACAATCTTTATTACATTTTTAGCCATTCGATCCCTTTACAGATCATCCTTAAATCACACGTGGCCTTGATAATCCGGTGGTGCATTATTTCGCATCATAAACAATATGGTAAAAGGTGTGTGCTGTTGACATAAAGAACATCCTTGCTCAAATGTTGATTGTGTCTGTTGGTGGTGATAGAGAAGTGTTGGGGACTGCTGCTGCACTTCTTAAATATGGTTGTTTTACCCGAATAAACTATCAGAACTTTCACAGGAAACAAAGACGAATGGATCGGTTATCAAGGAGGATAAATTGGGACTGTTCAACTCTTTAACTTTCCATGGGATGCTTGTTTTGATTTTATGGTCGAGATCATTTACATTACTTTGGTTAGTGTTCGAATGATGGACATTAATTCCACCTGCATTCACGGTAATGACAATGAGTATAGGTAATTATGCTTTGGCTTTTGGGGTTATCAACCTATACCGGTTGGCAAGCATGTTAAGGGATATTAGAAAAGATGTAAAAAGTTTAATTGAGATGCTGCAGATTGTTCCACATCAGTTTGCTGCATACCATGAAAGCGGCCTTGATGGGAAGTATATTGATGGAAATGGGGAAATCAATTACTTATGTATGACTTGGGTGCATCCTTTCATCATTTCTCATGCCACTACTGTACCTTCAAGGTCAACATCCATGCAACAATGCAGCACTCTTCTTGTCACGGCTTATACAGTAGAAAAGATAATCAACCTGGCGCTGTGGGTCTTGAATTTCAAATTCACATTTCATGCGACTCGAGAACGAGTTATTCTTTGGGAGGGTTGGAATGACGAATACCACTCCAAAAGTAAAGGGAGGTTCATCTTGACTAAGCTAAGTATTGTTTCAATCTCTTTATATTTGAGCATTTTACGGGACAATGCACATTCTAGGAAGATTTTAAAATTGTTTCATAAGGTGGTGAATGGCTTAACCCGCCAATGGATTTTGATGGTGCTCATGAGGCCTATGGTATTGATTTGCCGGCCACCGCTCAGTTTTTCATGACTTTCAATGTTATTGAATCGACTCATTCTCTCACATCCGACGATGCACAAACGGTAGAGATCCAACTCGAGGACGAGTTTGTTATTTTGGGAGCGGATGGAGATGATGTTGTGAGGATGCAAGAAGTATTTAAGTTGAGGGTTATTTTTGTCTATTTTATTATTTATCTTCAATCAAATTCTATAGCTTTATATCAAGTATTATCCTAATATAATTTCAAAATCGCCAAAAAATAATAATAATAATATTTCAAAATCAAATAATATCTTTTATTTGAAGGACACCTATGTAGATTTACTAATATAGCGTATATATCTTTTTAATTAATACAGTATCCCTATCTAGTCTTCAAATGGCATATGACATCTTTATCTCGTATTTGAATAGCAGTATTTGAATAGCATTATTATCATGTGTTACTTTATCTTCCGTTACCACCACCACCACCCCCCTAAAAGTTGTTGGATTGGAGGCAACTTTTGCTATATATAATATTAATGGCTTAGGCGACTACATCCGCTAACAATTACCACAAGAAAATATAAAAGAAGCCCGCGAATCGAGATCAATCATGCTTTGCAGGATTTGTTGGTATAGGAAAGAACAAGATCGGATGCTAAAAATCCCCGGTTGCAACCATTTATTCTGTAAAGAATGCATTAACAGTCACTTGGAGACAAAATTCCATGAAAATATTGTTTGCAATGTGAAATGTCCAGCTTCTGATTGTGCAGTTGAACTGGACTTCCATAACTGCAAAGATTTTGTGTCCAAAAATGTTGAAGCTAAATGGTTGGATTTCTTACTGAGTGAACTTGTTAAGAAAATGGGATGGAGTAAGTGTCCTCGCTGCGGATTCTATGTTGAGAAGATAGATGGTTGTCAACACATCACCTGCAGGTTAGCGTTTTAATCTACTCTGTTATTAAGTAATAAAGCATATATATAGTAATACAAGAAGAAACCTTTTCAACACATACATGTCAAATTTGAGTTTAATTGGTAAGTTTGGTAATATTGGAGGTGAAATCTAGTTTTAATTAATAAATATATTCTATATATATACTCGGGGGGGCATAATCCTGAATGACGGGAGGCGATAATTCATAGATTTTTCACAATCAGAAAAATGTATATTAGTGTTTTTTCTGTCTCATTGAATCCGAAAAAAAACATTACTATATATCGGGAAAAAAAAACATCTATACATTTTGCAATCCGAATATATTAATCCATTACTCTTGTCATTAAAGATTTCAAACACTACAAACAATGTTTTCTTTAGGAAAACCAACATTTCAAACTTTTTAATATTTGTTTAAATTTATTATTTTGGTAATAACTATGTAATTTTATTTATATTATAAAGGTTTTTTGACAAATCATTGGATTATTAAGTTGGTTTTCTTATGTAAACCAACATTCCAAAACTTATTAATATGTGATTTATGTCTTGCTGGCACTAGTAAATACATCTTTAATGATATATTATGTTGTTGTCACAAGAAGCTATCATTTGTGACAAATTTAACACTTGTCACAAAACCATCTATTATTGTATTGCACCCGTCCTATAAAAAGTGTTTACATTTTGGAAGAAAAAAAATTATACCGCATAAATCTCCATTTAAAAATCTAATTAATTAGTTAATGTAATTTTTTCAACCATACCGTTATCATAATATTTAAAGTTTGTATGTATTATGTGATAGAAGTATATGTCTCTTGGTACCTAAAATACAATAAATTAATCGCTTTTTAATTATATGCAATATAATAATTATACAATTCTTAAAATACGAAGTTACTATTGTTTTTTTCCGAATCCGAAGGAGCGGAGTGACCCCACCCCAAAAGGTGCATGCATCCGCCCTTATATACTACTACCTCCGTCCCATTTTGTTTGTGACATTTGATGATTACAAAACGTCTAATTAATCCTTCGAATTTCATCAAATGATCTAATACTTTTTACATATATGTACTTTAAGTTTCACTTTATCATAACCCTAATAATATTACATTAATTAATGAAATTTCATGGATTAATTAGACTTTTCGTAAGCGGCTGAAATAGTGAAATGTCCAAACAAAATGGGACGGAGGTAGCAAATAACAAGAACTATGCATACATGCAAATTCGTTACGGACCTGAATCCCCTGCTGTGTACAGGCGGGGTATGTGAAAAAATCATCCGCAGCTTTGTGTTTTTCTTTTTCATTATTTTCTTGGGGTCTTCATATGTACCAAAATGCACAGAATTGTGCTGTGCATCGGAGGTGATCCAAATTCGTTACTACCCTCTAATGGTATATATATATATACTACAAAACTAGATTAATTATGTAGTATCACTTTGTATCAACTAGATTAATGTTCTACAAAACTTAATTATGTTGAGGATTTGTCTTCTCCGTTCTAAAGTATATATATATATATATATATATATATATATATATATATATATATATATATATTGTCTTTATATATATGTTTTGTTGCCTGATTACAGGTGTGGATATGCATTTTGTTACGCCCCTGTATATACTAAATAACAAGAACTATGCATGGAATGGTTACCCTCTAATGGTATATTTCTATCACTGGGTATCAACTACATTAATGTACACATATATATATATATATATATATATATATATATATATATATATATATATATATTACGCTTGTGGAGAAGATTGAAGTGCTAAACACACATGCTTGTGATGTGGAAGGATAATTGCAGTTTCATCTAACAGCATATTATCTACTTTCGATGTCTTGATATAATTTTATATTTTTGTTGAGGAAAGTCTTGATATAAATTTAAATGATGTAATTTGAATATTGGATATCTACAATAGTTTGTTAATATATATTGCATGCTTGATGGGTATAATTATTAGGAGACCTACATTTTCAAACTAATATTTATTAGAAAACAAAGGGCAAGAATTCAGAAATTAGTTATGGTCGATCGAAAGACGCTAAACTGAGATTTTTATTAAATGAATAAGATGATTACATCTTCTCTTTTATCGCAACACGAGGATTTCCCGGGGGTCACCCATGCATGCTAGTACTACTCCCGATTAGATTACTTCTCTTATTTGGCAGAAGTATTTTATTTTATTTTATTTTTTTTGTTTTGAACAGCAAATATATTAATATAGCCAGCAAGGAGCTGGGAGACAATCCATAATAGAAACAAGAGGCGAGCAAAAAAATCCAAACAACAAAAAATCAAAAAGAACAACAAACGGAGATTATGCCTAAGAACCAGTACAAAAACGCAAAAGGGCATCAATCCGGAATCAGAGCCTTGAAGGGGTTGAAGGTCCAAGAGTTCCATTCGAAATTAGTTTATTGCACCTCCCATTGATCCAAGCATATGAAGATATCTGCACTTCTTTAAAAACAGCTTCAGCCATAAAAGATTTAGAGCGAAAAACAGTCTCATTCCGCTTGATCCAAATCAGCCACAGAACTGTTCTTTTAACTGCTTCCCAGAGCCAAGGTATCTTCCTATTCCGCACAATCGATGGCGAGAAGGAGCAAAAATCGAGTCAATTAGAGGGAAAAGACCATTGAAAATCACACCAAACTGCAACCTTATTCCATAACTCAGCAGCAAAATTACAGTAGTAAAATTTGGCAGAAGTATTGATGTAGTGAGGATGCAAGAAGTATTTAAGTTGAGGGTTGTTTTTGTCTATTTTGTTATTTATATAATGAAGGGTATTTGTGTCCTTAAATATGTCAAACATTAGGCTATATCAAGCCAAACCCTTCTCCTAATGAGGGAGAGCTTTTGGATATTTTCTTACTGTAAACGATTTTGCTGAGAGCTTCTGCATTTATTTTCAATCAAATTCTATAGCTTTACATCATCTTGTAATCGTAGCCAATTGATGTTTTCCTTCACAAGCGATATGATTGGCATGGCTGTTAAAGGAAGCCGGATTCGCGACGATGTTCGGAATTCGAAGATCTTTCGGGATATTCTGTCGAGGCTTCATCGGGACTGCGATTCATTTATGTCACAACTGAATCGAGGTATAGATGGAGTGAGACACCACCTGAAGCAAAACACCTACCGAGTTGAGCGAGATTTGCCTCGTCTTCCTCCGGATTGGGTTTGTGAAGGTCATAACAATTGGAAGTGCAGCCTTAGAGAAGAAAACAAGCATTGGGTGAGGTCCAAAATTGAATGGATCGATATAGTTGATTGCTTTTTTGAAGAAACACAACCACCATAAAACTTGAAGTGCAAACTGTCGTCTTATGCTTTAGAAGGTGAGGTTGAATAGTGGTGGCAGCAATTGCAGTACCAGAGAGTCGTGGGAGGTGAATCCAAGATAACATTATGGCCAAGGTTGAAGTTCCTCATGATTAGTGATGTGAACGAGCCGAGCCGAGTCGAGTAGCTGATGTTCAAGCTCGAGCTCGTTTGTAATTCGGTAGGCTCGGCTCGGCTCGTTAACACAAACGAGCCTAAAAGCCTGTTCGAGCTCGGCTCGATAAGTATAAAAAATGTTCGAGCTCGAGCTCGATATGAAGCTCGCAAACACGCTCGAACTCGAGCTCGGCTCGTTCAATAGTATTTTGCTAAAGGGAATGATTTGTTTATATCCAATATATCCATTATTCAACCCAAAATACTCGTTTAATCAAAGATCCACAAAATATTTGTTATTTGTTAAATTATTTATCTATATATATTCCCTCAAAAAAATTATGTGTATATATGATTTATATTACATATTATATAAGTTTTCGACAAAATGCCCCCTCCAATTCTGCAACGATAGGTTGGGTGAAAATGTCCGTACGACCATCCAAATGAGTTCTCCTTCACCGTGGAAAGTGCCCAGCAATCGGAAATTATGTGGAGCAAAGGAGTGTTAGTAGTGTCATGCCCAACAAGTGTTTGACAGAATTCCCTCTTGAGTCATACATCAACATAAAGGACTGGAAGAATGATCTAATGTCTCATGAGGTATCTGTGTCAAGCAATAAAGACAACGGCATCGGAACTTTGGATAAATCAAAATCATTGAGTCTTAGCACTAAAGGAGCAATAGGACACAATAAGCTAAAGGTAAACTTCAAGATCTTGAACTGTCAAACGTAGTTGATATGTGTGAAGATGAAAGTGAATATGAGCAAGATCTTAGTGTGGAAAGTGAGTTTGGCGTGATTAATGGACTTGGAGAAAAGATTCCCGACATGACGGAAACAAAGAAGATCATTGACGATGGTGAAAATAGACCTGGCCACGTGTCACTCTTATAACATCCCAAGATTGTGAGAGAAAGATAAGAGGGAATCTTTTAGGGCCAGGAGCCCCATACCAGTAAGACCCTACCCCAGGAGGGAGGTCTGTCTATCTCCTTTCGACCACCACCTTTGCGCAGGCGATTCGGCCTAGTCTGGAGGTAGCCGCGCACTCAGGTCGAGACGACCTGAGGAGCCCATCGAAGGCCGACTGGCTCTTTCCTTATATAATAATCCGCGTATGTGGCTATATTATAGGAGAATCCCTGGATTACCGGAAGGAAATCCCATGATTCGAATATAATCATAATTATCTTTTGCTAGAGGTAAACACGTGATGATCCTTAGGGTTTAAGGATCCTACGACTTGTTTGACAAGAAAGGGGTGAGACGCCTCCCTATATCAACAACCCTAAGGAACTACGAATGACTTGATTCCAATTTAACTATTGGATACGTAGGCAACTTGGGAGAAACTAACTCTTAGGCTCAGTCTTAATCACACCAAATAACGGTCCCCATTGTTTCTGTTCTTGTTTGAATCGTCCTAGAGGTTATTTGGATCCGTAGGTGATATTCGACATCATCAATTGGCGCTAGAAGGAGGGTCCTCCTTTTGTTACGATTTGATCAAGAAACATCGATGGTACCACCAAAAAATACTGGAAAAAGGACCCAAACGGCGGCAGCTAGAGACGCCGGAGAAGTAGACCCAACTGCTACTACTACTGGCCAACCCCAAACCAACCTGAGAGGAACGGCGAGATCCAAAGACAAGACCAGCCATTCTTTGGATGCATTACGTAATTTGGATGTTCCAGCTTTCAAAAGTGTGCTAGGTTTGGCCCTAAAAGGACGAGAAGAGGAAACTCCACAAAACGTGGACCCAAAGGGTAACCTGGCAAATAATGAGGATAGAGGAGAAACTCTCTCCTCCACCTCCCATACGCAGCATAGACAGGTTAAGGCTCAGGCCCAGGAGGCTGCCAGGGCGGAATTAGACGGGATCCTGGGAAAGAAAACGGACGATCTCTCTATCGAATCACCGTTCTCAGAGCAGATTTTGAACTACCCACGCCCAGAGGTATTTAAAATCCTAAAACTCGAAGCATATGACGGTACGAAAGATCCACAGGACCACCTCTTTCAGTATCTAACGCACATGAATTTAGACTGTGCACCCGAGGAGATGAAGTGCAAAGCCTTCCCGGCACTACTCACGGGCAGGGCTCGTGAGTGGTTCCAGAAATTACCATCTCGATCTATTGAGAATTCACGTACCTCCTCACAATTCGTCAGAAAAAAGAAGAAACAGTGCTGCATTACCTGAAAAGATTCAATGAGGAATCTAGGCAGGTCGGAAATGCCGATGAAAACCTCCTGATAACCTCTTTCGTAGCAGGCCTACGAGAAGGTAGATTGTATGCAAAGCTCAATGGACGACTTCTGAAATCAATGGATGAGTGTATGGATCTGGCATATAAACACTGTCAGGGTGAGGAGGCCAACCGTTTAAAGAGGGAGTCGGAAGCTCCTAAGAAAGTGAGGTCAGACGACAGATCTGATAGAAAGCGTAAACCGGTATGGGACCGAGTAGCTGCGCCCATAACTGACCGACTCGGGAAGAAAGGGGCCCTTCAAGAGAGGGACTTTATCCCTTTAAACCGATCACGCGAGCAGGTCCTCGCCATAATGCAGAGAAAAGGCATTGCCCGTACTCCACCTCCTATGAAAGGTCCCCGGGAAAAATGGGATCAGACTGGCATCAGAACTTTCATGAAGACATTGGTCACGACTCGAGCAAAGGCGAGGATTTACAGAGAGAGATCGACGCTGCTGTTATGGAAGGGGAACTCGATGAGGTCATAGATAGGTCCCGTCACCCAGAACCCCGGGGAAGACGGGAATACAAGAGAAGAGATTTTGGTCATGACCGAAAGGATGATTACAGACGAAGGAGGGATCCGTCCCCAGGACCGGAGGGGCAGCCAGATAATCGCCCCATTAATACCATTAATACCATCTCAGGCGGTCCGAGTACATCGTCCCGACCTGGGGAGCAGAGTGGTAATCGGGCACCGACCTGCACCGACTCAGGAAAGAGACAAAGGTTGTCCGGGGAGGTCGTTTATGGTCCTCACGATCCTCTTCCCCTCGTCAGCAATAATGAAGGCTTGGTCATCGAGGCGATCAATAAACATACGGTGAAGCGTATTTGTGTAGACACCGGAAGTGCAGTCAATGTGCTGTACTACAATGTGTTTCAGTCCATGAAATTAAAGGATGCAGAGCTAGTACCTGTGTCATCCCCGCTATTCGGATTTGCAGGGCCACCAGTCCACCCCATGGGTATGATCAGCTTACCAACCACCTTTGGGAAAGCACCTCGGGACAGGATCCTTATGGTGAGTTATGTGGTGGTCAGGGCCCCATCAGCCTACAATGTTATCATGGGGCGACCTGCCCTAATAGATCTGCGAGCGGTGATCTCTCCGGCACACGTCAGTTTGAAGTTCCCGACTTGGGAGGGGACAGCAGAAGTCAAAGGTGACGTCGAAACAGCCAGGAGCTGCTACACGGCAACTGTAAATGGAAGAATGATGGTGCAACAGGTATCTGTGGAAGAATTGCTCCCAGAGGAGGAAGAAAGTTGGTCATCAGATGATAAAATCGAGGTAGTAAATTTGGGAAAGGAACAAGAAAGTTTGTCAGTCAACATAGGATCATGGATCCTAGATCGGTTTAAAACAGAGCTCGTTGAGATCTTAAAGGAGTTTAGAGACGTATTTGCATGGAAGACAGATGACATGCCAGGCTTGTCCCCCGAGCTAGCCCTGCACAGGTTGCACGTGGACCCAGCCCGGTAGCCGATTAGGCCAAGGAAAAGACAGTTTGCAAAAGAACGAATGGAGGCCATTCAAAGGGAAGTAGAGAAGTTATTACAGGCCGGGATCGTACGTGAAGTGTTTTACCTGAATTGGCTCGCCAACACGATCCTCCCGTAAAAAGCCGATGGTAAAGTGGCGAATGTGTGTAGATTTTACCGACTGAACAGGCTTGCCCAAGGATTGTTACCCGCTACCTAAGATTGACAGGTTAGTTGACTCAACGGTCGGATTTGAAATTTTTGCATTTCTTGATGCATACAAAGGATACCACCAAATTGCCATGGACCCGGACGATGCGGAAAAAAAGGCATTCATTACAGAAGAAGGAATTTTCTGCTATGTTACTATGCCGTTTGGATTGAAGAACGCTGGCGCCACTTATCAAAGAGCAGTGAATAAAATATTCGAGAAGCAGATTGGGAAATGCATGGAAGTCTATGTAGATGATCTCTTGATCAAGAGCAGGTCTCTAGATCAGTATATGACCGACGTCCGGGAAGTATTTGGGGTACTCAGGCAGACCCAAATGAAACTTAACCCTAAAAAGTGTACATTTGGGGTCAGGTCAGGTAAATTCCTGGGTTACATGATTTCAAAAGAAGGAATTAAGGCTAACCCGGATAAAGTGGAAGCCTTAAGAATAATGCCACCACCCAAAAGCATCAAGGAGGTACAAAGGTTAACCGGCCGCATGGCCGCCCTGAGTAGGTTCCTCTCCAAGTCGGCACATCGTGCTTTACCATTATTTAAAATCCTGAGGAAAGCAAGTCCCTTCCAGTGGAATGAGGATAGTCAGAAGGCATTTGACGATTTGAAGGAGTACTTGGCCGAGCTGCCAACCCTGACGGCTCCCCAGGATGGAGAAACTCTGTTTCTATACTTGGCAGTAGTTGATGAGGCAATCAGTGCGGTCCTAGTCAGAGAAGAAGGACATATACAAACACCCGTGATTTATGTAAGCCGGGCTTTACATGGACCAGAGCTCAGGTACACGAACGCGGAAAAACTAGCTTTGGCTCTGGTACACGCCTCAAGAAAATTACGACCATACTTCCAAGCACATTCCATCACTGTGGTCACATACCAACCCCTGCGTCAGATCTTGGCGTGACCTGACACCTCGGGCAGACTAGCCAGATGGGTGATCGAGCTGGCAGAATATGATCTGGACTACCAACCCCGAACTGCCGTCAAAGCCCAGGCTTTGGCCAACTTCTTGGCTGAAGGAATTCAGGTCGAGACCGATAAAGAACAGCTGACAGAGCCGGTCGATACCTGGACCCTTTTCGTGGATGGAGCATCGGGAAAAGAAGGAGCAGGAGCAGGCCTTTTGCTCCTCATTCCGAAGGGGGAAGAATTCCCGTATGCACTGCGTTTCAACTTTGCGGCTACAAACAACGAGGCAGAATATGAGGCTTTAATTACTGGGCTCCGATTAGCCAACAAGCTCGGGGCAGATAACCTGCACGTGTTCAGTGACTCCCAGTTGGTGGTTAATCACATCAAGGGTGAATATGAGGCAAAGGAGGAATCAATGAAGAAATACTTGGCAGCAGCACAGGCTTTACTAAAAAACTTCAAGTCAGTCCATATAGAGCAGGTCTCTCGATCCAGGAACAAAAAAGCTGATGCCCTATCCAAGTTGGCATCTAATTTCTTTTCACATAAAAAAGTTCTGGTTTAACAGCTGACCGAACGAAGTTATGTCCTGAGTGAAGTACAACCGATTAGCCAACAGGCCACCTGGATGGACCCCATAACCTCTTATTTAAAACACGGTATTCTACCAACTGACAAGGTTCAGTCTAGGAAGATCAAGCTACAAGCAAGCAGGTATGCTCTTTTTGATGACATCCTATACAGACGATCGTTTATATCACCATGGCTTAGGTGTGCTACCCGGGAAGAAGGAAATTATCTACTCAGGGAAATCCACCTCGGCATTTGCGGAAACCACGCAGGAGCCCGGACACTAGCGCGTAAATGCCGCTTGTTCGGGTATTATTGGCAAACCATGCAAAACGACGCAAACGACTTGGTACTGAGGTGCAAGTCATGCCAGGTGCATGATAACTTGTCTCACCAGCCAGCGCAGAACATGATTCCTTTGGTCTCTCCTTGGCCCTTTTATCAGTGGGGGGTAGACCTGGTTGGACCCCTTCCCCGAGCTCCAGGTAACTTACAGTTTCTTGTCGTGGCTGTTGATTACTTTACTAAGTGGGTAGAGGCCGAGGCCTTGACCACCATCACCGCGAAAGCAATACAGAAATTTTTGTGGAAGAATATCGTCTGTCGTTTTGGGATACCCAAGATCCTGGTGTCAGACAACGGAACACAATTTGAGGATCGGACAGTCAGGTCATGGTGCGCCGAGCTGGGTATAGTCCAACATTTCACCTCTGTCGGTTATCCTCAGGCCAACGGCCAGGTAGAGCAGACCAACAGGCAGCTCAAGTTTGGGTTGAAGAAGAGATTGGAAGAAGAGGGACAGGCATGGGTCGAGCATTTGCCTTAACATCCTTTGGGCGTACAGAACGACTCCAAACTCAGCTACTGGAGAGACTCCTTTTGCTTTAGCTTATGGATGTGAAGCAGTCATTCCGGCTGAAATAGGGCTCCCCTCCCCGAGGACCGAGCTCCACACAGTCACAGACCAGGACGTCGAGCTCAGACATGCCAAGGACAACTTGGAAGAGGCCAGGGCAGTGGCCTATATCCGGATGGCTAGGTACAAGCAAAGAATATCCCAATATTACAATTCTAAGGTTAAGCATTCGTACTTCAAAGAAGAAGACTTGGTGCTAAGGAAGAACGAGGTCAGTAAGAAGGGTCCCCAGGGAAAGCTAAACCCGAACTGGGAAGGCCCGTACAGAGTGGTAAAAGTTCATGGCAAAGGTGCTTACCAGCTAGCAGATGTGAGTGGCCAGACCATACCAAGAAGCTGGAATGCCAGCAACCTTAGGAGGTTTTATGCCTGAAACGAATCCAGGCTTGATTCTATCTTTCCATTTTATGTTGTGTTGTTCAATAAAAGTGTTATCAAACACCTTTGAGTTCTAATAAATATATGATTCTTTCATGTTATATATTGTTATGCTATGTACTGTGATTATTTTTTGTTAACTGAGTCAGGTTATACTCAGAAGGTTTGCAAAAGTCAAACCTCCTCAGTCTGCAGGTCAGGCCAGAATTTAACTGAGTCCTGCAAGTCAGAATCAGAAAGCTTGAATACCACAAGCTTCCCGAGTCCTCAAGCCAGGACAGGGGTTTAACTGAGTCGGGTTATACTCAGAAGGTTTGCAAAAGTCAAACCTCCTAAGTCTGCAGGTCAGGCCAGAATTTAACTGAGTCCTGCAAGTCAGACTCAGAAAGCTTGAATACCACAAGCTTCCCGAGTCCTCAAGCCAGGACAGGGTTTTAACTGAGTCAGGTTATACTCAGAAGGTTTGCAAAAGTCAAACCTCCTCATCTGCAGTCAGTCGGGCCGAATTTAATCGAGTCTCAGAAGTCGGACTCGTAAAGCTTGAATACCACAAGCTTCCCGAGTCCTCAAGCCAGGACAGGGTTTTAACTGAGTCAGGTTATACTCAGAAGGTTTAAGACTTAGTCAAACCTCCTGAGTCTGCCGGTCAGGCCAGAATTTTATCAAGACTTAGTATGTCATCCAAACCGTCAGTAATGCAAGCCATACTGGGGGGGAAGGGGGCATCCGTAAGACAGAATTCAAACCCAAAATAAACTAAGTGAAGTCAAAGTACAAAACGTAGTGGGCAGGGCACCACAAAGTAAAAATGAAGTACATAAACTTGGACAACAAAAAAGTTTTAAAGTTTTTACAAAAAACAAAAACAGCATAAGGAGAAATAATCAGGTATGGGTTCTTGAAGTCTGCTCCGTTGAAGATGGGGCAGCCACAGAGCTCTGAGAAGCCGGACGACGTCGAGCATACTTGACCCCGATGTCTTCACCCGCCTTAAACTCCCTCAACCGGTCATCGTAGATCTGACCTGCTCCTTCCTTGTACATGGAGCGATAATGCATAAGGTCAGGGAGTACCAGCTCAGGACGCTGTGCCTTTGCCTCGTCCACACCCGTAGTATACCCGTGTTGCATGACAGGATTCAGGAAGCACCTTCAAGGCTCCAGCTAGATGATCGGAGGACTTGTACTCGTGCACGACTCGGGCATCCCGAGCCGGGAGAGAGGCTTCCAGAGTTTCCAGCTCAGCATGGAGTTTGACCAATGCCTGCCCGAGCTCAGAATTCTCCGCCACATATTCATCATGCTTGGCCTGGAGTTCGGCAGTACACTTGGCCTTGGTCTCGGCCAGCTCCTTCTTCAACCCCGCAACCTCTTGGTCCTTAGCTTTTGAGGCTTCTCTGTGTTTATCAAGACTCGCTCGGAGCTCCTCGATCGTTTCCCGTAGAGCTTCCTTACTCGCCGCAGATTCAGCAAGGCGATCCAGGAATTCTTGGCCGACCTGAGCTCCCTAGAGAAGACAAAGAGAAGGTAAAAAGGAAGCAAGACAAATAAAGAGTGACAGACATATTTATACAAAAAACTTACCACAGCGGCGAGGTCCTGATCTGACAGCTCGTGCAATCGATTGTGCCCCGGGGACGGTTGCTCCTCAGGAGAGTCCTCGACGTTCTCTATGGTCTGCCGACCCGCTTTCCTTTTCTTGGATCGACTCTTCCGAGTCGAGGGAGAGACTACCTTCTTCTTCCGGCTAGGCTCGATCGCACCTTCTCTCATCTCCTGGTCTTCATCCACATCTATCCGCTCCACGTCCCCAGAAGAGTAATCTGGCTGTCCGGACAAGAGTTGGGCCGAAGTGGGGTCGGGGCGCCCCAAAGACTCGGAGATGTTCGGCTCTATGTTTTCCCGCAGTCGGAGTCTCCTGGTTAGGCTCTTGTGGTTGACCGGAGGAACCACCTCATCATTCACGTCCTCCAAAAGGTCAGCAAATGAAGACACTGCCAGAGTAAACAACAAGAAGTGTTAGAAAATATTTTTACAGTTAGCAAAGTATGGCATAAAGCAAGTACAACAAGGAACATATATTAAAGCCCTACATATCTTGTACTCTTCCTTATCTAACTCCTTGTATGGGTCAGGACCCGCAGTGGGCAACTGAGTAGCCAAAATCAACTCAGAAGAATACTTTTTCTCCCTGATATACACTCCGTTTTTGCGAATGTCGTCTAGGAGTTTCCTATCCACGTCAGTTGGCCGGGGATCGCTATCCAGATCCGAGGAGTTCCACCTACCCAGGTTCCCCCAAGGGGTTGTGGGTTTTTTTCTACCAATTGGGGCTCTCCCCTCACCCCCCCGTGGAGTCACCTCGGGACAGATGAAAAAGAAGCTGGTTTTCCAACCTTGTACGAGGTATCCCTGGCTCGTGGAATTGAACGTCAGGCATGAAATCCCCCCGACGTGGGAAGCGTAATACCCACCTGCCTCGCACTGTTTCGGCGAAAGAACAAATCGAAATGTTTGGACTTTGAAGGGGATGTAGGCACATCTACACCAAATGGCGAAGCCCACTATCGCCCTTATTCCATTGGGCACGATCTAGGCCAACCCTAGATCGTAATGCTCCAGGACGGCTAAAACGGCCGGACAGATCGGAAACCTTAAGACGCATAATAGCCGCTCTCGGTAGACGGCGCAAAGACCCGGCCGGGCTTGATAGGCATAAACACCGGGAGCGAGGATAATGGGTTTGAAAAGCGGATTTGTTAGGTTGTATTGTTTACAGATGCGGGTCAAATCCGTGGTAGTTATTTTGGTATCGATGCCATGGCAGACCGCCTGTGATTTCAAAGCCATAAAGTCCTTAAGGGAAAGGACGAATATAGAAGATGAGGAAGAAGGGGGAGGATTGAAAAAGGAAAGAGCAGGCCTCTCAAGATTGACTCCGGTAGGGGTACTTTCTTCTTCTAATTCTGGCTCCGATTCAAATAATGCCTCAATGGAACTATCAGTAAGGATTATGGTTTCGCTCATTAACAACAGAAAAGACTTAGAAAAAAAAGAAAGCTTACTTGAGTAAGGAGATCGGAGAGATGGAAGAATGGAATGGCAACCGTCCCGACTTCACACTTGATTTAAAGAGTAACGTCTGAAGGGATTGATGAGACTAGGGAGTTATAAAACCCCAAAAAGAAGTCTTGGGATAACCGCCCTATTATTGTGTTATGTATAAAGACGCTTCGTTTCTCGCGCTCCATACGGCAGTCTAAACGGTAGCAGGGACACGTGTCAGGGTAAGCATGTTATCTTGAAACGTCCGAGCTGATCTCATGTCTACCCAGCTCCTAGGTAGTCTGGCCAGACCTGAGGGGATTATGACGATGGTGAAAATAGACATGGCCACGTGTCACTCTTATAACATCCCAAGATTGAGTGAGAAAGATAAGAGGGAATATTTTAGGGCCAGGAGCCCCATACCAGTAAGACCCTACCCCAGGAGGGAGGTCTGTCTATCTCCTTCCTGACTACCGCACTGCAGGGCAGTTCGGCCTAGTCTGGAGGTAGGACGCGCAGCTCAGGTCGAGACGACCTGAGGAGCCCATCGAAGGTCGACTGGCTCTTTCCTTATATAATAATCCGCGTATGTGCCTATATTATAGGAGAATCCCTGGATTACCGGAAGGAAATCCCATGATTTGAATATAATCATAATTATCTTTTGCTAGAGGTAAACACGTGATGATCCTTAGGGTTTAAGGATCCTAGACTTGTTTGACAAGAAAGGGGTGAGACGCCTCCCTATATAAACAACCCTAAGGAACTACGAGTGACTTGATTCCAATCTAACTATTGGATACGTAGGCAACTTGGGAGAAACTAACTCTCAGGCTTAGTCTTAATCACACCAAATCACGGTCCCATTGTTTCTGTTCTTGTTTGAATCGTCCTAGAGGTTATTTGGATCCGTAGGTGATATTCGACATCATCAATCATCTCAAATGAAGTGTTTGACAACACATCCGAAATGAAAGCCCTCGGCAATGGGAAAGATCATATTAACACCTCAAAGCTGATGGCCGAGGTTAAATTCACAGGTTCAACAAGAATCTTCATACACTTCTGGTTTTGCCTCATATGAACCCCAGAAGGTAATGTTGTTGGCTCTAAACTTCATGGAAACAAGTTCCATGTTAAGCAGCCATAAGAGTTACACATACCTTATATATATGGATGTGTTCATGTTTGACCCGGGCAAACATTATTGTATTGGAAAATTGTGGGGAAATTATTCATGAGTATTTCAAATTTCTGAGAAGCGAGGAATATGATTTGGTACTGGATAAAGGATTATCTGTATGTGATAAAAATAGTTTAGGCATGGAACCAATGCTTGCATGCAACCTAGTGCTCATAAGAAAATTCATAGCATTTGAAATCTTTATAGTCATCCAAAGAAGATGTGAGCCTAAAATTGACATTTTAAGGGGCAAAGATGCTATCAGAAAAACCACTTTAATGTTGGGTGAAGGAATGAATGTTTTTGTTAAGTATTTCTCTCATAGTATGACTGTGGGAAGTGGGAACAGAGGGTTGTCAAAAACTCGGGAAAGAAGGGAGTCACTGGTTGGAAAATTCAGTCCTTACTGATGTGGGTAAAACCCTTGTAAATGTTGTTTCAGATTTGCACCCTGTTGATTCTTGGTACACTTGGTTCAAAGAAGCATTAAAATATCCTTATTTATGTTTGTTGGGTCTACCTACAGCCTCCTCGACACATATCCGGAAGCCTTGTTGTTGGAAAATGATGGTTAAAATGGATATGTTAAATGATATGTCATATTGGGCCTATTGGGCCTAAGTGATGAATGGAAAGTGTTAGTAATAAAGGGAAAATTGGAGAAACCAATTTCTCCCACATTGGAAGGAAGGAAGGAAAAGAGCCAACATATATATGATGTTGTATTAGTGTAGTGGTAAGAATTTACCAACTTTATACACCGTTCTCTACGCGCGGGCGCAAATCCATCAAAATTTCAGCTTGAACTTGTGTGCGAGCGCGCGTCCTGCGGACTCGATTCAAAGGCTCCCCTTGAAGGTTCGGTTTTGCAACCTGAACCTTTATTTTTCGAACTAAATACTGATAATTCAGAGACCTTCCAGCTGACAACACTTATGGCATCCAAGCTGCTGCTGTGCCTGCTCCATTTCCTTGCTGTAATGACATTCATTTCGAAATAATAATGCTGAGGCTGTTCATGTTTCGTATTCCATCAGTTCCCAGCTCTTCTCTGCATGATAAAGCCTATATAAACAGACTTCTTGATCAGTTCTTAAGACCTGAGAACACCAGCAATCTGCTTCTTCTTACTTCTTTTCTACATGAAAACTGAGAGTTCAAACTACAAGGTTCTTAAGCAATTGAAGGCGTTGTGCTTCCTGTCATTCCAATCCGTTCTATCCTGGGAGATTAACGTCCCGCTGAAGCTCACGGCACACGAAGGCGAGGGGACGAATTAGTCTTAAGGAAACTGTGTGCAACACAGGGCTCGGATCATATATCCTTTTTCGTTTCTTTGCAATTGCACTTCGAATTTGTTGTTATTCGTTTCTTTGTAATTTTTTCTTTCGTTTTTGAATAAGATTGTCCAACACTTGTTTCATGAGTTGCCCAAGACGATAAAAGTCAATATTGCTACCAAAGAATCAGCAGATCTCGCCAAGAACGTTGCTTCTCTATTTGTTGGTACTTGTATCAAATGGCAGACTAAATGCAGCAAACAATCACGGATTGTGCCTTTGTTTTTTGATCCAGGTGGAAGTACCTATACTTTAAAAAAAATGGAACTCTGTGAATCACTTTCCATTCAATTTTCGCAAATTGTTTGTGATTAACCCTGTTTGTGTGAAAGTTGATAAACAACATGGTAAAAGGTGTGTGCTAGATATTACTGATGCTTTATTGTATGCTGTTGACATACAGAACATCCTTGCTCAAATGTTGATTGTGTCTATTGGTGTGATAGAGAAGTGTTGGGCACTGCTGCTGCACTTCTTAAATTTGGTTGTTTTACCCCAAGAAACTATAGGAACTTTCACAGGAAACAAAGACAAATGGATCGGTTATCAAGGAGGACAAATTGAGACTGTTCAGCTCTTTAATTAACTTTCCATGGGATGCTTTTTTTGATTTCATGGTCGAGATCATTTTCATTACTTTGGTTAGTGTTCGAATGATGGACATTCCACCTGCATTCACGGTGATGACATTGAGTATGGGTAATTATGCTTTGGCTTTTGGGGTTATCAACCGATACCGGTTGGCAAGCATGTTAAGGGATGTTAGAAAAGATGTAAAGAGGTTAACTGAGATGCTGCAGATTGTTCCACATCAGTTTGCTGCATACCATGAAAGCGACCTTGATGGGAAGTATATTGATGGAAATGTGGAAATATTCAAGATTGCTTTAATCAATTACTTATGTATGACTTGGGTGCATCCTTTCATCATTTCTCATGCCACTACTGTGCCTTCAAGGTCAACATCCATGCAACAATGCAACACTTTTCTTGTCACGACTTTTACAGTAGAAAAGATAATCAACCTGGCGTTGTGGGTCTTGAATTTCAAATTCACATTTCATACGACTCGAGAACGAGTTATTCTTTGGGAGGGTTGGAATGATGAATACCACTCCAAAAGTAAATGGAGGTTCATCTTGACTAAGCTAAGTATTGTTTCAATCTCTTTATATTTGAGCATTTTATGGGACTATGGACATTCTAGGAAGATTAAAAATTGTTTCATAAGGTGGTGAATGGGCTTAACCCGCCAATGGATTTTGATGGTACTCATGAGGCCTATGGTATTGATTTGCCGGCCACCTCTCAATTTTTCAAGACTTTCAATGTTATTGAATGGACTCTTTCTCTCCCACCCGACGGCACAATCAGTAGAGATCCAACTCGATGACGAGTTTGTTATTGTCTGTTTTGGTTACTTGACCTCTAAACTGAGAAATATCTGGTGTAAATAATCTGAGAAATCAAGGCGAGAATGATGGTCGATTTTGATTAAGTATATTCGATTCTGTGAAAGTCGGTTTGATGAAGTGCAATCGAAGTTTCTTCCAAGTCGTGATCGATTCGCAGTTTCTTTGAGTTATGCTAAGTATATTGAGTTCTACATCGGGCGATTGATTACAAGTCCGGAAGTTGGTTCGAATCGAGTTTCGTGCAGTGGATAACGGTGGGGTCAGGTCCACATCTGGGGTATTTATGAGAATTCCGACATTGATCTTATGGCGGTTATGGTTTGGGATTTGTGTCTATAAATACCAATGTTGTAATCAATGCAATGTGTGTCATTCAAAGTGTTATTCACACACTTGTGAAAACCTTGTAATTCTGTGCATAATAATATATCTCATTTTTTCTGTCCGTGGAGTAGTCGGCACAACGCCGTAAACCACGTTAAATCGTCGTGTTCTTCTTGTTTATGTGTTTATCATTTCCGCCATTCTTTACGTTTGCATTGCTTATGTGTTTGTTTCTTTCTTAAACTGCAAGCCTTCTGTCTGTGTTTATAACAAAATGGTATCAGAGAAAGGTTCAAGATTCAGGAGTTGCAGGTGAACAGATTTGATCTTCAACAAGACCAGTGACCGGTGCTAGGATTTTGTGATCAAATGTGTGTTCTTTAATTAGAAGGATGTCAGCAATGAACGTGAAGATTGATTAATTTACAAGGAGGAACAGTTTCAGTCTGTGGCAAATCAAGATGCCGATCTTGTTGAAGCAACAAGGATTGTGGACTCCTTTATCAGGTAGAGGGGATGCCAGTTCTGCAGATTATGCCAGTCTGGAGAAGAAAGCACATTCAACCATCATGTTGTGCTTGTCTGATGATGTTATCACAGAAGTTTCAGAGGAAGACACTGCTGCCAAGTTATGGTTGAAGCTTGAAAGCCTGTATATGACTAAGTCATTGACCAACAAGTTGCTGCTGAAGCAGAGGTTGTTCAGCTTGAGGATGCATGAGGGGGCTCAGTTGAGAGATCATCTTGATCAGCTGAACACAATATTACTTGATCTCAGGAATATTGATGTTAAGATTGAGGATGAAGATGTTGTTTTGATTTTGACAGTTTCATTACCAGCTTCCTATGAGAACTCTGTGCAGTCTTTCATAGTTGGGAAGGATACAGTTGCTTTAGAGGATGTAAGGTCAGCTTTACATGCCAGGAAGATGAGACATAATACAGCTGGAGCAGACAGTCAGGCTGCAAGACTGATAGTCAATAGCTGCAGTGGAAAAGAGCATGGTCAGTCTAGGGAGAAAATTTCTAAGAAGACAAAGTCCAAAGGCCCTAAGTCCACATATGTCTTCAATTATTGTAAGGAGCAGGGATATTGGAAGTCCAATTGTCCAAAGAGGAAGAAACAACAGAGAAGCAGATTAGTGCAGTGCTGCTGTGAGCGGTGAGCATGATCTTCGAGATGAGGACATGGTCCTAGTGGCAGGAGAGTCAGCACATCAAACTGATGTGTGGATTCTGGACTCTAGGGCATCCTTTCATATATGCCTTCATAGAGAGTGGTTCTCAAGTTATCAGCAGATAGATGGTGGTCATATATCCATGGAAAACAACAATGTCAGCAAGGTAGTTGGGATTGGTTCAGTTCAGTTGAGGACAAAGGATGGAAGATTCTGTAAACTGAGTGAAGTTAGACATGTTCCACAAATGACCAAAGACTTGGTATCTCTTAGTTCTTTGGACAGTAGAGGATTCAGTTTTAAGGGGGAAAGTGGTGTGCTGCGTGTCTATAAAAACTTAGTTGAGGTTTTCAATGGAATCAAGAAAGGGACTCTCTATATATTACAAGGATCAGCTTGTTCTTGGGTTCTCACTGCTTTGTGGCATAAACCGAGATTTCTGATCCTGACTTACAAAACTGGGGCACATGAAACTGGGTCACATAGTTGAAAAAGGGATGCAGGTTCTTTCTCAGAAAGATCTTCTTGGGGGAATGTAAGGTCAAGAATCTAGACTTTTATGAGCATTGTGTGTTTGGGAAGCTTCATAAGAGCAAGTTCTTGAAAGGGGTACACAACACAAAGTCATTACTTGATTACATTCATTCTGATTGTTGGGGGCCATCAAAGGTGGAGTCATTGGGTGGTCACAAATATTTTGTGTCCTTTATTGATGACTATTCAAGGATGACTTGGGTGGTGCTGATGAAACACAAAAGTGAGGCATTCAAGATCTTCATGCAATGAAAGGCTCTAGTTGAGAATCAGTTGAGGAAGAAGATCAAGAGGCTTCGTACAGATAATGGTTTGGAATTCTGCTGGACTGAGTTTGATGAGTTGTGCAGAAATGAGGGTATTGCCGGACATAATCTGATCAGAATACTCCTCAAACCAAAATGGTGTAAGTGAAAGAATGAATCAAACTCTTCTGTAGAGAGCAAGATGTATGCTTTCTCATGCTGGTTTGTCAAGGAGATTTTGGGTAGAGGCTGTTACCATAGCTTGCTACTTAATCAACAGGTGGCGTGAACCGGGAATGGTTAACACGACTTTGATTTAAAGGATCATTGATTGAAGGTAAGATAGAAGAACAAAAGGATGGATAATCGAGCACCTTGACCTCTAAGTAACTGGTACTTAGCAATCTCGATATAACGTCGACATCTAGATAACTTGTATCTTGCAATCTTCGTATAGACTGGCAAGACCAGCTCAAGTCTTGTTTAGTCGGGGTTTGAATTCTCGCAAGAACTCTCAATACACTTTAAAAGTGAACTATGTTTTCATATTAATAACAATCTATTTCTTCAAGGTACAATACAAGGACTATTTATAGGAAAATAAGTACATGAATTCGTAGCATAAATAAGATGAAAGGTCTTCTCAAAAACTCCAAGGAGGTGGCACCAATTTTGAGGTGAGATGAGTTCAATGTAACTTTATTCAATCCTTCCAAAAATCCAATGTATCTTGAATTGTCCAAGGCCAATGTATCTAGTTTCTTCCAAGCTTGTTTCTTCTCTTCAAAATGGCGCCTTCTTCACTTAATTTCCAGCCCTTATTTTCAGCATTATATACTAATAAATATTTATATAAAACACTTATAACATATTAAAATAGCTAATCTTAAAATGGTGCTATTGGATCACATCATTCCCTCCCGGTTCAGAAGGATTCGCCCTCGAATCAATAGGACGTCATAAAAATGAGCTTCATCACCAATAAAACTTGCACAAAGCCAAAAGATCACCAAAAGAACACCGGGATCAAATATGAGTCGAAGAAATATATTCTCGTCAACGGCATGCTTTGTTGCAGAGTGATGCATCAAAATTGTATCAGCAACATATTGGGACTTGGAGTTGAGAGACCGGTGGATAATTTCCCTTGAAGGAACAATATAAGAATGAGAGCCAATTGGAGTCGAAGGGGCGTCAATAATCTCAAAAAACGGAGCATAATGAATGTGTGTCGCTTGTATTTCCGTTAATTGCTCAATCAACCCGGCTGATTTTGTAGTTTGCACACCATCCTCTAGCCCAAGCGGAGCACTCTTACCAACAAGAAAAGTTGGGGCAGTTGGTTCAATCTCCACACTTGCAATTTCCACCACATCACAATCATTTACAACTACCTCATTCAAAATTTAAAAATTCAACTCCTCAGAAATGGTGGTCTCTTCTAGAACTGGAGTAACTGTGGGCACCTCAACAATAGGAACAGATTGTTGTTCATGTGTGGTCACTAGAACATGACCGAATTATTCCCACAGTTTGGTTTGCTGTACAAAACTATTTTGCAAGTTTTGTATTCCATCTTGAATGTTACGCAAGAGTGACTCAAATTTCCTTTGCCTTTCATATTTTAATTCTTGTTGTCACCTCAATTCTGCTTGGCAAATTCTTCTCTCGTGTACTCTCCTTTTCCTCATGGATTTGATATTCTTTTTCTTCTTGTATGTGCCTCAACATCCTCCACCCTTTTTGGTTTTTTTGTTGAACTCGTTTTTTTTTAGAAAGAAGATAAAAAAAGGATATAATATCCAATCAATCTGTTATCTCTGATACCAACTGGCGTGAACCGGGAATGGTTAACACGACTTCGATTTAAAGGATCGTTGATTGAAGGTATGATAGAAGAATAGAAGGATGGATAATCAAGCACCTTGACCTCTAAGTAACCGGTACTTAGCAATCTCGGTATAACGTCGACCTCTAGATAACTTGTATCTAGCAATCTTCGTATAGACAGGCAAGACCCGCTCAAGTCTTGTTTAGTCGGGGTTTAAATTCTCGCAAGAACTCTCAATACACTTTAAAAGTGAACTATGTTTTTACATTAATAACAATCTATTTCTTCAAGGTACAATACAAGGACTATTTATAGGAAAATAAGTACATGAATTTGTAGCATAAATAAGAAGAAAGGTCTTCTCAAAAACTCCAAGGAGGTGGCACCAATTTTGAGGTGAGATGAGTTCAATTTAAATTCATTCAATGCTTCCAAAAATCCAATGTATCTTGAATTTTCCAAGGCCAATGTATCTAGTTTCTTGCAAGCTTGTTTCTTCTCTTCAAAATGGCGCTTCCTTCACTTAATTTCCAGCCCTTATTTTCATCATTATATACTAATATATATTTATATAAAACACTTATAACATATTAAAATAGCTAATCTTAAAATGGTGTTATTGGATCACATCAACAGGAGTCCTCACACATGGATCAGTCTCAAAACTCCAGTTGAGATGTGGTCAGGCAAGCTTGCAGATTATTCAGCATAGTTTACTATCATGTCAGTGAAGGGAAACTGGAACCAAGGGCCAAGAAAGGAGTGTTTGTGGGGTATGGTGATGGAGTAAAGGGGCATATAATTCGGTCATTAGCAGAAAATAGAGTTATTCTTAGCAGAGATACAGTTTTTGATGAAAATTCTATACTCAGTTCATCAGTGGGGAGGATAATCAAATCGAAACCAGTGCTAAACCGAAAACCGCGATGAAGGTGGAGCTTTAGGTGGAGTCAGTTGGAATGCAACAATCAACTGATCCAAGTCAGTTTTCATGTGATCTAGTTCTTTGAACGTAGTCGAATCCAAGCCGGGCCGGTGAGCAAATGTCGATTGAGCGTCAAACTGAGAACTGTAGGATGTAATATCGCCGGATGGATCATAGATGCACCCGATTACGCTGCGGAAAGTACAAGATCTAGATCTAGTCAATACAAAATACATAAAATAATAGATCTAAACTACGAGGGGGTTAGATCATCAACCTTTTTATGGTGCAAAACGTCAAGAACAAGTTGAGAGCCTAGTTGAGAAACCAAAGTATTCCAACGTGTGTCTCCAAGCACCACCAGGTGGATGGTGTTTCAAGTCGCCGGACCTCCTCGATATGCTACCGGAATAATCCCGAGGATTATCCCAACTTGAAACCCTAGTGTTGAAGCCAAAAATTCTGAGCTTCCAACACTCATGTATGTCGCATATTTGTGATGTATTGAGTCTTGGGATAACTCTCTTTATATAGGAGAGTAATCCTTGTGTTCTGGGTACCCTATTACAGACAGTCCGGATAGGACTGTCACACCTAAAGTGTTCTGGGCGCATTATTAGAAAATTAATCTTGAGACGCGTACTCAGATTAATAAACGCCACGGACTAAGTTAATTTTAAGTACATCTCACTAACTCAATCCTCTTGTGTATAGCCGTATTAATCGAGTTATGTGATTACATAAACGAGGTACTTAGGGTTTTCAGTAGTGTCTTAATTATAAGCATACATGCATATAATAAGATGAATTATTAATTCTGTCATAAAAACAATTAGATAATTGTCTTTCGGGCACTACACCTAACAATCTCCCACTTGCACGAAAGGCAAGTGGATTAATTGTTTTAGAGCACACCCTTTATATCTATATCTACAACATTCTCCCACTTGCTCAACACAAGTGAGACATATCCCTAAGATTCATACCCTCGAAGCGCATCTTAGTAATTCATCCTTCCAAGCACGACCGAGTGTGCCGCCACAGGGTAGGTCTCGTGACCGGCAGCACTTAGAATCTGAATACCATGTGACTCGGCACATCGATCGGGTAGGTTGGCGGCTTGAGTCAATCTTTGGGATCGAAACGTCGCCTTTCCATCTAATCCAGTGGTACGATTTCAATATGCTTATGACTTCTAGTGATTGCACAATCCTTATGAGCTACCTCTCCAATGTTTTCACAATAAAGTGGCTTACTTGATAATACTTTATCACATGAGTAAACACAGAGACTGAGATCGATTTAACGATCATCCTCAATCTGACCTAAAACCATAATTAGAGTTATCACTTATATTCTAGTTTGCACCTGAATATACTAGCATATTATTCCTCATTCTCCTGAAGAGACTTGAGAATTCACTAAACATCTCATTTAGTATTCATCCATAGGTTTAGACAAGCATTCCTGAGAGGTAGGGTAGACTACATCGTTGAATGTTGCATTCCTCTATGCAAGAACATCTTAACCATTGAGATGGATGAATGGGATTGCCAATTGCTTATTTTCGAGAATTCAAGTGAGTTAAATTCTTTAGAAAATAGCCTGATGGCATGTCAGCCTCTGACTTCAGATAACACACCCATGTTGTTTCCAACAGTTTCAGTGTTACCATTCACAAACACTAATCTACAAACTACTTTACTAATATTGATGCCCAGTCTACGAAAGACTTATCAACATGCTGGTCAAGTCCACATATTAAAATATATGACTTTGAAATGACCTAGAGGTTTGATTTAATCCCCAAAGGATATAAGCTATGGTAGGCATCCTGCCAAAGGTTCTTTCTGAATAAATTAAGATACCGTTAGTCTCGCAAAAAGGTCTTTGGGAATCACCCCTATTTTCTGCTTTGTAACGAATCTGTCATTTGTTCTTAGCTAAAACCCCTTTGTTCTGAATGAGTTTAGATTCCGTTGTTCAGCAAGGAAGTCTTAGGGAATCACCCCTATTTCCCGTTTTCTTGACGAAATTAAGCAAGACTGAGTGGTAAGAGAGATCACGGTCTGGTTAACTCTCTACTTTTTAGGGAATCACCCCTAAATTACTCAGCTTTGCATTGAAAGTTGAACTTTCCTATTCATTCGACTCTTCTTCGTGTAGTTCCAATTACTCCCACTGCACCTGTGATACTCAGGTCGTTCTACAAGAGTTTCAACATAACTGGAGTATCAAACTCCATTCATAGGGTTATGGCTTTTAAACCAACCTCTATGATCAGGATCCTACACAGCCCACGAAGGACTATAGGTCATCAATCTACCCTACAGACCGCAAGGTCCTGCAATGGGATGGACAAACCATACTCCCACTGCGTTCGGGGTGGATTGATATCACCAACTGCTTAGTTTAGTAGTTTTTATTAGTGTTATCACCAACTGCTGGTGTTGGATGTGGACTGAACAAATCAGTTAGTAACATCTTGAGTATAAATACTTGAAGATCTTAAGTTGTTATTGATAGACTCTATCAGACCGAGTTTGACAGTATAACCGCCATTCTCTGATTTTACGAGTTTTATAACCAACTTTTACTCAATGCATTAAGATATTTCACGACCGGAACGTGTACGCCAAATTTCCAGTCCTACCTTCAAGCACTAAATGCTAAATGTCTATATTTACGGAAGTGGGGTGAACCGAATTCACTTATTATCCACAAATGCGTAGGCATCTTTTAGGTAGACTTCTCGGTTTTTCATTACAACGTAAACCATTATTTTGCAACCAGTATCTTAAATGAGTTCCGCGGCGTATCATAGCACATCAATAACTATATAAGGCAAATTTATGGTGTATCCCTTAGTGAAAACATTTCACTGGGAGGCAGGCCGAGCATCAGTCCCGAAGACTACGCAATAACCTATTTCTGAGTATGGAATACTCTATCTCTGGTGAAATCAGAGATTTCCTCCAAATATTTTGGAAAAACTTACCGGAGGCTCGAATAGTTGTCAGACAAGATGTCACTACTTCAAAAGCTCCCACTCGCTTGTACCTTCCATATGACCCCGAAGGTTGTTATGAACAAGTTATGTTACTTCTTTAAATCTATTACCCTTTTCTGATTGAAAGGAAACTTAGTCATTGTTCTTTTGAGACAGTGTTCCTTTGACTGGGAGATAAGAATCACCCTAAGCCAGTCTTCAGATCTGGTCTTTAGGGAATATGCACTAATTAATAGAATAGAAGATTCTCTGAGAAAGAAATTGAGGATGCTTTATTCGAGATGACGGACTACAGTGTACCGGGTCTATTCCTACAGACTTCTACAAAAAATGCTGGCCTATAACATGTAAGACTCTTATACCGTTTGTTATTAATGATTTTGAGAAAGGTAGCTTTGATGCAAGACTGAATCAAACTGTGGTTTCTTTGATCCATAAGGTTATTCCACTAGAAAATATTACTCAATTTAGACCAATTTCTATGACTAATGTTTGTGTGATGCTGATCTCCAACGTTATTGCTAATAGGCTTCAGGCTGTCATTGGTAACCTTATGAGTCAAACCAAAGCAGAACTCATTCCAGGTAAGGCTAGCACTGGTATTGTAATCCTTGCACAAGAAGCTCTACATTCTTTTAAGTAGAAAACTGGAAAAAAAAGGGAGATATGCTTTTAAAGATAAATCTGGAAAAAGCCTATGACCGTGTGGATTGGAAGTTCCTGGAATCAGCTTTGGCCAAGGTAGGGTTCTCTCAGAAAATTGTTGATCTTAATATATTCTCTCTTCAAATTTTTGAATTGAGGCTTTTGTGGAATGGCAACTTTTTGAGTCCTATCAAACCTCAAAGAGGGCTTAGACATGGAGACCCCTTAGCTCCTTATCTATTTATTCTTTACATGGAATGCCTGAGTCCACAGATAGACAGAGCAGTTAGTGATGGGAATTAGAAACCGATTAAGGTCAGTAGACATGCTCACCCCTTTCTAATATTTTTTTTGTTGATGACTTGGTCCTCTTTAGAACTGCTTCTATGGAACAAGCTAAAAATATCAAGTAGGTTCTAGATAAATTTTGTACTTACTCAGGCCAAAAAAGTTGGTAGCAGAAAGTCCAGGTTTTATGTCTTAAAAAATACTCTACCTCATATGAAAGTCCTTATCAGCCATGAATTTGATATGCAATGCACCAATAATTTGGGACAGTATCTGCACTCCAGAACTACGAAGCATACTTATAGCTTTATTGTCGACAAAATGAGAAAGAAGTTGGCAAACTCGAAAATCAAAAGTCTTGCATGTGCAGGCAAAATTATCTTGATCAAGAGTTCTTTGGCAACTCACCCGTTTTATGCAATGCAAACTGTCAAACTTCCTCAGAATAGATTGGATGAAATGGAGAAAATCTGTTGGAGTTTTTTTCGGGGTGAGGAAAGTGGAGATAGATGCATGCACTTCTTATCATGGAATACGCTCTGCCAACCAAAAGAATGTGTAGGCTTAGGGTTCAAAAACTTGAAATTTATGAACATTGCACTCCTTGGCAAGCTAGTCTGGCAAACACTTATCGATGATCATTCATTGTGGGTGAGGATCTTGCTCCAAAAATATGGTAGCCCCCTTTGAGAAGCCTAAAAAAACAAAGTTCAACTGTTTGGGAAAGTATTTGCTTTGAAGAATCCTACTTAAATGAGGGTTTTGATGTTGAAAATGACTCTATCATCTGGAGTAATGCCAATAATAAAAATTATAGTGTAGCAGATGGGTATACCTTCCTATGTAAAGACACCCTACCTGATTCTGACAAGATCTAGAGGATGTATGGCACCTGAAAGGACCGGCCCGCCTCAATTTTACTGTATGGGAAACGATTCATGATGCATTTCCTACAATGTCCTTGCTATTCAAACGACATGTCTCACCAACATCTTTTTGCAAATTGTGCAATACTGAGGAAGAAACATGTCTGCATGCCTTGAGAGAATGCAAGGTGGCTAAGAAATTTGGGAAAAATATTGTCCCAAAATCGGAATGGAGAGACTTCTTCTCCCATGCTGCTCTAGCTGACTGGTTTCAAAATTCTATTACTAATGAGGGAAAACATAGAAAATGGTCATATCAATTTAGGGATGTGATTCATTGTATCTGGTATTGGAGGAATAAGATCCACCACTGAGCTCAAGATGGCCACCCTCCCCTACATGTGTTGATCTCTAAATCTGAAGCCCGGGTTCAAAATCTTAGATTAGCATGGAATTTTGACTAGTTTTTTCTTGTGTAGTTTTTTCGTTATTCTACAAACTTTGTAAGTTGTGGTGTTCCACGTTTTCTAAGATTAATAAAAGGATTGATATCATTAAGAAAAATTTGAAGATAAGCTTGAAGCCGAACTATTAAGGTATTTGTAAAAATTCATTTCAAGAAAGTACATAACAACATTGATTGATAATCAGGAAAATAATCAGAGCATCCAACTCTGGTAAAAGCATACTTAGAGTAGCTCTTTGTAACGCCCCGTTCCCGGACACCGAGTCCTTATCCGGAAAAAGAACGTTCGGCACGTATAATATGAAATTAATCTTATATTATAGGTCAGCCTCAACTACGATGTATCGAGTTAAGCAAAATGGAAGCAAAAGACTCGGGTATATTTTTTCCTAACCAAACCAGAATAGAAATTCAAACTAATGATAGAAATGTAACATTTTTTACACCGGAAAACCAAACGAAAACCAAAAAAACCTCCAAAAGAAACTAAAAGGAAATTACAAAGTTTCCCCAAAGAAATATCAAGTCTAAAGTGTAATAAATAAGAACAAAGGTAAAATAGATGTTTCAACTTCGGCGTCCTCAAACGTCATCGTCAAAGTTTTCCTCGAACTCCGGATTTACCTGTTCATCTTCTCTCCCCCAAACACATAGAAAACAATGCATTTGAGGTTAGTACAAAGTACTCAATAAGAGGTAGAAGCTACAAACTAACTAAGGTTTATAGTTAAAAGATTAACTTTACAAGACCGACTCAATCTACGGTTCACTTTATGTCCATCGACATGTCGTGACTATACGTTTCTAACTTAACTTATCTTGGTTAAGTCAGCATTCAAGGGCACTATGCATGGCATTTATCAGCTTGAAGATATACTTGCTAACTACCGGTGATTAGCACCTGATAGCTCCGGGGTCTCCCCGGTACGCGTCTACATTCGATTATTTTCCTCTGCTACCCTTTAGCCTTTTGAGCCAGTAGAGTTGTTCATCTTGATGAACGTACAACATCGCCAATATGAATCGGTGCCTGGCCAAGAATAGGTGACGTTTTATCTTTTACTACACGTATGTAATTATTATCTATTGTTATCTAGCCACCTAAGTGTTTTCAATGTGAAACGCACCTTATCAAATCTACTCCCTCGCTTAGATAGCAAGACGTCACATCCTATCAAGTACACAGACATTGATGAACTTTAGTTCATCAAAGCACAATCCCTTTCATGCCCTTCCGACGGATCCGAACTTCAACTCCCTTTAAGAGTACATTCGGTAGCAAAACTGACGAATCAGAAGCTCAATTGAGGCTTGTTCATGTTTAATTAATGTTATTAGATCATGAAACAATGTTTAAAAATCCCAAACATAGCTTAAACAACGTTTTATTAAAACTGAAGGTCAATGCGTGTGCATCCTGACGACACAGGGTTTAAACCCCTCCACGTCGTCTATCGACTGGTCATCACATTGTGGATTAACACCAATGTACTCATGTCGATGCCCAGACTCGAGGCTACAACGATAGACAATCGAGCAGTGTAGGACAATGAGTCTCAGAGTCGAGTACCGCAGGTCGGCAATATCGACATGGAGGACAGAGTCCGCAACTGCTGTCCAGGCCCATTAACAGTAATAGCTAGGGCGAGGGTTAAGGCCTATTAAGGGTAAATATAACAATAACTCGAACCGACTCAATATTAGGGTTAGGGCATGTGTTGTCATTATAAATACCACAATCCAGGAACTACGTAAGTCTTGATTCATGGAACCTAACATGATACGTAGGCAATCTAAGATACAGTCTTAGACTCAGCCGCAAACATCAAAACGACACCACCTCATTCTTTAGGCATTAGGGTTTTTGTGTGTGTTCATCACTAGATTCAATTAGGGCCCGGATTATTAAGGTGACATTATTCGTCATCATCATTGGTGCTAGAAGGAGGGTGTTCTATTGTTGAATAAACCAAGATCACGATGCCTCTCAGGAAAGCCGCATCCAAAGCTACAGATCAAAGCTCATGATTAACGAAAGCGTTAGATCTCGACACGCAGCGAGGAAAAGATCCGGCCTTTGACACCGCCCAGAAGATCTCCGTATGAAAAGCAAGGTCTTGCTTCGGAACACCGAGCACTAGTGGATCAATTAGGGGCGGATCTTGAATTAATGTCCGGGATTATAAGCAGAGGCGATTATGGCAAAAAAAACAAGCACCGGGCGGCCGTAAAGACGCCGCGCGTAAGGTGGTCCGAAAGACGCGCAGAGCAAGCCCAAGCAAACTCCCAGTGATGGAGTCAGTGCGTCCTCTAGCTCTGTCGAGAGAAAGAGGCGCGAGATTCAACAGAAGCATCAGATAATGGACGAAGACAGCGTCAGGGAGGAACTGGACGTTATTTTAGGGAAAAACCAGGTCTCGCTATGTGTCGAATCTCCTTTCACGAAAGAGATCGAGAGTTTCCCTAAACCCAAAGGGTTTAAGATCCCAAAGATAGAGCCTTACGATGGTACTACCGATCCGAAAGACCATCTACACAGGTATTTATCTCAGATGATGTTGGATGGCACACCCGATGCGATGCGATGTCGAGCGTTTGAGACGCTGCTCGTAGGTCGAGCCAGGGAATGGTTTACCAAGCTACGGCCCGGGTAGATTACCAGTTTTGCCATGCTAGCCCGCAAGTTTCGGGACACCTTCATCGTCAACAAGAAATTTCATTTAAGTACCGCGCACCTCATGAACATGAGGCCGCAAAAGGATGAAGCAATGCTAGATTACTTGAAGAGATTTAATCTCGAGGCCATGAAGGTCAAGGATGCAGATGATCGACTTCTAATCACATCGTTCGTGGGGGGACTGCGTAATACGAAGTTATACATGAAGTTGAGCAGAGATGTTCCTCACACCATGGATAAGTGTGTTAACGTGGTGCATCGATTCTGTCGAGGGGAAGAGGCAATGCGTAGGCACACCCAATCCAACTGGATGGATTCGAAAAAGGATAATCGAGTTCCGAACAAGAATCAACCAGGAGACAGGATGTCGAGAGTAAACCTTCAATCTGGGACCGTATAGAGACACCCGCCTCAGACCGCGGGGGAAAGAAGGGACCCACGCGTGATAAGGATTTCATTCCTCTTAATCGGTCTCGAGCTGAGGTGTTATCGATCATGCTCTCAAAGAACATAGCAAGAAGACCGCCTCCATTGAAGAAACCTCGAGAAAAGAGGAATTCAAGCAAGTATTGTGAGTTTCATGAAGACATAGGTCACACAACAGAGGATTGTCACGACCTGAAAAAAGACATTGACATCTGCATTCAGGAAGGGAAGCTAGATGAAGTGGTCAATAGATCTCGGTGTGATGGGCCCAGGGGGCGTGGAGAGTATAAATGAAAGAACTCCGATCAAGATAGGGGTCGAGGCCGAGATGCTCAAAGAAGGAGAAATCGATCACCCCAGAGGAATCGATCTCCAGATCGTGATGGATATAACAGAGATAACTTTGGTCGAGACAGATACGACATTAATCGACCAAACAGCTATGTTCATATGATCTTTGGGCTGGGGGAGAGCGACAAAGACCAAGCCAGTCGAGAGCCATCTAATAGCTCGAGAGAGCGTAAGCAGCTCAAATTTACGACGGAAGTCGGGTACGGACCTCGCGATGATATCCCCAAGTCTAGGAGGCATAGTGAGGGGCTGGTTATTGAGGCTGTGATTAGTCAAGCCCGTGTATCGAGAGTTTGCATCGATAACGGTAGCGCAGTAAACATTTTGTATTACTCGGCTTTCCAAGCGATGAATTTAAATGAGAAAGACCTAGCTCCTATAGCATCTCCTTTGTTTGGGTTCACAGGGCAAGCAGTTCGTCCTATGGGATCAATAAAACTACTCACAACGGTCGGAGATGGCGAGAAAGGAAGGACCCTCGAGTTGAGCTATGTAGTGGTCAAAGCTCTCCCTGCTTACAATGTTATTTTAGGGCGACCTGCGCTCTTCAACCTGCATGCTATCATTTCAACATTCCATAACAGCATGAAGTTTCCTACCAAGAACGGTTCCCACGAGGTAAAGGGAGATGTTGAAGCCGCATGGAGTTGTAACTCCATTGTCATGAATGGGAAGATGGCAGTTCAACAAATCTTGGTTGAGGAACTGATTCCGGAGGAAGAAGAGGAGAAGAGTTGGATCTCTAGTGATGCAGTCGAGAATGTCCGCCTCTGGGAAGGAGAAGCTGATCAGTGTGTGTAGGTCGGGGTGTGGATCCCAGCCAGGGAAAAACAGTCGCTCATCGAGTTGTTGATCGAGTTCAGAGATGTCTTTGCCTGGAAGGCTACCGACATGCCAGGGTTATCTACAGATATCGCGGTCCAAAAGCTCGAGATAGATCAAGCAAAGAAGCCAGTTAAGCAAAAGAAGAGAAACTTTGCATCTGATCCACTTGAAGCCATAGAGTTGGAAGTCGGTAAGCTACTGGCGGCCCATATAGTAAGAGAAGTATCCTATCTAGAGTGGCTAGCCAACCCAGTATTGGTCAAGAAACCCGATGGCAGTTGGCGTATGTGCGTAGACTTCACCGACTTGAATAAAGCATGTCCAAAGGACTCATATCCATTGCCAAAAATCGACAGGTTAGTAGACTCCACCATCGATTTTGAGGTGTTCGGTTTTCTGGACGCGCATAAGGGATACCATCAGATTTTAATGGATGCCCGAGACGCGGTAAAAATAGCTTTTATCACGGAATTTGGCACTTTCTGCTATGTAACCATGCCGTTCGGATTAAAAAATGCCGGGGCTACATATCAGACAGCAGTCAACAAGATCTTTGCCAAGCAAATTGGTAGATGTATAGAAGTGTATGTAGACGACTTGCTGATCAAGAGTCGTTCTATGAAGCAATATTTGGTGGATGCTTCAGAGGTATTGGAAGTGCTGAGGGATACACAGATGAGGTTGAATCCAAAAAAGTGCACCTTTGGGGTCAGGTCGGGAAAATTTCTAGCATATATGATCTCGAAGGACTGGATTTGAGCAAACCCGGATAAGATCGACACTTTGAAGAATATGTCTGCACCTCAAAATACAAAGGAAGTACAGAGACTTACTGGTCGAATGGCCGCCCTCAACGGATTCTTATCGAGATCCGCTCAGCACGCACTACCATTCTTTAAGGTTCTCCGCAAGGCCAGTCCTTTCCATTGGGATGATGAATGTCAGACAGCCTTTGAAGAATTGAAAAGTTACTTATCAGAATTACCCACCCTCACTTCACCTCGAGAGGGGGAGAGGTTGTTGGTCTATTTGGCGGTATGCGAGGAAGCAGTGTGTGCAATCCTAGTTCGAGAAGGGGTACATGGCCAGGTGCCTATATATTTTGTCAGCAAAGTGTTACATGGCCCCGAGGTCCGATACTCACCAGTAGAAAATCTAGTATTATGTCTTGTTCATACCTCGACAAAGCTGAGGCCCTATTTCCAAGCCCATCCTATTGTGGTAGTCACTGACCAACCACTGAAGCAAATCTTAGCGAAGCCCGACACTTCTGGTCGATTAGAGAAATGGGTGATAGAGATGGCACAATATGACATCGAGTTTGTTCCTTGAACCGCGATAAAAGCTCAGGCTTTGGCAGACTTCTTAGCTGAAGGGATTTCTGTCCAACTCGACCAAGATAAGCAAAGTCCCGAAGAACGCTGGATCCTCCACGTAGATGGAGCGTCGAGTAAGGAGGGAGCGGGAGCAGGTCTCCTTCTGGTTATCCCTAAAGGCGAAGAGTTCCCATACGCCCTTCGATTCGACTTTAAAGCCACGAACAATGAGGCCGAGTATGAAGCCATGATCACGGGTCTGAAACTTGCTCTAAAGTTAGGTGTCGAGGATTTATTGGTTTACAGTGACTCACAGTTGGTGGTAAATCATATGAAAGGGGAGTAAGAGGCTAAGGAAGAAACCATGAAGAGCTATTTAGCAGTGGTGCGAGGCCTCATACCTAAGTTCAAGACAGTTCAATTCGAGCTGGTACCCCGAAGTCAGAATAAAAGGGCCGATGCACTCTCTAAGCTCGCATCGAACTTCGTCTCCAAAAAGGTTCTAGTCGAGCTATTGACCGACAGGAGTTACAATAAAGCGGAGGCCCAGCCAATCACTCAGCAGGCCACGTGGATGGACTCTATCGCTCTTTATCTCAAAGATGGAATTCTACCATCCGATAAAGTACAATCAAGGAAGGTCCGACTTCAATCAGTACGATATGCGTTCTTCGACGATGTCCTTTATCGGAAATATTTTGTGAGCCTATGGTTGAGGTGTGTTTCCGAGGCTGAAGGCGAATATCTCCTAGAAGAAATCCACTGGAGCGTGTGAAAATCATTCTGGGACCAGGATGTTGGCTCGAAAGTGCAAGTTAGCCGGTTATTTTTGGCCGTCGATGCAATGAGATGCGAACAACCTTGTTCAGAGATGCAAACCTTGTCAGATCCATGATAACATCTCTCATCAACAGGCCCAAGAAATGAATGTCATCTCGTCATCCTAGCCATTCGATCAGTGGGGAGTCGATATAGTTGGAACCCTACCCCGAGCCTCGAGGAATAATCGATATGTGGTCGTCGTTGTGGACTACTTCACAAAATAGGTAGAAGCCAAGGCTTTGCCCGACTTCCGAGCTGCAACCATCAAAAAATTCTTGTGGGTCGACATTTTATGTAGGTACGACATTCCAAAGGCTTTGATCTCGGATAATGGTACCCAGTTCGAAGACCGAAGAGTTAGAGAATGGTGCAGTGAGTATCATATCAGTCAGCACTTCACCTCGGTAGCTCATCCATAGGCAAACGGTCAAGTCGAGCAGACGAATCGACAGATCAAGCTTGGGTTGAAAAAAAGGCTAGAGGCAGAAAGTCGAGATTGGTCTGTACAACTTCCGAGCATCCTATGGTCATATAGGACAGCTCCTAATTCATCGACAGGAGAAACTCCCTTCTCTCTAGTATATGGGTGCGAAGCGGTGATACCCGCCGAGATTGGTGTTCCTTCTCCTCGAGTTCTGGCCTATAATATTGAAACAAATGCTCCCGAACTTCGACATGAAAGGGATAACGTTGAGGAGCGAAGAGAGATAGCCTCAGCTAGGATGGCAAGGTACAAACAGAAGATCTCTCAGTATTACAACTCGAGGGTTAAGCACAGATACTTCAAAGTCGGAGATCTGGTTCTCAGAAAGAACGAAGCAAGCCGGCAAGAGACGATTGGAAAGTTGACCCCGAATTGGGAAGGCCCATATCAGATTCTGAAGGTCCACCCCAAAGGGTCCTATCAACTTGGGCGAGCAGATGGAATCATGGTTCCTCGACATTGGCATGCCAATAACCTGAGGAAGTACTATGTTTAAGATAAGCTTTGTTTCGGTCAATTTCTGTTTGCTTTTTGTTTTTCAATCTTGTAATAAGTCCACGAGACAATTTTATAAGTATTCTAATAAACATGTTTTTCCTCGAGCTGCTGTTATGTTTGTTAGGATTTATAGCCACAACATTATAAGTCCAGTGTGATATAAAATGTCAAGGCAGTACAGTCGACAAAGAATAGAGAAATCCGCAAGTCGGACATCTCAGTACAGCCAAAAGCAAAGTGAGCCTAGTAGGCAACAAATGCTAAGGCAAAAAGACGGTTCGCATAGTCGGGCCACCTATCCCAGCCAAAGCCAAACAAGCCTAAGGGGCGAAAAAGGCTAAGGCAAAGGACGGTTCGCATAGTCGGGCCACCTGTCCCAGCCAAAGCCAAACGAGCCTAAGGGGCGAAAAAGACTAAGGCAAATGAAGGTTCGGATAGTCGGGCTAAACGTCCCAATCGAGAGCCGAATGAGCCCAAAGGGTGAAAAGGCCAACGCAAAGGGACAATTCGCATAGTCGGACTAAAACACCCCACCTGAGGCCAAACAAGGCCAAGGCAAACGGGTCGATCACAGTCAAACTCACAAGTGCAATAAGAACCAGTGGTTCATAATACACTTGGGGGGAAACACGACATCGATAAAACAAACATCAAACAGAGTCAAGGGCTCGACAAGTGAAAGGCTATAAAATATCGAGACAAGAAAGATGGACAATAAAAAATACTACAAAATCGAACCAAATTCAAAGCAAAAGTTGATACAAAACGAGGCCAGGTCGAAAAGACCAACCAAAGTTAATTCAAAGCAATAAATATTATTACATATCAAATCTCAAAGTTCAAATGACAAGTCAACAATAGAGAAATTGGAAAAAACAACAATCAGAGGTCGGCTTCAGGTGTCAACTCAAGGATGGCGGAAGTCGGCTCAGCAATAGGGGCAGAAGTGGAAGGACCATATTTAATGGCCAAAGATTCTCCTCGTTGAATTCTTCATCAGATCGTCGTCATACAACCTTTCCGCCTCGGGATTGTAGAACATCGGCGTCTCGAGTGTCGACACATCGAATCCCGGGTTGACAGCCTTCACTTGAGTCACCGCCATAGTGAAACCACCCATCATGGATGCACGCATGAGCACCTCCAGATCAGCGTCAAGGTTTTGCGACTTTCGATACTCAAGGATCGCTTCCGCCTTGGCCTCCTCAATATTTGCAAGGACCTGTTCCCGCTCGACTCTCAGCTCGACCTTCAAGGTATCCCTCTCATGTCGAGCCTTCGCTACGTCATCCAGCGAAGCCTTGTGCGCCTGTTCATGCCGTTCTCTCTGTGTTTGAGCCAAGTCATCAACGGTAGCAGTTACGGCAGTCTGCAATTTCTCAACCTCGGCCTTCGCCTCGTACTTTAGCGCCTCGAACTGAGACTCCATACCGGCGATAGCGGCACCCTTTGCAATGTTGTCCTGCAACAACCTGCCATTTTCCTTCCGCAGATCGTCTTCCGACTCTCCCGTTTTGGCCAGACGCTAGGTGACCTCTCGGCTAAGAAGGTTATTCTACAAAAAGAAAGGGAAATGTCAAACAATAAACAAGGCATAGGCCTCGAAAGAAATCAACATTTAAAGAAAAGAAAGACAATCGACTTATGAGGCGGTCTGACCTCCGAAGAGCGTGGGATAGAGCCTTGTCCTCCAAGGCCACACAATCATCTGCGGCCCAGTTCACATCGACATCTAGCTCGGAAGAAGCTTCAACCACTTTGGTCCTCTTTGCCTGCCTGTGTTGCTCCCTCACCAGCTCGGCAGCGGTAGGCCTCTTCTTGGTCGGGGCTACTTGTTCCTCGACGTTTACTTTAACAGCTGGAGTCAAATCGACTGGCACCTCATCATCCCCGTCTCGAAGCGAGCCATAACGGACCGATAAGCCGCTAGAGGTCGGAGGTTGCTCGGATGATCGAACCGGCACCGTCGACTCGACGGCAGTAGGGGTAGGCTAAGGTTGAGAAGCACCCCCCTCTCTGGAAGAAGAAGGCACCCTAGTTTCAGCCACAGGCACTTCAGGCGCAGCCCGATCCCCGAGAAGCGGAACAGCCACGACCACCGACGGAGGAAGGCGTGTAGGATCGTTGACCTTGGAGAATTTTCCCACTGTAAGACAAAAAGAACAGGCTAGTCTTGATCAACAAATGACAAGTTATCAGACTCGACAGAATAACAAATACGACGACAAAACAAGGAAAGTCCCTACGGTTCTCTTGATCTTGGGCATGAAGGTTTGCGTACAGCCTCCTCCAGGTGGGCTAGATCATAAAGAAGGCTCAAGTCTCGAGTGCACACCTCGAGGCTAAAGCCACCTAGTAGTCGGGCCTCTAGAGGAACATGAACATTTCACAGTTTGTCCTTCTTCACGCCTCTCTACCTCCATTGCCCTATATAAGGGTTCTCTAGGCCATGACGAAGGAAGAAGAAATGAGGCTTCCACTCCCCGTGAGAAGAAGGCCCTCTAGTTACGAATTTGTGCCGATTCGGCCTCCTCTGGAAGGTATACCACAGCTTGTCGGGCGTAACAGCGATCTGATAATAATACCGAAAGAGGGGTATCGAGAAGCAGACTTCCGTGACTCGACATACTATGACAAACCCTATTAGAGTCCTGACAGCATTTGGGGCCAACTGCGAAACGCTTATCTCGTAATGGTCTAGGGCCGCGAGGACGGCCGGACAGAGTGGAAATCTTAATCCACTCGAGAGTTGACCCTCATAGACGGTGTAGAATCCTTCTGGGGGCTCATCGGCAAACTTATGAAGACCAGAAGGGAGTCGAGCTTCAAATGGAGGGCTGGTGATATTGCATTTCCGGCAAAGTCTGGTAACATCTTCAAGGGAAAGGGTACTGAGACACCCTTTAGCACCTTTCCCATCCATCCTGGTTACGAATTTCTTAGGTTAGTTGGGGACAGGAGGGGAGGAAGCTATGGGCTCGCCGGAATCTTGCCGGAGAAGATGATCAGAAGAAACAGGCGCCGGAGTTTGGCTACGAACTGGTGTTTCACTACCCCTATCAGATTCAGTGGCACTACTACTGGACATGGGTAAAGCAAAGAATAAGATGAATAATACAGAGGAAAAAGCTTACTTGGCGTTTGGAATTTGTGATAATGAAGTGATGAATTGGCTCTGCCTCAACTTCTATCTCTTTCTCCTTTTATGCTAGCCAAGATTGCAAATGATTTGAAAAGATGTGGGGAGTGGGGAGTTATAACCCCTGGAAATCTCGAGAATCAAGGCAATGACGCGTTATGATTTGCGGGATATGAAGCGTCTGTGTACCATGACATCACGACACGTGGCTACAGGCAGTTAGGGTTGCAAATGGCAAGCTTTTTCCTGCCCAAAGGATGACCCAACTCGGAAACTATTTATGTGACAGACTCGACCTCGGACAACGGGGGTCGCCTCTCTCAAGTCTGGGGGGCTTATGATGATATAGGGTTTCACCCATCCACGTGTCGTCTATCGACTGGTTATCACATTGTGGATTAACACCAAGGTACTCATGTCGATGCTCAGACTCGAGGCTACGACGATCGACAATCGAGCAGTGTAGGACAATGAGTCCCAGAGTCGAGTACTGCAGGTCGGCAAAATAGACATGGAGGACAGAGTCCGCACCAGCTGTCCAGGCCTATTAATAGTAATAGCTTGGGCTAGGGTTAAGGCCCATTAAGGGTAAATATAACAATAACTCGAACCGACTCAATATTTGGGTTAGGGCATGTGTTGTCATTATAAATACCACAATCCAAGAACTACGTAAGGCATGATTTCTGGAACCTAACAGGATACATAGGCAATCTAAGATACAGTCTTAGACTCAGCCGCAAACATCAAAATGACACCACCTCATTCTTTAGGCATTTGGGTTTTTGTGTGTGTTCATCACTAGATTCAATTAGGACCCGGATTATTAAGGTGACATTATCCGTCTTCGTCACATCCCTATGGAATGCATGCGTATTCCAGGACCAGAGACATGCTGAAATTCACTGCCCAGCCAAGGCATGCGTATTGCTTGAAATTCGTGCACATTACTCATGCTGGGAGTAACCTTCCAAAGCCGGAACAAACAATGCTTGCGCATTGCACCTGCTGTGAAAAGGATGGAGCATCCTGAATCATGAATGCATGCGCATTCCATTGAATGCGTGTGCATTCAACCTGCTGCAACTAAACCAGACAATCATGTAACAGGAATGCGTGCGCATTGCTAGCCAATGCATACGCATTCACCGCAGAAAACCCTAAACACTTGAGTTTTCTACACTTTGAGATCTCTACTCGATTCCAAACATGTTATACACGAATTTTATCAGAAGAACATCAGAAAACATAGCTTTCTCATATCCTAACATCTTTTAATCCATGAACATCATCTAGGCCAAAACATTGATACAAAAATGCATCAAAAACATGATCCAACTACTCTAAACCATAACTAATTTGTAAGAAGATCCTCTTACCTTATAAGCAAGCTAATCCAAGCCAAAATCTCAGTAAAACTATAGCAAAACCTAATCTTTTCTGTAGAAACCTGCGTGATCAATCCATAACTAAATTAGATGCGATCACAAGCTTCTAACTTAACAAAACTACGAATTCATGAGTTTGAATCCTTCAAACTCAGTCAATGACATAACTAGGGATACAAAACATACCTTAATAAAACTCCAACTTTCTGGTGTTGAATCGACGCTCTCTTCACGACGATTATGTTGCTCTACTCTGATCTGAAAATGATTGAGATTCAACTTATAAACAGATAGAAAACTCTCTCAGCCCTAAAAGCTCTCACACCGTTCCCTCTCTCAACGCTGGAAAAAATTATGATTTCTTTTTGGTTATGTGAACTAATGAGATTTATTTTCCTTAAATAAATAACCCAAAAATAATAATTTCTTATTATTTTTCCCTTATTATAAAAATCGGATTTTCCTTAATATATATATATACATATATATATCATAAAACTCAACTCCAATAAAAGAAGTCAGAATAACAATACTTCGTTTTTGCAAAATGACACGTCTGCCCTTCCCGAAAATTGGAATATTACATTCCTCCCCCCTTAAGAAGAGTTTCGATCTCGAAACTAGAACATTGGTAACTCCAAAAACTCTTGAAACTCATTGATCATGTCGTCTTCTACTTTCCAAGTGGCTTCTTTCGGTGAATGATTGCTCCATTGCACCAAACCAAAGGGATCAACCGTCTCTTAATCATCTTTTCTTCCCAGTCTAGAATCTTAATCGGCTTCTCATCATATGCAAGATTGTCTTGAAGAACTTCCGGGTTGACTGTGGTTTGAACATCGTTCTTCGTCAAGCATTTCTTTAATAAAAACATTGTGGACTCTCGACAATGATCCCAGTAACTTTAGCTTGTAAGCCAAGGGTCCAACTTTTTCCAGAATCTCAAATGGTCCAACATACCTTGGACTTAGCTTTCCCTTTTGTCCAAAAAGTTTCACTCCTTTCATTGGTGAAGCTCGTAGATAAAATCTCTCACCAACATCAAACTCAACAGGTCCTCTTCTAACATCTGCCCAACTTTTCTATCTGTCTTGGGCTGCCTTCAGGTTTTTCTTACCCAACTGAACTCTTTCTTTTGCTTGCTCAACCAATTACGGCACGGTGACTTGTCTTTCCCCGACATTATCCCAAAACAACGTCGTCCGACATCTTCTCCCATACAAAGCTTCAAACGGTGGCATGCCTATGCTTGCGTGATAACTATTGTTGTAGGCAAACTCAGCTATGGGTAAGTAATAATCCTATGATCCGCCTACTTCCAAAACACAGGCTCTTAACATATCTTCAAGTGTTTGGATGGTCCTTTTTGACTTTCCTACTGTTTGAGGATGGAAGGCCGTGCTTAAACCCAACTTTGTACCTAGTGCCCTTTGCAAACTTTTCTAGAATCGACCGACGAACAGACTGCCACGATCCAAAACAATCGAGATTGGTACTCCATGCAACTTCACTATATTGTCCAAGTATAGTGTGGTCATCTTCTTCAAAGACATATCAACTTTCGCTGGCGAGAAGTGGGCTGATTAGGTCAATCTATCCACAATCACCCAGATCACATCATATCCGCTCGTTGTCTTTTGTAAAACGGTGATGAAATCCATCGTGATATGATCTTATCCCATTTCCTTTCAGGGATGTCCAATGGCTTAAGCATTCCTCCCAGTCTTCGATGCTCTGCTTTAACTTTCTGGCAAGTATCACACTCTGCTACAAACTTAGCTATTTCCACTTTCATCGAAGGCAACCAAAACCTTTCCTTCAAATCTCTGTACTGTTAGTAATTGTGGAAATATATCACTCAAAGCCAATCTGGCGAGGCTCAGCGAGGTGATCGGCGATCGGCCGATCCTCATGATCTGAAGAGACTATGTCGTGCATAACTTTATTTGTACACTTTATTTATTTGTAAAAGACATATTAATTGTGATACATATAAACAATTAATATGTCAAACTCTAGTTTACTTTATGTCATAGACATAGACATAGATTGTACTTTTACTTTTTGCTTTTGTGCCGCCCACATCTACATACTCAAGTGGCCGCCCTAGCTAGCTAGTCTCTCTCCAAATTGTATCTATTTATACTCCTTCATTATCAATGAATAAAAGATAAGTTGAATTTTACTCTTGTGTTAACACATTCTCAAACTCTCTTCATGGTATCAGAGATTTATTGAGTTCTAAAATCCATTTGCCAAAAACTCAGTTCCTTTTCAGAAAAATGTCAACATTATCTGAAGTTTCATCTTCTTCAGTAGACTCACAGCTGCCTCAGCAGACTGGGATAACTGAACACTCTTCTTTTACAAATCATAAACTTGATGGTAACAATTATTTGCTATGGTCAAGGTCTATGAAAATGTATATCTCCGGCCAGGGCAAGATGGGATATCATGTCTGTTCCAAACACGCCTCACAAACCGACTCCAAGTTTGAAGCATGGGACACAGAAAATAACCAAGTCATGACCATCCTCACGAGGTCTATGACAAAAGAGATCAGTGAGAACTTCATGATGTATGACACTGCTAAGGAAATCTGGGACAATGCCAGAGACCTTTACTCAAAAAAGGACAATACATCTCAAGTTTATGAACTCGAAGCTCAGATTCAAAATTGCAGACAAGGGGATATGTCTGTAACTCAATACTTTAATCAACTATCTAAGGCATGGCAACACCTAGATATGTTGGAAACTCACCCCTGGAATGATGTTAAAGATGCTGCACTCTTTAAAGACATTATTGAGAAAAAGAGAGTATTTAAATTCCTTACTGGACTGAATCCTACTCTTGATGATGTCAGAGGTAGAATTCTTGCTACTAAACCTCTTCCAAATCTCAAATCCATGTTTGCTGAGGTCAAACATGAGGAAAGCAGGAGGAAAGTGATGCTGCTGAACTTCCCTGCTGACAACCCTACTGAAGGTACTGCCCTGCTAAAGGTTAATGAGACTTACAGGAAGCCTACCTGAGAAAGCCGAAAGGCGCTCGTGATCACCGCAAACGCACAAATCACACCAAGGACAATTGTTGGAAGCTACATGGCAAACCTAACCCCTCTAAAACCTCAAAACCAACCAGGAAAGTCAAGGAAAACTTGTCGTTGAAGAGGAGAATGACAAGAAGGTGAATGCTCGGTTTCTTTGAACTTCACTCTTTGAACTTCCTCGCCGACAACCCTATGAAGAAGGTACGCTCGCTAAAGGTTAATGAGACTTACAGAATCCTACTAGAAAGTCGAAAGTCGTTTCGTGATCACTGCAAACGCACAAATCACACCAAGGACAATTGTTGGAAGCTACATGGCAAACCTAACCCCTCTAAAACCTCAAAACCAACCAGGGAAAGTCAAGGCAAACTTGTCAGTGAAGAGGAGAATGACAGTAAGCTGAATGCTCAGTTTGCTGCATTTAAAGCCTTTATTGCTCAAAGATCGTGAAGGTAGCTCCCCTATGAAATGGCCACTCATGCTAAAATAGGTATATTTTACTCACCTCTTAGTAATGAGACTTGGATTGTTGATTCTGGGGCGCTTCCCATATGACTTGTAATAAAAACCCTATTACCCAATATATGCCATGCAACCAAATTCACCAGAATTAAGACTGCTGATGGTTCTGTTTCTTATGCAAAAGGTGTTGGGAAGGTTAAACTTACTAATCGATATATATCTCTGAGAATGTCCTGTTTGTTCCAAAGTTAGATCAGAAACCTTATATCTCACAAGAAACTCACTAAAGATATGAATTGGATCGTTGTTTTTAATAAGAATCGGTGCACATTCCGGGATCTTTCTTCTCGTGAAGTGATTGGTCAAGCTAACCCCCTTTCAGGATTGTTTGTGATCAACCTCCAAGATGTAAGATCAAGACGAATCCGCCTCGACTGCACTCAAAAACTTGACAATATCATGTTATGGCATTATAGACTAGGACATCCAAGTTTTGGTTATTTAAAGTCTTTAATTCTGAATTGTTTAAAGGATGTAATCTTAATGATCTTCAATGTGATATTTGTCAATTTGCTAAACTCACCAAACTGTATGCTAAGTTACCTCACTTGCCCTCTTCCCCTTTCACCCTAATTCACAAAGTGATGTATGGGGACCTCAAGAGTGAAAAGTATAACAGAAAAAGGTGGATTGTAACCTTCATTGATGATCATACCGTAAACACTTGGTCGTTCTTAATGAAAGACAAATCAAGTTGGATCTATCTTCCAAGAATTTTATCACATGGTCTCCACCCAATTTGATACTAAGATCAAGATCTTAAAGACCGATAATGCTCGAATACTATGAGTCTAACCTCAAGAACTTCTTGACTAACAGAGGAATTGTTCATATCAGTAGTTGTGTGGAAACACCTCAACAGAATGGGGTTCTTTGAAAGAAAGAACAGGCATCTCATTGAAATGGCCAGATCAATCATGTTCACTACACATGTTCCTAAATACATGTGGGGTGAAGCTATATTGATCGCAACATATTTAATCAACAGACTTCCCAGCAGAGTGTTAGGTTTCAAAACTCCTCTCCAAAACCGCCGACCACACACTCCTCGCTCTCATCTTATTACCCAATTGCCTCCAAAGATCTTTGGTTGTACTTGTGTTTGTTTATATCCATGCTCAACATGTAGTAAACTTGATCCTAAAGCTCATAAGTGCATTTTCCTTGGATATGCACAGACAGAAAGGTTACAAGTGTTACTCTCCTACTGAAAAGAAATTTTACAATTCTATGGATGTGAAATTCTTTGAAAGGACTCCATATTACTGAAAACCCATCGAGCCATCATCGATGGAAACTCGATTGAGATTGAACTAAGTCCGTTCCCTCAAAGAAACCATTTACCCTCAAAGCAGAGTCCTAACCCACAGCGCAGACTCATAACCTTCAAAGATCCTCGCGGATACTCACATTATCGACCCTCCGCAGCTTCATCGACCCGAGTCTGCCGACCAGAGAGCTCGCCGAACCGGTAACCTCATCCCCATCGAACCAGAGTCCGGCTGGACCTCGGCTTATTGACTCTCAAGTGATCACGAAGTGGATGACAGACCTATTGCTCTAAGGAAAGTGGAAAAGATCATGCATCGATCATTCTATTCATTCTTATTTATCTTATGATAAGTTGTCTCTCGTCTTTGCCATGTTTACACAGACTGGACTCTCACTCTATCCCTAGAAATATTCAGGAGGCCCTTCAAAATGATAAGTGGAAGGTCATGTTAAAACAGAGATAGCGCCTCCCGGATAATCATACTTGGGATCTCACAACTCTTCCAAAAGGCAAGAAGACAATCATTTGCAAATGGTTATTCACTATCAAATACACAGCCGATGGCACTATTGACAAGTACAAAGCCGATTGGTAGCCGTGGGATTCACTCAAACTTATGGCATTGATTATAAAGAAACTTTTGCACCAAAGTGGCAAAGCTCAACTTTGTCGCTGTGGTACTAATTTCTCTAGTTGTCCAACTTGAGTGGCCTCTTCATCAATTGGACATCAAAAATGCTTTTCTAAATGGGGACCTTCTTGAGGAGGTTTATATGACTATACCTCCTGGTTTTATCAATCCTCATACTCAAGGCAAGGTGTGCAACCGAGGAAATCTCTATATGGCTCAAGCAATCACCAAGGGCATGGTTTGGAAAATTAACAAGCGTGGTCAAAAGCTGCTGGATATCACCAATGCAATTTCGATCACACTATGTTCATCAAGACAACCAACCGGAAGAGGTCTATTCTTATTGTCTATGTGGATGATATCATCCTTACTGGAGATGACCCTGCTGAGATCCAACACTTGAAAGAATTGCTGGCAAAGGTATTTCAGGTTAAAGACTTGGGTTTATGTTGGGAGGATTTTGCATCATAAAAACAAAAGAAAATTTATAAACCTATACTTAACATGCAAACTAACTCCTAACCGACCAAATATCGGGTAGTTGATAGTAGAGCTGAAGTGAGTAAGGGTCGATCCACAGGAAAAGGGATGAAGGATCTAATCTCACTAATTCTCTCAATTGCTACTCAAGAAACGGAAGACAAAACGTAAAAAACAGAAAATAATTCAAATAATCTAACCTAAGGAATAAAATAAACAATCTAATCTAAAGACATGGGATCAAATAATGCACAAACCTATGTGATCTCAATCCTAGTTCAATTTATGATTTTAATTCAGTTTGTGGTTTCACCTTATCACGAGACATAAACCCCTAATTCCTTAGTGAATTTAATCTCAAGCTACGGATTCCTAATTCCTTAGTAAATCCAATTTATCAATCTCTCATCTTCCGAATGTTGAGACTGATTTTCAATACAAAACTCGGTGTAGATTCAGGTTAACTCTCGTATTTTAGAATCTAACAACCTAGGAATCTAACCAATTAATTTGTCACATAATCAACGGCTAAAAACCCTATCTTTCTATGGTGATCTAGTGTTTATGCAACTTCCGTATTATAAACATCGATAGAAAACTAAATCTCTCGATCTATTCTCACATAGCATCATAATCATAAAAGATACAAAGTGAAGTAAAGATCATGAACATAAACTAGAATTGAATTAATTGAAATAAAACAAACTCACATAGTTTTGGTACATTGGATGAACTCCAAGCATCAACAATGAAAGAAAAAAAAAACGATCCTAATCTAACCTCGATCACCCGAGCACAAGGCTCGGGTGACCGCCTTGAACTCCTCAAGAAGGCTGCTTTGCCTGCTGTGTTTTGCGGCTATGGAATAATGTGTGTATTAGGGTAAAAATCGCGCTGCTTTTATAGAAAAATCAAGTCGGTTGTTACGAAGAACGGTGCCGGACGCCCGCTCATAATGTCGGACGCCCGTCCGCCTCTCCTGGAACAGATTCTGAACTTGTAACGCTCATATCTCGGGCCTCGTAAGTCGGAATGGAGTGATTCAAAATCCTGTAGAATCCTCTCTTCAAGACCTACAACTCTTCTCTTGAGGTCCAGAGTCAAATCGGTTGTTATCATATCAAGAACTGCGTTGGAAGTTCAGCGCTACCCGAATCTCGATTTTCTTCCTCCGACGCTCGTCCAAGATCTCGACGCTCGTTCCTTCAGCCTTGAACTTGTGCCGACGCTCGCTCACTTCACGCCCAAACTCTCTGAATGTAAAATACACCTCGAACGTTGGTTCCGCTTCTCAAACGTGCGTTTGAATCCGGACGCTGCGTCGCTTATAATGGACGCCGTCCACTTAGCCTTGACATCGAATTTATTGATTTTTCCATCTTTATCTTGATTGATTTCTTTCCTTATCTCTTCCTATCTTCCATAAACTTGATTGATCCTCTATTATCTCGAAATTAGCTCTTTAGGATCACCTTTTCCAACATAATTGAGTATCTACAACAATAGGAAAACATACCAAAACATAACACAATTCCAAAATAACATAAAATCATACTTTAAGCACATAATTTGTTACATTTTCATATTTAACCATTAAAAACCTCATTTACTCAATTAATCAATTATAATCCCGATTTCTATGAAAATAACACGTATATGGGGAATATTGATATACAAAATATATGTGAAAATCACTACAATTTAGCCCTAAACAACACCCCCACACTTATCTTTTTGCTCGTCCCCGAGCAAAACAAAACAAGAACATACTTTCAAAAATCCACATAACCTGACACGAGATATAGTCAAAATCATGACAAGCTAGTATTCAGCAAATCGACCTCACTCGGTGATTGTGTGTGCAGAACCTACTAAACTTCCACCGATCCTCTCTTGACTTATCACATCAAGCACTAACAGTTATCCGGTCAACTAAACGAAAACTTCATTCTATCTACAGCACTTACCTCACAAAAACTAATTACCAAGAACATAGTAACTAACTCACAATTAAACTCCTTTACTTAGTGCCAAGAAAATACCTCTCGGGTCTCTACTGGGTTTAGATCAACTTGACTTAGAGTTCCAAAAAGCGTACATTTTATATTTTAAGTTTCCTATCGTCGCGTCTCAAAAGTATAACACTCTCCCCTACATTAGAGGCAGTCACCCCGAGATCACTCGAACCCATACCTGTCCAAGGTAAACCACACTCCCCAATTGGGGCAGCATCCAAATGGACTCGAGGTGATAGTTACAAACAAAATTTCATAAAGAAATTTTATTCATTTATTTCTATTTATAGATATATATATTTTTATATTTTTCAAACTCTTGGAAACTCTCGGTCAAATATATTTCTAACACATTCAAGACTCTCAAAGTTCTCAAGAACACTAAGGTCTTCGAGATTCTAAGCTGTGAGTATAGCACTAGTTCTTAACTTTCATTAATGCTAAATAAGTGTTATCTCAGATCAAGAATTAACTTCCCTTTAACTAACCGGAAACTATTCTATATTTGGCTCTTCATCTAATAGGTTCGTGAAATAAGGTTCAAGTGAGTATCGACTTACTAAACCTATTCTCGTAACATGATATGACTACTAATAACAACTAAAGGGTGCCGATTATAAAACTAGCATGCAATTGAAATGTTACTCGACTAAACAAAATTTTGAAAATTTTGCACTTTTCATAGAAAATTATAATTAATATGAGCAAATGAAAGTAGATACACAAAACCATCCCCTCCCCACACTTAGATTGCAACTTGTCCTCAAGTTGTGCGTAATGAAAAAGAAAAAGAAAACTTAGCCGATTCGTTGTTGAAAAGGAGCTATTTCGGAAGTGGGTCGACCTCACCTAAATGCTCAATGAATCCAAAGAATCGTGGACCATCCACCGAAAATCGAAATCGTCTCATACTCACAAACGCTAATATCCTCGCACACTTGAAAAACACGAAGTATCTCGGGACAAGGGGGAATATAATATATAAAGCACAAGGAAGAGAAGTCAGAGAATTTTCAGATTAAGCTCAAATAAAATGGAAAATATACATGAAACATTACAAAATAGTAGGCTAGGTGCAACTATATGAAAATGCATTACAATGCAATCTACGTGAAAAATCCTAAAAATAAAATAAAACGAGGTAGTATTACGGAAACCGACGATTAACTACACTCAAAAAGAAAAATAAACTAGGTGGTATTACTTAAAACCGACAAAGGACCACACTTAAGAAAAATAAAAGGAAAAATAGAAAAACAATGCAACTATATGAAATGCAACTAAATGAAATGCATTTAAATGATATGCAAAAAGAAAATAAAATAAAATAAAAGAAAGAAAACTAGCCCACTATATGCAACACGACATATATATAAACGTCTACCACATAATGACAAAGTTACGATAAACGCATGATGTTGTCATTACTAGTGCCGACGCGCCTTAAGACTTATCGAAAGTGATAGACTTATGAAACCAACAGTCATCTATCTAAATGTATAACTCATATGGAGAAAGGATTTAGCATACGGAAAACCGAAGTAGCTACCCATATGAACTATAAAAACAAAGGAAGCACGTAAGTCTTAAAAGCTTAAAAGATTCATCGGAGCGGTATGTAGCATACGGGAACCGACATTAGCTACTAATTAACCATAAGAACAGTTATAGCTTACGAGAACCGACAGTCACTATAACATGCCTAGATGAATCATATCTAAAGAATTGATCAATTATCTAACATGGATTCATAGATGGAAAGGTAAAAACATATAAGTTCAGGGCATCTATGTAAAAATCAATTAGCCACAGAAGCTCGAATGAAAAATCCACATCCAATAAAAGCATTGAAAATAAAATCAAGAAATTTAGAACCTGGATCGAACCCCGGACTAACGCTCACTTAGCGCTCGTGAATCGGACGGGCGTTTCCACCTTGCGACTCTCGTCGCTTTGAAAACCGACCGGACGGGCGCTCGTAAAGTATAGACGCCGCCTGGTCCTCTAAATCGTAACAGATTGAAAATATTTGAACGGACGAGCGCCCAATACTTCCTAACTTTCGTTCACTGCAGATGAAGAATCGGACGGGCGCCCAACGTAATGCAGACGCCGCCCATACAACAAGAATGCACAGACGGCAGGAAAAACACAAAGAAACCCTAAATACTTATGAACACAACACAAAGAACACAGATCACAAAGACAAAGAGCCTTATCAAATTAAGCACAGGGGTTAGACTAGGTAACACATAAACATATAAACTTCACGTAAAACAAGTTGAGTAAAAACTTTTGCACATTCTTAACCTAACGGTCATCGAAACACGGCAAAATAAAATCTCTCAACTTGGTATACGCTACTTTTATTAAAAACAAAAACAAAACGTAACAAAAATCGAGAACTAACAAAACTAGATTCAACATGACACCTATTCCCGGCAACGGCGCCACTTTTGTTGGGAGGATTTTGCATCATAAAAACAAAAGAAAATTTATAAACCTATACTTAACATGCAAACTAACTCCTAACCGACCAAATATCGGGTAGTTGATAGTAGAGCGAAGTGAGTAAGGGGTCGATCCACAGGGAAAAGGGATGAAGGATCTAATCTCACTAATTCTCTCAATTGCTACTCAAGAAACGGAAGACAAAACGTAAAAACAGAAAATAATTCAAATAATCTAACCTAAGGAATAAAATAAACAATCTAATCTAAAGACATGGGATCAAATAATGCACAAACCTATGTGATCTCAATCCTAGTTCAATTTATGATTTTAATTCAGTTTGTGGTTTCACCTTATCACGAGACATAAACCCCTAATTCCTTAGTGAATTTAATCTCAAGCTACGGATTCCTAATTCCTTAGTAAATCCAATTTATCAATCTCTCATCTTCCGAATGTTGAGACTGATTTTCAATACAAAACTCGGTGTAGATTCAAGTTACTCTCGTATTTTAGAATCTAACAACCTAGGAATCTAACCAATTAATTTGTCACATAATCAACGGCTAAAAACCCTATCTTTCTATGGTGATCTAGTGTTTATGCAACTTCCGTATTATAAACATCGATAGAAAACTAAATCTCTCGATCTATTCTCACATAGCATCATAATCATAAAAAGATACAAAGTGAAGTAAAGATCATGAACATAAACTAGAATTGAATTAATTGAAATAAAACAAACTCACATAGTTTTGGTACATTGGATGAACTCCAAGCATCAACAATGAAAGAAACGAAAAAAAAACGATCCTAATCTAACCCGGATCACCCGAGCACAAGGCTCGGGTGACCGGCCTTGAACTCCTCAAGAAGGGCTGCTGCTGCTGTGTTTTGCGGCTATGGAATAATGTGTGTATTAGGGTAAAAATCGCGCTGCTTTTATAGAAAAATCAAGTCGGTTGCTACAGTAACGGTGCCGGACGCCCGTTCATAATGTCGGACGCCCGTCCAGCTCTCCTGGAACAGATTCTGAACTTGTAACGCTCATATCTCGGGCCTCGTAAGTCGGAATGGAGTGATTCAAAATCCTGTAGAATACTCTCTTCAAGACCTACAACTCTGCTCTTGAGGTCCAGAGTCAAATCGGTTGTTATCATATCAATAACTGCGTTGGAAGTTCAGCGCTACCCGGAATCCTCGATTTTCTTCCTCTCCGACGCTCGTCCAAGATCTCGCACGCTCGTTCCTTCAGCCTTGAACTTGTGCCGACGTTCGCTCACTTCACGCCCAAACTCTCTGAATGTAAAATACACCTCTGAACGCTGGTTCCGCTTCTCAAACGTGCGTTTGAACCGGACGCTGTCTCGCTTATAATGGACGCCGCCCACTTAGCCTTGACATCGAATTTATTGATTTTTCCATCTTTATCTTGATTGATTTCTTTCCTTATCTCTTCCTATCTTCCATAAACTTGATTGATCCTCTATTATCTCGAAATTAGCTCTTTAGGATCACCTTTTCCAACATAATTGAGTATCTACAACAATAGGAAAACATACCAAAACATAACACAATTCCAAAATAACATAAAATCATACTTTAAGCACATAATTTGTTACATTTTCATATTTAACCATTAAAAACCTCATTTACTCAATTAATCAATTATAATCCCGATTTCTATGAAAATAACACGTATATGGGGAATATTGATATACAAAATATATGTGAAAATCACTACAATTTAGCCCTAAACAACACCCCCACACTTATCTTTTTGCTCGTCCCCGAGCAAAACAAAACAAGAACATACTTTCAAAAATCCACATAACCCGACACGAGATATAGTCAAAATCATGACAAGCTAGTATTCAAAGAATCGACCTCACTCGGTGATTGTGTGTGCAGAACCTACTAAACTTCCACCGATCCTCTCTTGACTTATCACATCAAGCACTAACAGCTTATCCGGTCAACTAAACGAAAACTTCATTCTATCTACAAAGACTTACCTCACAAAAACTAATTACCAAGAACATAGTAACTAACTCACAATTAAACTCCTTTACTTAGTGCCAAGAAAATACCTCTCGGTCTCTACCGGGTTTAGATCAACTTGACTTAGAGTTCCAAAAAGCGTACATTTTATATTTTAAGTTTCCTATCGTCGCTGCCTCAAAAGTATAACACTCTCCCTACATTAGAGGCAATCACACCGAGATCACTCGAACCCATATTGCCCAAGGTAAACCACACTCCCAATTGGGGCAAGATCCAAATGGACTCGAGGTGATAGTTACAAACAAAATTTCCATAAAGAAATTTTATTCATTTATTTCTATTTATAGATATATATATTTTTATATTTTTCAAACTCTTTGGAAACTCTCGGTCAAATATATTTCTAACACATTCAAGACTCTCAAAGATCTCAAGAACACTAAGGTACTGAGATTCTAACTGTGAGTATAGCACTAGTTCTTAACTTTCATTAATGCTAAATAAGTGTTATCTGTATCAAGAATTAACTTCCCTTTAACTAACCGGAAACTATTCTATATTTGGCTCTTCATCTAATAGGTTCGTGAAATAAGGTTCAAGTGAGTATCGACTTACTAAACCTATTCTCAGAACATGATATGACTACTAATAACAACTAAAGGGTGCCAGATTATAAAACTAGCATGCAATTGAAATGTTACTCGGGACGAAACAAAATTTTGAAAATTTTGCACTTTTCATAGAAAATTATAATTAATATGAGCAAATGAAAGTAGATACACAAAAACCATCCCCTCCCCCACACTTAGATTGCAACTTGTCCTCAAGTTGTGCAGAATGAAAAAGAAAAAGAAAACTTAGCTGATTCGTTGTTCGAAAGGGAGCTATTCTGGAAGTGGGTCGACCTCACCCAGAAATGCTTAATGAATCCAGTAAACTGTGGACCATCCACCGGAAAATCGAAATCGCTCTCATGACTCACAAACGCTAATATCTGCACACTTGAAAAACACGGAAGTATCTCGGGACAGGGGAATATAATATATAAAGCACAAGGAAGAGAAGTCTCAGAGAATTTTCAGATTAAGCTCAAATAAAATGGAAAATATACATGAAACATTACAAAATAGTAGGCTAGGTGCAACTATATGAAAATGCATTACAATGCAATCTACGTGAAAAATCCTAAAAATAAAATAAAAACGAGGTAGTATTACGGAAACCGACAGTTAACTACACTCAAAAAGAAAAATAAACTAGGTGGTATTACTTAAAACCGATAAAGTGACCACACTTAAGAAAAATAAAAGGAAAAATAGAAAAACAATGCAACTATATGAAATGCAACTAAATGAAATGCATTTAAATGATATGCAAAAAGAAAATAAAATAAAATAAAAGAAAGAAAACTAGCCCACTATATGCAACACGACATATATATAAACGTCTACCACATAATGACAGGTTACGATAAACGACAGTGCTGTCACTAGTGCCGACGCGCCTTAAGACTTATCGAAAGTGATAGACTTATGGAAACCAACAGTCATCTATCTAAACAGGTATAACTCATATGGAGAAAGGACGTAGCATACGGAAAACCGGCAAAGAGCTACCCATATGAACTATAAAAACAAAGGAAGCACGTAAGTCTTAAAAGCTTAAAAGATTCATCGGAGCGGTATGTAGCATACGGGAACCGACATTAGCTACTAATTAACCATAAGAACAGTTATAGCTTACGAGAACCGACAAATACTATAACATGCCTAGATGAATCATATCTAAAGAATTGATCAATTATCTAACATGGATTCATAGATGGAAAGGTAAAAACATATAAGTTCGGGCATCTATGTAAAAATCAATTAGCCACGTAAGCTCGAATGAAAAATCCACATCCAATAAAAGCATTGAAAATAAAATCAAGAAATTTAGAACCTGGATGAACCCCTCGATTTAACGCTCACTTAGCTGCTCGTAATCGACGGGCGTTTCACCTGCGTACTCGCTCGCTTTGAAACCGACCGGACGGGCGTTCGTAAAGTATAGACGCCGCCTGGTCCTCTAAATCGTAACAGATTGAAAATATTTGAACGGACGAGCGCCCAATACTTCCCCAACGCGCTCGTTCACTGCAGATGAAGAATCGGACGGGCGCCCAGCAGAATGACGCCGTCCATACAACAAGAATGCATGACAAGCAGGAAAAACACAAGAAACCCTAAATACTTATGAACACAACACAAAGAATACGATCACAAAGACAAAGCAGCCTTATCAAATTAAGCACAGGGGTTAGACTAGGTAACACATAAACATATAAACTTCACGTAAAACAAGTTGAGTAAAAAACTTTTGCACATTCTTAACCTAACGGTCATCGAAACACGGCAAAATAAAATCTCTCAACTTGGTATACGCTACTTTTATTAAAAACAAAAACAAAACGTAACAAAATCGAGAACTAACAAAACTAGATTCAACATGACACCTATTCCCCGGCAACGGCGCCACTTTTGTTGGGAGGATTTTGCATCATAAAAACAAAAGAAAATTTATAAACCTATACTTAACATGCAAACTAACTCCTAACCGACCAAATATCGGGTAGTTGATAGTAGAGCGAAGTGAGTAAGGGGTCGATCCACAGGGAAAAGGGATGAAGGATCTAATCTCACTAATTCTCTCAATTGCTACTCAAGAAACGGAAGACAAAACGTAAAAAAGAGAAAATAATTCAAATAATCTAACCTAAGGAATAAAATAAACAATCTAATCTAAAGACATGGGATCAAATAATGCACAAACCTATGTGATCTCAATCCTAGTTCAATTTATGATTTTAATTCAGTTTGTGGTTTCACCTTATCACGAGACATAAACCCCTAATTCCTTAGTGAATTTAATCTCAAGCTACGGATTCCTAATTCCTTAGTAAATCCAATTTATCAATCTCTCATCTTCCGAATGTTGAGATCGATTTTCAATACAAAAACTCGGTGTAGATTCAGTTAACTCTCGTATTTTAGAATCTAACAACCTAGGAATCTAACCAATTAATTTGTCACATAATCAACGGCTAAAAACCCTATCTTTCTATGGTGATCTAGTGTTTATGCAACTTCCGTATTATAAACATCGATAGAAAACTAAATCTCTCGATCTATTCTCACACATAGCATCATAATCATAAAAGATACAAAGTGAAGTAAAGATCATGAACATAAACTAGAATTGAATTAATTGAAATAAAACAAACTCACATAGTTTTGGTACATTGGATGAACTCCAAGCATCAACAATGAAAGAAACGAAAAAAAACGATCCTAATCTAACCCGATCACCCGAGCACAAGGCTCGGGTGACCGCCTTGAACTCCTCAAGAAGGGCTGCTGCTCTTTGTGTTTTGGCGGCTATGGAATAATGTGTGTATTAGGGTAAAAATCGCGCTGCTTTTATAGAAAAATCAAGTCGGTTGCTACAAAGAACGGTGCCGGACGCCCGTTCATAATGTCGGACGCCCGTCCAGCTCTCCTCGAACAGATTCTGAACTTGTAACGCTCATATCTCGGGCCTCGTAAGACGGAATGGAGTGATTCAAAATCCTGTAGAATCCTCTCTTCAAGACCTACAACTCTTCTCTTGAGGTCCAGAGTCAAATCGGTTGTTATCATATCAATAACTGCGTTGGAAGTTCAGCGCTACCCGGAATCCTGATTTTCTTCCTCTGGACGCTCGTCCGAAGATCTCGACGCTCGTTCCTTCACCTTGAACTTGTGCCGACGCTCGCTCACTTCACGCCCAAACTCTCTGAATGTAAAATACACCTCGAACGCTGGTTCCGCTTCTCAAACGCGGCGCTTGAATCGGACGCTCGTCGCTTATAATGGACGCTCGCCCACTTAGCCTTGACATCGAATTTATTGATTTTTCCATCTTTATCTTGATTGATTTCTTTCCTTATCTCTTCCTATCTTCCATAAACTTGATTGATCCTCTATTATCTCGAAATTAGCTCTTTAGGATCACCTTTTCCAACATAATTGAGTATCTACAACAATAGGAAAACATACCAAAACATAACACAATTCCAAAATAACATAAAATCATACTTTAAGCACATAATTTGTTACATTTTCATATTTAACCATTAAAAACCTCATTTACTCAATTAATCAATTATAATCCCGATTTCTATGAAAATAACACGTATATGGGGAATATTGATATACAAAATATATGTGAAAATCACTACAATTTAGCCCTAAACAGTTTACTTAAGTATTTTCTTGGCATGGAAGTAGCTAGAAACATCAAAGGAATCTCAGTCTCCCAAAGGAAATATGTAATGGACTCTTGAAGAAAGCGGCATCTTTGGGTGCAAACTGTTGTATCCCAGAGAGACCCAAGTCATACCTGCTACATGGTGACATTCTTTGTAAGAAAGGAACAATATCAAAGACTTGTAGGAAACTCATCTACCTATCCCATACAAGACCGGATATTGCATATGGTGTGTCACAGTTAGCTTGATTCATGCATTGCCCTCATGAGCAACATTGGGATGCAAGTGAATAGAATATCATGTATTTGAAGTCCACTCTGGCCAAGGGTTACACTTCACCAAGTCTGCTGATAGATCCATCAAGGTCTATACTGATGCTGATTGGGCTGGATGCCACATAGATAGAAGGTCTACCACAGGCTATTGTTCCTATGTATGGGGCAATCTTGTTACTTGGAGGAGCAAGAAACAACCTACTGTGTCTAGAAGCAGTGCTGAAGCTGAACTCAGGGCACTTGTTTTAGGCATTTGTGAAGCTCTTTGGCTCAAAAGAGTACTTACTGAACTTCAGCAACCTATTCAGCAACCTATCACACTCTGTTGTGATAATAACTCAGCACTATGCATGGCAGAGGATCCAGTCCATCATGACAAAACAAAACATGTGGACATTGTGACACACTTTACGAAGGAGAAGATTGATGCCAAGATTATTCAACTCCAAAGATGTTCCTCGTAAGATCAAAATGTCGATATTCTTACCAAGGCTATTCCACCTCTTACGCTCAAATAGACTAAGTAGCAAACTTGGTTGCATCAATATATACTGACCCGATTTGAGGGGTGTGGAAATATATCACTCAAAGTGATCACTTGAGGCTCAAGAGGTGATCGTGCATGCTGATCCTCATGATCACAGCAGACTATGTCGTGCATAACTTTATTTGTACACTTTATTTATTTGTAAAAGACATATTAATTGTGATACATATAAACAATTAATATGTCAAACTCTAGTTTACTTTATGTCATAGACATAGACATAGATTGTACTTTTACTTTTTGCTTTTGTGCCGCCCACATCTACATACTCAAGTGGCCGCCCTAGCTAGCTAGTCTCTCTCCAAATTGTATCTATTTATACTCCTTCATTATCAATGAATAAAAGATAAGTTGAAGTTTACTCTTGTGTTAACACATTCTCAAACTCTCTTCAGTAATACCATCCGCAACGGAAGCGATTTAAGGATCTAGATCTATAAATTACACGTAATAAAATAACTAGATCTACTCTACAAGGGGGTTGTAGAACATACCTCTTGGATCTCAAAATCCAAGTAGAAGAACCGCAATAGAAAGTATAAAAGATTGTGTGAAGAGCACCACGATCTTCCGTACATGTGATCCAAGCAACTCCCGATGGAAGCAAATTCTCGACTCGAATCTTTCCGATATGCTACCCGGAAAAACCTCCAAGATTTTCCCTCAACCCCTTGGCCGAAATTTTTTTCTCCTCTCTAAGAGGTAGAAGTCGAATTTTGTGTGTGTGTAAGGCTTGGGAGAACTCTCTTTATATAGGAGAGTAATCCTTGACCTCTAAGGATTTTATTTTGCAAATAAATAAATCCAATAAATAAAAGATAATTCCATAATATTCTAGAACAAATCTAGAATAATATTTATCTTTATTTATTACCATAAATATTTATCCAATAAATATTTTGTGCACATGTCTTAAAACAATTTCTTGTTTCCTAAAACCATGCTTTGGCCGAAATTGTCATTGACCTAGTCAATGTTAATTTTCGGCCACAAGACACTAATTTGCCAAGATTATAAAAAATGTCTTTTTCACATATTTAATTATTTAGCCCAATTAATTTAATAGTCTACTAAACAATTAATTCACTTATCGTTTTAATTAAATTCTAATAAGAACTAAATTAATATTATTAGGATTCGACGTCCGAGATTAGCTATGCTATATTAGGAGGCACATCGGGGACCATGGACTAATAATCAGTGGCTCCGATAAATCAAATAAATAATTATCTTACGAACAGAATAATTATATTCGATAAATCAATCACAGAATATGCCACCATAATCCCGTGATCGCACTCCTCCGATTATAAGATTATATTTATCTCCTCACGAGAATTATAATAAGCGCCCATTGATATAATCATTACATATGGATTAATCCTCCATAGACTATTCATTTTAAATCGGGAAGTTACCGTTAACCCTTTTAAGAACCTCTTATCCTTATTTACCATTAACCCTCTAGTGATCAATTAATTCATACAACTCCTTTGGTAGCTAATAAGTGTAATATGAACTCGCACGATCGATCGGTTTCTAGGATTAACAAATAAGGGAACTGTCTATCTACTTCCATAAATGGAAGGAATGGATTCGTATCTCGTGATAACACGGACTACTCACTCAATCCGGTACAATGCCAAGAAGGTGTAATTCGGACCACGACTCGGTGTAATCCTTAACCGCCAAGTCAAACCTCATCTCGATTCAAGCGATTGATCGTGATCACCTCAAGATTAAGATATATCCATAAATATGATCATCGATTGATTCGATAAGACTTCTCGATTATGGAATTATATCGTGACTCTAATCAAATCGGTCCAGTCCTATATGATATTCTATCATATAAATGCCCCACTAGATTCTCTTAACCGAAAGTCCGGATAAGACAATCACACCTATTGTGTTCTGGGTGTATTAATAGCACGTTAAAGGAGAGACCCGATACTCTCGATTAACTTCACTACGGGCTAATTGTATTTTAAGTACATCTTCACTAACTCAATCCTCCCGTGTATATCCCATACACTGAGTTAAGTGATTACATAAACGATATACTTTAGGGTTTTCTGTAGTGTAAATACTATTGTCACATCGGTGAATATGAGAATAATAAATATGAATAATAATATCATTTCATTTATTAAATAAAACAATTACAAAATTGTCTTTCGGGCGTCACACCTAACAATCTCCCACTTGCACGAAAGCATGTGATTAATTGTTTTAGAGCACACCCTATTATTTAAACTACAACAAACTATACATCTCCCACTTGCTCAAAAAACAATGGAGACCCATCCCGTATTCTAGTACCCATTAAGCATATCATAACCATTGTAGATGACAAAATACACTCCGAGTGTGCCGTCGTAGAATAGGTAAGTGACTCGCGGAGTACCTACATCTAAATATCATGGGTCTTAATGATTAGTCAGGTTGTCAGCTCGAGACGATCCGTAGAATCGAAACGTTACCGGTCCGTCTAATCATGTGGTACTTTCCCAATATGCTTTTGACCTCTAGTGATTTCAAAAAAAACCTTATAAGCTACCCCTTCATCGATTGCACAATGATGCGGTATCGGCTTCAAAATCTAGAATCACTCCTAGATATGAAAAGGAAATCCTTAAGCTATATCGCCTCTATAGCTACTTCAAAAGCCGCTAATCACCCAACTGGTTAAAGTCGAGTTGGTGTTGCTGGATTCCTCCAGGCAATAGCTTCAACACAAGAGTGAACATTGAGCCCGAGATCGACTTAACGATCATCCTCAATCTGACTTAAAGTCAAAATCAGTTTTACTAATATAATATATATTTTTGGATCTAGCCAAGAATACTTTACTGAATCAATATCTTTTAGTAGAAATAAATGAGACAGATCTTCCTTTATTCAAGGTGTAAATTATATATGAATCGGTGTACTCCTAAGCTAGACAACTCCTCCTCACACGAGCGTATGAAATTGTCATATGTCAAATGTCATCAGTCCAATGTCATCCAAAGCATAGGTCACTCCCGTTTTGTCATACGAGCAATGTTTCGGATCTTGATTAAAACAGATAAATTAACGTAATACGATCTTGAGCACAATTTTAATAAGATTTGTTTTTCTAGGACAAATCCAGAGTATGATATACTGTGAATATCTGAAGGTTTGAATGTGATAAGTGAAACGTAACTAAAGTCTTTGAAAAAATAATAATAATGAATAAATTGTTTACTTGAGGTGTTATGCTCAAAGTGGTCATTAGAAAAAATAGTTTTTACCATCGCTAGCCGTAAATCTCTAAGTAATCACATAAATAAATGGGTGTGTCGAAAGTTAGTCGATGATTGGAGTGAGGTAGGGCATTATCACGAAATGTCCTATACCACTATGATGACTAAAAGCTCACTTACAGTTAGAAGAAGCTAACCTATGATTTGAGTAAGGTAGGGTGTTATCCCCGAAACATCCTATTCTACTATGACGGGAAAAACTCATTTCTAATGTGCGTATAAAAGTGAAAGAAAAAAATTAATTAAAGACTTGGTTATCGTTAATCTTATACCTAGTATAAACTAAAAGATATGCTGTATGGATTATCCTCTGAGTATGTCGAAAAGGTCCTAGATGTATTCTATCATATTTTTCAGGATATATCACGTTTTTTTAGGGTACATCTTGTAAGTGTCATTTGTCTCTAGTTGAAGGGGGGTATTAGCAAGTTTTGCTTGAATCAATTTCAAGTGTGGATTTAGTGGAAATTTATTATGGCTATGCACACACACTTGGGCGAACCTCTAAACTATTGAATATGTTTTATATTTGCTAAGATGTTTATTTATCTCGAGCTATGTTATTGTTTTGTTTTGCTCGGGACGAGCAAAAGCTAAGTGTGGGGGAGTTGTTTAGGGTGATTTTATACGATTTCTAATGTTATATTTTATAACAATTTCCTCCATATTCGTATAATTTGCATAGAAATCAAGGGTTTAATCGAATTATTGAGCAAATGAGTTTTAAAAGTGGTTAAGTGCAAATTTGTGTTAATTATGTGGTTTCATTGATAAAAATCTTTGAATATGAGATGTTACATTTTGCACGATGTTATCATGAATGTAGGTACGCTTGCATGTTAAATGAGGAGCTTAAACGAAGATCAGATGAAGATTAAGAAGAAAGCTCGATTCAAATAAAGAAAGCTCGATTCGATTCGGCCCAAACTTGGTGATCAAGTATTTCAAAATATGCCACGTAACATTATATTTTGAGGCCTAAAAGATGGATTTTGATGAAGAGAAGAAGATGCCACGAGTTTACGAGATCAACGGATCAATATTTTCCAACGCACTTCTACCGCAACCTGTTTTCGATGGAAATTTGACCCGACTTAGAGGCATTTTCAGGGGACGAGGTCTTGATGAAGGTTGTAGATACTGAAATGAGCTTTCCAACGCATTTTGAATCACGTCAATCGGAGGTCTACAACTCAAGTTATGATTTTTTTTCTCCGAACAGCGGAAAAAATGGACGAACCGGGATATTTATTTTTTGTATCAAATGGTGCATGTGGAGTGTAATAATGATTCCTAACAAAATCCAAACCTCACTCCAAGCCTCCCCAACAAACTCATCATTACTCCCAAGCCTCCATAACAAACTTCTCACCTCCCTCAAATGATACCTCCCTTATACACCTCCCTCAAATGATACCTCCCTTATACACCTTCCAAATGAACCTATCCTTATATCACCTCCTCAAATGCTACCTCCTTATACACCTCCCATTATATATACACACCTCCATCACCACAAAAATACACACTACCATTCACCTTAAAAAAGAGGCAGCCGCACTTCCGAGGGGTTTCAGGCCGATCACTTGAGCCTTGTGCTCGGGTGATCCGGGTTAGATTAGGATGTCTTTTTTCGTTTTTTTTTTTTTTTTTTCATCGTTGATGCTTGAAGATCAACCTTGTATAAACTATGTGAGTTTAATCTCTTTTAATTTATTCAATCTCTAGTTTATTTTATGATCTTTAATTTATCTTGTATCTTTCCATGAATTATGATGCTATGTGTGACTAGATCGAGAGGTCGGTTACTAATCGTTGTCTAACGTGATGAGAATCGTTGTTAGGCTAGATCACCATAGAAAGATAGGATCTTTAATCGTTAATTCGTGACAAGTTAATCGGTTAATTATCTAGGTTGTTAGATTCTAAAATACGAGAGTTAACTTGAATCTACACCTTCGTTTTGTATGGAATATTGGTCTCAACATTCGGAAGAGGAGAGATCGATAATTGAATTCACTAAGGAATTAGGAATTCATAGCTTGAGAAACGGATTCACTAAGAGATTAGGAATTTGTATCTCATGTAAAGGTGAAACCACAATTTGAACTAAAATCATGAGATGAACTAGGATTGAGATCACTTAGTTTGTATTCTGTTTGATCCCATGTATCTTTAGCTTAGGTCGTTTTTATTGTTCTTAGCTTAGATTTATCTTATTTGTTCTATGTTTGTTTTTCCTTTATTTGTTTTCTTGACTGATAATTTAGAGGAATTAATAAAATTAGATTCAATGACCCAATTCCCGTGGATCGACCCCTTACTCATTACGCTTTACTAGCAATTACCCGATATTCGGTCGGTTAGGAGTTAGTAAAATTCATTGATGGTGGCTTCACAAAGGTGGTTCTAGCTTAGAGACCTTAGCCAATCATCCTCGATTATGATTTGAGAATCGGGCCGTAGCTCAAAGATTACAACGAAGATTACTATTCTAACTTATTCTCGCATAACGCCTACAGAGTATTTACATAAAAGCGGGAAAAGTAAAAGCTTGGCCAAAAGTGACCAAGGAGGCGCCTTTATGGATGGAAATGAGGGAGTTCTTATAGGAGAGTTGAGGGAGGTGTATAAGGGAGAGGTTGTAGTTGAGGAGATATTTTTGGGAGAATATGCTAAGGAATATTCTCAAGTTTGTTATAAGCATGTGGGAGGTGATAATGACTTTGCATGTGAAGGTGAGAGTCACTAAAATAGCATGTGGAGTTTGTTATGACTCATCATCATCATCATTAAGGAGCACATGGAGTAACATGCATCAAACTTGGCCAAAATATCTCCGGTTCGTCCGTAATTCCAGCAGTTCGGTAAAAAATCATAACTTGAGTTGTAGACCTCCGATTGACGTGATTCAAAATGCGTTGGAAAGCTCATTTTAGTATCTACAACTTTCGTCAAGAACTCTTCCCTGAAAATGCCTCTAAGTCGGGTAAAATTTCCATCGAAAAACAGGTTACGGTAGAAGCACGTTGGAAAATATTGACTCGTTGATCTCGTAAACTCGTGGCATCTTCTTCTTTCCTCAAAATCCATCTTTTAGGCCTCAAAATATAATGTTACGTGACATATTTTGAAATACTTGATCACCAAGTTTGGGCCGAATCGAATCGAGCTTTCTTCATTCGAATCGAGCTTTCTCCTTAACCTTCATCCGATCTTCGTTTAAGCTCCTCATTTAACATGCAAGCGCATCTACATTCATGATAACATCGTGCAAAATGTAACATCTCATATTCAAAGATTTTTATCAATGAAACCACATAATTAACACAAATTTGCACTTAACCACTTTTAAAACTCATTTGCTCAATAATTGATTAAACCCTTGATTTCTATGCAAATTATACGAATATGGAGGAAATTGTTATAAAATATAACATTAGAAATCGTATAAAATCACCCTAAACAACTCCCCACACTTAGCTTTTGCTCGTCCCGAGCAAAACAAAACAAGAATCAAGGCGAAAAGAAAAGATAGACACCTCAAAGCCAAATACAACATATACTCAATAAATCGGAGGTTCACCATTTATGTGTGCATAGCCATAGAAAACTTCCACTAAGTCCAAACTTGAAAATTCAAAGCAAACTAGCTAATACCCCCTTCAAACTAGTAATAATGATACTTATAAGATGTACCCTACAAAACGTGACATATCTCGAAAAGAATGATAGAATATATCTAGGGCCATTATGATATACTCAGAGGATAATCCCTACAACATATCATCACATTATACTGGGATAAGGTATACGATAACTAAGTCCTTAACTTATTCATAATAATAAATTTTTTCGATTTTTTTTTTTTTTTTTTCACACTTTTTTTTTTTTTTCAACACACATCGAATGAGCTTTTGCCCGTCATACTAGAATAGGAAATTTGAGATAATCCCCTATCTACTCAAATCATAAGGCAGCTTTTTTCTGATCGTGAGCTTTTGGTCATCATAGTGGTATAGGACATTTCGAGATAATGCCCTACCGCACTCAAATCATCGACGACTTTCGACACACACAATTGATTACTTTTTTCGAGATTTACGCAAAGCAAGTGGTTAACATGCTAAAAGCAATTCAAACCTACCGAGCATAACACCTCAAGCAATGATTTATTTGTTAATTATTGTGCAAGAACATTAGTTATGTTTCACTTATCACATTCAAACGTTCAGATATTCACAATATATCATACTCTGGCTATAAACACAAACTATCATAATTCTCACGATACGTACGTTAGCACTAAGCACATGACTTATAAGATAATCAAAAATCACTAATCAAAAAGGGATATAGCTTTATAATTTAGCTCATCATTCACTATGGCTCGTGAAAAATATATTGGGTGAAACAACTAACTTATCGAACATACGGAATATAGCATTAATGACTATAAAAACCGAACAAAGATATGCATTGTTTACTCGGGACTAAACAAAAATTTGAAAATTTAGCCCATTTAGCATAGAATCAAAATAATTTAAGCAAATGGTAGATACACATAAACCGATCCCTCCCCCACACTTAAATCACAACATGTCCTCAGGTTGTGCAGAATGTAAAAAGAAAAAGAACACTTAGCTGATTGTGGTTCGAAAGTGGCAATTCCGGAAGTGGCCTAGAATCAGCTCCAGAAATGCTCGATGAAATCAGTAGACTGTGGACCATCCACCGGTAAACTGATTTATCTAAAAGCTCACAATCGCTATCGCAAAAATCCTGCACACCATGGGAAAACAAGACGTACCTCGGGGATAGGGGCACAAAAGATGATAGACAAGGCAACATCATGGAATAAAGACAGAAATAAACTATGAGAAAAAAGAAAAGATATCTAGGTTACCGCCCTAGTAGGGCTTAATTATAGTCGGGAGCTCGACTAGACAATAAAATTTCAACTCGGGTTAGCTTTGAATTTCCTATTCCTTAGTTGCATAGTAGTTAAACTAATACATGTCACACATTATTTGAAAATTTAAAAGCAGACTAGGTCATGATATGAAATATGTGACAAAGTATTAACTATGAGTCTTTTATACCCAGATCCTCAAGGGTTATTTCAAATTGTTCTAACAACCTAAATCTAAGAAATGATGCATTTGAATTTTTTCTTTGTACTCCCTCGGGATTTTCGGATAACCTCCTAATCGTTCCCTTTAAATGACATTCAAACATTCATCCTGAGACTTGGTGAAACAAAATGAAAATCAATCCGAAGTATTAGAAAACTATTATCCAAAGTATGAGTAAAGTATCATGCAAAATGTAGAGTTTTTTTTTTTTTTTTTTTTTTTTTTTTTTTTTTTTTTAAACGGGTTGCCTCCCGGTAGCGCTTTTGGTTAATGTCGTTTGCTCGACAACCCAAAAATTTTCAACCCGGTCAAAGCCGGTGAGGCCTCTTTCCGAATCATTCTTGATTTCCTCGGGTCAATAGTATGGATCCCACAAAAACAAAGTCTCGCCAACGTATTGGCCATATTAGTAAACTTCTGTATCCACTTAGTTCCTATGATTCTTTCTTCTTCTTTTTAGGTTTCAGCCCACAAGTCGAGGTGTATCATCGAGAATCACAATATCATCAAAGAATTCACAGAGACGTAAATCATCGGGTTCCAAAAGATCAAGTCGTCTTGACTAGGGACGTCGTTTAGATGGAAAACCACCGGTCGTTCCTTTTGTTGACCAATATAGTGTTTCAACCGATGACCATTCACTCGAACAACTCTCCTCGCTTATTTTTCAATTCGACGGCTCCACTAGGGAAAACTGAGAAATTTCAAAGGGGCCGGACCAACGGGTGCGTAGCTTACCAGAAACAGATGTAACCTGGTATTATATAGTAAAACCCATTCGCCTCTTTGAATTCTCTATGCTTGATTTTCTTGTCGTGAAGAAGTTTAGTCCTTTCCTTCATCGATTCTTGAGCTCTCGTAGGCCTGGAGTCCGAACTCATCAAGCTCCCGCAATCGCAACAATCGCTTTTCTCTGCATAATCGGGTGTCAAAGTTTAAGAATTTAATAGCCTGTAATGCTCGTGCTCAAGCTCGATTGGCGGTGGGCAGCCTTACCATAAACCATCTCAAACGGAGACGTGCCAATAGGAGTTTTGAAAGTCATCCCAGAGGCCTGCAGTACATCATCCAGCCTGCTCCAAATCCATCCTATGAGAATTCACCGTCTTCTCAAGAATGCTTTCAGGCTCGGTTACTTACTTCAACTTGTCCACTCGCCTGTCGAGGGTGATAAGGGTAGCGATTTTGTGTTTCACCCCATATCGTTCTAAAATCTTTTCTAATGGAGTATTGCGAAGTGAGTTCCTCGTCACCGATGAGAGCTCGTGGACAACCAAACCGTGTAAAAATGTTTTTCCTCGGGAAGCTCTTGACCACCTTGTGGTCGCTCCGCTGGTGTTGCTATTGCCTCTACCCACTTTGACACGTAGTCAACGCAGAGACGAGAATGTACTTGTTCCCATACGAGGATGGAAACGGTCCCATGAAGTCAATACCCCATACGTCGAAAACTTCACATTGTTGAATGGGGTGTAGGGGCATGTCCATTCGCCGAGAAAGTTTACCGGTGCGCTGGCACCGGTCACAACCTTTTACAAAACTCTCTGTATCCTTAAAAATTGTCGGCCAGTAGAAACCGGACTGAAAAATCTTCGCAGCAGTCTTCCCAGCTCCATAATGACCTCCCACAGTCCGTCATGGCATTGCTCTATAATGTCCTCTCGCTCGAACTCAGTGGACACACCTACGGAGTAATCCATCCTTACAACGCTTGAAGAGAATAGGGTCGTCCCACACATAATAGTTCAAATCCGAAAAGAATTTCTTCTTTTGCTGATATGTCAGGTCAGGGTCCAGATATCTGCCGCTCAAGAAGTTTGCAAAAGGTGCAAACCAAGGAGAACCTTTTCCAAGATGAGGCGGGGAATAACCTCGCACACATCAATAGTCATGAGTTGCTCGGTTGGAAAATCAATTCCAATCTCATCCGACTCCATTTGATGATCATCGGTCGGCCGAGACATGTGATCGGCCTACCACATTCTTGCTACCCTTCTTGTCCCGGATATGAACATCAAACTCTTGTAAAATCAAGATCCATCTCATCAAACGAGGCTTGGCATCGCCTTGCTCAACAGATACTTCAATGCAGTAATGGTCTCGTCTGCATCAGTAACTTCCGACCCAAGCAAATAGCTTCTAAATTTATCCATGGCAAAAACTCATCGCCAACAACTCCTTCTCGCTTGTTGCATAATTTACTTGTCTTTGGGTTTAAAGTGTGACTAGCGTAGTAGATAGGTTGGAACTCGCCGTCCACTCTCGACCTAGCACCGCTCCGATCGCATAATTAGAAGCATCACACATAAGCTCGAAGGAGCTTTCCAATGGTGCTATAAGAATTGGCGAGGTAATCAACTTGTCTTTTAATTCTTTAAAAGCTCTTTCACACTCGGGGTGAAAACAAATTTCACATCCTCTCTTAAGAGAGTTGACAAAGGCTTGGCTATCTTAGAAAAGTCTTTAATGAACCGCCTATAGAATCCAACATGACCCAAGAATCCTCTTACTTCTCTTACATTTTTAGGGTATGTCATTTTTTCAATAGCTTTTACCTTCGCTTTGTCAACCTCTATACCTTCTTTGGACACCTTGTGTCCCAGAACAATTCCTTCTTCCACCATTAGGTGGCACTTCTCCCAATTTAAGACTAAGTCCTTCTCTATGCACGGGACGTAACTTTATCAAGATTGTGTGATGAGTCTAAGCTTGTCCCGAATACAGAGAAGTCATCCATAAAAATTTCCATCACCTTCTCCACTAAACCATTGAAGATAGCCAGCATACATCTTTGAAATGTAGCCGGTGCATTGCAGAGACCAAATGGCATTCTTCGGTAAGCGAAGGTACCGGAGGGGCCGGTGAAGGTAGTCTTTTCTTGATCAGTGGGGTCGATAGCTATCCGAAAGTATCCGAATAGCCATCCAAAAACAATAAAATTGCTTGCCACTAAGCCTCTCAAGGAGCTGGTCAATGAATGGCAAGGAAAGTGGTCTTTAGAGTTACCTCATTTAGTCTTCGTAGTCGATGCAAACTCTATAACCAAAGTGACTTGTCGTAAGGCAATCTCTTCCCCCTTTTCATTCTTTTCAATAGTAATCCCTCCTTTCTTTGGCACCACACGAGTGGGGCTCACCCATTCACTATCGGCTATTGGGTAGATGATACCCATGTCAAGCAATTTGATGATTTCCTTCTTAACGATTTCCTGCATGTGAGGGTTTAGCCTTCTCTCGAGGTCTGTCGCACCTTCTTCGATCCCTCCTCGATGAGCCCCGATCTTATGCATACTGAGATATCGTGGCTTATCCCTTAATATCTCCCACTTGCCAACCAAAGGCGAGGATATTATCTTGCAAACACTTTGATAAGCTTTTCTTCCTCCTTCGGTTCTAACTTAGATGAAATGATCAAAGGGAGCTTATCACCGTCCCTCAGAAAAATGTATTTCAAGTGTTGAGGCAAGGGTTTCAACACTAAATCTGACGGTGGCTTCTCCACACTTGGTCTCAATTTATCTCCCTTAAGCTCTAGATCTCCAAGCTTATTATAAGGGCTATGAAGCATCATGGCCTCCCACAGGACAGGGGCCTCATCTCCTTTTGCAAATCTGGGCATATCACCATGCCTCTCCCTCATCTTCTTTCCTACCACCTCGTGGTAATCAGAACTTTCCTTGTCAATCTCTTCTAAAAATTTTATCCACTCCTCATTAGTCCAAGTTGCAGATAGTTTATTGAATTCTTCCTCATCCCAACTACCCATGAACACTTGTTTATCATACTCATCAGTGAAATCGTCCTCAATAGCTAAACAAGTGTCACTCGACGGGTGCTTCACTGCATTACCCACATTGAACTTTATACTCTCATCCTCCAAATGTAAGGTCACTTCGCCCTTTGTGGGGAATCTAGTAAGGCACGGGCGGTTGCAAGAAAAGGTCTTCCAAGGATCAAGGGGGTTTTCTTATCGTTGGTCATATCCATGATTACCCAATCAGCTGGGTATATGAAGTTCTTAATCTTGACCAACACATCTTCTACAATTCCCCTTGCATATTTCACACTTCTATCAGCAAGTTGAAGAGAAATAGGTTTAAGCGTAATAGATTGATCCAATCCAAGAGATTGGAAGATTGACGTAGACATCAGATTGATTGATGCTCCCGAATCACACAAAACATTGTGGAAGTCCCTGTTCCCAATAGTACACGAAATCGTAAATCTACAGGGTCGTGGCACTTCACAGAAGTTTAGTCCGGCTGATTCTTTGAGCATTCTCCATTCAATACTATGTGCTCGAGCTCTTGGAGCTTCTTTTCGAACTTATGCGTCCTTTATAAACTTTGTATACTTTGGCATTCCTATCAAAAGATCAACTAATGGAATGTTTGCCTCAAGATTCTTGAGCAAGTCGATAACCTTCTTATATTCTTTATCGACTGTTAATGACAGCTTGTTTTTGCTAGGTGGGTAAGGGAGATCAACAAAGTCTTCCTCAAGAAAGTGCTTCTTTGCCGTCTTATCATTGATTGCTTTGTCTTCCTATCCTTCCACCTCACATGCTTCCCAGAACTTAACTTAGAATCGACTTCTCCTCAGCAGTGATTCTCTTCATCATCGTAATTCTCAACTTTCACCTTTTCTTTGAATTTTCTCTTTCACTTGGATCAATAGTAGTCCCAACATCCTTCGAGGAGAACAAAGATCTTCCCCCCTGCGTCTCTGCGCCACGGGAGGGGCTACTGCTTCCTGGTTGGCCTCGACCGCCAACCGCTTTCCCACTCCTCGCTTTTATAGCATTCACTCATCTTGACCATAGTTCCATGGTGCAATGAGATCGGTGCAAGAATTCTCGGTCATTTTGGACCAGATTAACCCCTCGGGGTTCTTCTCGAAGAAAACTCGGCGGTGACCTTGAGGTCGACTTGCTTCTTTGCCCGAAATTTGTCCCATTTGCACCTCCAAATTTCTCACATCTTGGTCGAGTACTTAAAGCATTTGCCAATTGAGTGTTGGCCGTGATTTGCTCGCTCAACTTTTGTTCTAAGATCTCGAAATGATTGATTTTGATTTTGCGGTGGATTGGTGTTCCATCTTTGGTCGATAGTTGGATTGAAAATTGCTTTGATTAGGCCTAGGGGCCTGAAAATGATGAAGTCTGCTTGCCCCGGAATGGTCACTCCATCGGAAACCAGGGTGGTTCCGGTTATAATTGAATCCTTGAGTGTTTTGATTCGACCGAAGGTCGATAATTTTGAGAAGTGAATGTATTCACTTTTCCGAATGCAACAATAGATGACATCGATGGAATGCGTGCCCAAAGGTATCGCAATTTTGGCAAACGACATTGTTTTGAAGCAGCTTTTTGACTGTGAGATCGGGTCAAGCCGGCATTGATTACTACGATGGCCTTGGCCATGGCAATTGTCACACACAAGACTTTGAACATTCATTGCCGTCACTTGCTTCGTAGTGCGCCAATCGAGCTTTTAGAGACGTGGTCTCATCTACCTCATACTTCCCTCGCAATGAGCTTTTCGATTGGACGACTTTGCATAGGTAGGGGCATAATTATACTTTGCAATATCTTCAAACAACATCCATCCTCATCGGTGTCTTTCTCGAAATGCACACTCCAGCAGTAACTATTCACCATTCCTTAGTCAATTCGGTCAAACCATCATCGAGAAAGTGTTGACCAATCTTTGTTTATCCAAAGCCCATGGTGGGGCACTTTCTCAAGAGAGTCTTAAATCGTCTCCACGCATCGTAAAAGATTCCTTCTCAGATTGCACAAAAGTGAATATCTCGATTCGTAAGATGAGCCGTCTTTGCGGTGGAAAGTAATGGCTCGAAATTCTTTTTCCAACTCCTCCCACGAAGTAATGGATTCGATTGGTAAGGATTTATACCATTCTTTCGCTTCTCCTTCGGTGAGAAGGGAAAAGTTTCATCATTTTAGGCGCCCTCGGTGACCCCTTTGATTAAAATAGTCCCTTACGATTCTAGAAATGAGTGAATGTGATCATGGGTCCTCGGTGGAAAATCCATGAAATGTGGAACCTCTTACCAAATTGATTAAAGAAGTTTTGAGTTGAAATTATCACCGTGATTTCGGGAATCACGACCGCAGGATTAACTTTCACAATAGATGGCATGGCAAAGTGCGCCAATGTCCGTTGATCTCGCCATTTCCTCAACCTGGGCTCCTACTTGAGCTTCTCCTCCATCGTATCCTTCAGGATTGTTTCCTTCCGTGGTTCCTCGTCCGTTGGTCCGGTGAGCCGGGCCAAACGTCTGTTTGGTCGAGCGATGGTTCGCTCTATCTCCGGATTATACAAAAGTGGTCCCCCGTGAGTTCGAGTTTGCATAAACTACGTTTGGGCACCAACACCTAAATCACGAGGTTTCGGATTTTTATTCCTTATGTTTCCTCAGAGGGATTCACCGAGAATCCATCACCCAACCTCGTTGATTGAAAAGTGTTCCTTGGCTCTTTTCTCTCTTTCTCGTAATTACCGAATCCACTCGGTATTTATCGAGAATTTTTTTAAATTTTTTTTTAATTTTTTTTTTTAGAATTAAAAAAAACTATACTAAAACAGGCTCGAAACAGGTCTAAACAGCGTAAAAGAAACAAAATACTATAAAACTAATACGTAAGTAAAAGCGAGCTAAAAGAAAATATTTTTCTCTCTCTCGGTAATTACGAAAGATTTTTTTTTTTTTTTATTTTATTTTATTTTTTTTTATTATTTAAGACTAAAACAGATAACTTAGTTGACAAAAAAACGAAACGAAAATTTTCCGTGCCAAGTCCCCGCAACGGCGCAAAAACTTGTTGATGGTGGCTTCACAAAGGTGGTTCTAGCTTAGAGACCTTAGCCAATCATCCTCGATTATGATTTTAATCGGGGCCGTAGCTCAAAGATTGTGAAGATTACTATTCTAATTTATTTCTCAGCATAACGCCCTCAGAGTATTTACATAAAAGAGAGGAAAAGTAAAAGCTTGGCCAAAAGTGACCAAGGAGGCGCCTTTATGGATGGAAATGAGGGAGTTCTTATAGGGAGAGTTGAGGGGAGGTGTATAAGGGAGAGGTTGTAGTTGAGGAGATATTTTTGGGAGAATATGCTAAGGAATATTCTCAAGTTTGTTATAAGCATGTGGGAGGTGATAATGACTTTGCATGTGAAGGTGAGGAGTCACTAAAATAGCATGTGGAGTTTGTTATGACTCATCATCATCATCATTAAGGAGCACATGGAGTAACATGCATCAAACTTGGCCAAAATATCTCCGGTTCGTCCGTAATTCCAAGCAGTTCGGTAAAAAATCATAACTTGAGTTGTAGACCTCCGATTGACGTGATTCAAAATGCGTTGGAAAGCTCATTTTAGTATCTACAACTTTCGTCAAGAACTCTTCCCCTGAAAATGCCTCTAAGTCGGGTAAAATTTCCATCGAAAAACAGGTTACGGTAGAAGTACGTTGGAAAATATTGACCCGTTGATCTCGTAAACTCGTGGCATCTTCTTCTTTTCCTCAAAATCCATCTTTTAGGCCTCAAAATATAATGTTACGTGACATATTTTGAAATACTTGATCACCAAGTTTGGGCCGAATCGAATCGAGCTTTCTTCATTCGAATCGAGCTTTCTCCTTAACCTTCATCCGATCTTCGTTTAAGCTCCTCATTTAACATGCAAGCGTACCTACATTCATGATAACATCGTGCAAAATGTAACATCTCATATTCAAAGATTTTTATCAATGAAACCACATAATTAACACAAATTTGCACTTAACCACTTTTAAAACTCATTTGCTCAATAATTCGATTAAACCCTTGATTTCTATGCAAATTATACGAATATGGAGGAAATTGTTATAAAATATAACATTAGAAATCGTATAAAATCACCCTAAACAACTCCCCCACACTTAGCTTTTGCTCGTCCCGAGCAAAACAAAACAAGAATCAAGGCTCGAAAAAGATAGACACCTCAGCAAATACAACATATACTCAATAAATCAGAGGTTCACCATTATGTGTGTGCATAGCCATAGAAAACTTCCACTAAGTCCAAACTTGAAAAATTCAAAGCAAACTAGCTAATACCCCCTTCAAACTAGTAATAATGATACTTATAAGATGTACCCTACAAAACGTGACATATCCTGAAAAGAATGATAGAATATATCTAGGGCCATTATGATATACTCAGAGGATAATCCCTACAACATATCTGTCACATTATACTGGGGATAAGGTATACGATAACTAAGTCCTTAACTTATTCATAATAATAAATTTTTTCGATTTTTTTTTTCTTTTTTTTTCACACTTTTTTTCTTTTTTTTTTTCAACACACATCAGAATGAGCTTTTGCCCGTCATACTAGAATAGGAAATTTCGAGATAATCCCCTATCTACTCAAATCATAAGGCGACTTTTTCCTCGATCGTCGTGAGCTTTTGGTCATCATAGTGGTATAGGACATTTCGAGATAATGCCCTACCGCACTCAAATCATCGACTGACTTTCGACACACACAATTGATTACTTTTTCGAGATTTTCGCAGTGGCGGTGGTTAACATGCTAAAAGCAATTCAAACTCACTGAGCATAACACCTCAAGCAATGATTTATTTGTTAATTATTGTGCAAGAACATTAGTTATGTTTCACTTATCACATTCAAACGTTCGAGATATTCACAATATATCATACTCGGCTATAAACACAAACTATCATAATTCTCACGATACGTACGTTAGCACTAAGCACATGACTTATAAGATAATCAAAAATCCCTAATCAAAAAGGGATATAGCTTTATAATTTAGCTCATCATTCACTATGGCTCGTGAAAAATATATTGGGTGAAACAACTAACTTATCGAACATACGGAATATAGCATTAATGACTATAAAAACCGAACAAAGATATGCATTGTTTACTCGGGACTAAACAAAAATTTGAAAATTTAGCCCATTTAGCATAGAATCAAAATAATTTAAGCAAATGGTAGATACACATAAACCGATCCTCCCCACACTTAAATCACAACATGTCCTCAAAGTTGTGCGAATGTAAAAAGAAAAAGAACACTTAGCTGATTGTGGTTCGAAAGTGGCAATTCCGGAAGTGGCCTAGAATCAGCTCCAGAAATGCTCGATGAAATCAGTAGACTGTGGACCATCCACCGGTAAACTGATTTATCTAAAAGCTCACAATCGCTATCGCAAAAATCCTGCACACCATGGGAAAACAAGACGTACCTCGGGGATAGGGGCACAAAAGATGATAGACAAGGCAACATCATGGAATAAAGACAGAAATAAACTACAGACAAAAAAGAAAAGATATCTAGGTTACCGTCCTAGTAGGGCTTAATTATAGTCGGGAGCTCGACTAGACAATAAAATTTCAACTCGGGTCAGCTTTGAATTTCCTATTCCCTTAGTTGCATAGTAGTTAAACTAATACATGTCACACATTATTTGAAAATTTAAAACAGACTAGGTCATGATATGAAATATGTGACAAAGTATTAACTATGAGTCTTTTATACCCAGATCCTCAAGGGTTATTTCAAATTGTTCTAACAACCTAAATCTAAGAAATGATGCATTTGAATTTTTTCTTTGTACTCCCTCGGGATTTTCGGATAACCTCCTAATCGTTCCCTTTAAATGACATTCAAACATTCATCCTGAGACTTGGTGAAACAAAATGAAAATCAATCCGAAGTATTAGAAAACTATTATCCAAAGTATGAGTAAAGTATCATGCAAAATGTTTTTTTTTTTTTTTTTTTTTTTTTTTTTTTTTTTTTTTTAAACGGGTTGCCTCCCGGTAGCGCTTTTGGTTAATGTCGTTTGCTCGACAACCCAAAAATTTTCAACCCGGGTCAGGCCAGTGAGGCCTCTTTCCGGAATCATTCTTGATTTCCTCGGGGTCAATAGTATGGATCCCACAAAAACAAAGTCTCGCCAACGTATTGGCCATATTAGTAAACTTCTGTATCCACTTAGTTCCTATGATTCTTCTCTTCTTCTTTTTAGGTTTCGATTCCACAAGTCGAGGTGTATCATCAAGAATCACAATATCATCAAAGAATTCACAGAGACGTAAATCATCGGGTTCCAAAAGATCAAGTTGTCTTGACTAGGGGACGTCGTTTAGATGGAAAACCACCGGTCGTTCCTTTGTTGACCAATATAGTGTTTCAACCGATGACCATTCACTCTGAACAACTCTCCTCGCTTATTTTTCAATTCGACGGCTCCACTAGGGAAAACTCTGAGAAATTTCAAAAAGGGCGGACCAACGGGTGCGTAGCTTACCAGAAACAGATGTAACCTGGTATTATATAGTAAAACCCATTCGCCTCTTTGAATTCTCTATGCTTGATTTTCTTGTCGTGAAGAAGTTTAGTCCTTTTCTCATCGATTCTTGAGCTCTCGTAGGCCTGGAGTCTCGAACTCATCAAGCTCCTCGCAATCGCAACAATCGCTTTTCTCTGCATAAGCCGGCTGTCAAAGTTTAAGAATTTAATAGCCCGTAATGCTCGTGCTCAAGCTCGATTGGCGGTGGCGAGGCCTTACCATAAACCATCTCAAACGGAGACGTGCCAATAGGAGTTTTGAAAGTCGTCCCTGTAGGCCCGCAGTACATCATCCAGCCGGCTCCATCCGCCCTATGAGAATTCACCGTCTTCTCAAGAATGCTTTTCAGGCTTCGATTTACTTACTTCAACTTGTCCACTGTGCGAGGGTGATAAGGGTAGATTTTGTGTTTCACCCCATATCGTTCTAAAATCTTTTCTAATGGAGTATTGCAGAAGTGAGTTCCCTCGTCACTGATGAGAGCTCGTGGACAACCAAACCGTGTAAAAATGTTTTTCCTCAGGAAGCTCTTGACCACCTTGTGGTCGTTCCAGCGTGTTGCTATTGCCTCTACCCACTTTGACACGTAGTCAACGCATGAGACAGAATGTACTTGTTCCCATACGAGGATGGAAACGGTCCCATGAAGTCAATACCCCATACGTCGAAAACTTCACATTGTTGAATGGGGTGTAGGGGCATGTCCATTCGCCGAGAAAGTTTACCGGTGCGCTGGCACCGGTCACAACCTTTTACAAAACTCTCTGTATCCTTAAAATTGTCGCGGCGGTAGAAACCGGACTGAAAAATCGCAGCAGCCTTCCTTCCAGCTCCATAATGACCTCCCCCACAGTCCGTCATGGCATTGCTCTATAATGTCCCTGCTCGAACTCAGGGGACACACCTACGGAGTAATCCATCCTTACAACGCTTGAAGAGAATAGGGTCGTCCACACATAATAGTTCAAATCCAAAAGAATTTCTTCTTTTTGCCGATATGTCGTCGGGGTCCGGATATACGCGCTCAAGAAGTTTGCAAAAGGTGCAAACCAAGGAGAACCTTTTCGAAGACAGGCAGGGAATAACCTCGCACACATCAATAGTCATGAGTTGCTCGGTTGGAAAATCAATTCCATTCTCATCCGACTCTATTTGATGATCATCGGTCAGCCGAGACATGTGATCAGCTACCACATTCTTGCTACCCTTCTTGTCCCGGATATGAACATCAAACTCTTGTAAAATCAAGATCCATCTCATCAAACGAGGCTTGGCATCAGCCTTGCTCAACAGATACTTCAATGCAGAATGGTCTCATCTGCATCAGTAACTTCCGACCCAAGCAAATAGCTTCTAAATTTATCCATGGCAAAAACTACTGCCAACAACTCCTTCTCAGTTGTTGCATAATTTACTTGTGCTGGGTTTAAAGTGTGACTAGCGTAGTAGATAGGTTGGAACCTGCCGTCCACTCTCTGACCTAGCACCGCTCCGACTGCATAATTAGAAGCATCACACATAAGCTCGAAGGAGCTTTCAATGGTGCTATAAGAATTGGCGAGGTAATCAACTTGTCTTTTAATTCTTTAAAAGCTCTTTCACACTCAGGGGTGAAAACAAATTTCACATCCTCTCTTAAGAGAGTTGACAAAGGCTTGGCTATCTTAGAAAAGTCTTTAATGAACCGCCTATAGAATCCAACATGACCCAAGAATCCTCTTACTTCTCTTACATTTTTAGGGTATGTCATTTTTTCAATAGCTTTTACCTTCGCTTTGTCAACCTCTATACCTTCTTTGGACACCTTGTGTCCCAGAACAATTCCTTCTTCCACCATTAGGTGGCACTTCTCCCAATTTAAGACTAAGTCCTTCTCTATGCACCGACGAACTTTATCAAGATTGTGTAAACAGTAGTCGAAACTGTCCCCGAATACAGAGAAGTCATCCATAAAAATTTCCATCACCTTCTCCACTAAACCATTGAAGATAGCCAGCATACATCTTTGAAATGTAGCCGGTGCATTGCAGAGACCAAATGGCATTCTTCGGTAAGCGAAGGTACCAGAGGGGCAGGTGAAGGTAGTCTTTTCTTGATCAGTGGGGTCGATAGCTATCTGAAAGTATCCAGAATAGCCATCCAAAAAACAATAAAATTGCTTGCCACTAAGCCTCTCAAGGAGCTGGTCAATGAATGGCAAGGGAAAGTGGTCTTTTAGAGTTACCTCATTTAGTCTTCGTAGTCGAAGGCAAACTCTATAACCAGTGACTTGTCGTAAGGCAATCTCTTCCCCCTTTTCATTCTTTTCAATAGTAATCCCTCCTTTCTTTGGCACCACCTGAGTGGGGCTCACCCATTCACTATCGGCTATTGGGTAGATGATACCCATGTCAAGCAATTTGATGATTTCCTTCTTAACGATTTCTGCATGTGAGGGTTTAGCCTTCTCGAGGTCAGTCGCACCTTCTTCGATCCCTCAACAGTCCTGATCTTATGCATACAGATATCAGGGCTTATCCCCTTAATATCTCCCACTTGCCAACCAAAGGCGAGGATATTATCTTGCAGCACTTTGATAAGCTTTTCTTCCTCCTTCGGTTCTAACTTAGATGAAATGATCAAAGGAGCTTATCACCGCCCCTCGGAAAAATGTATTTCAAGTGTTGAGGCAAGGGTTTCAACACTAAATCTGACGGTGGCTTCTCCACACTTGGTCTCAATTTATCTCCCTTAAGCTCTAGATCTCTAAGCTTATTATAAGGGCTATGAAGCATCATGGCCTCCCAGCAGACAGGGGCCTCATCTCCTTTTGCAAATCTGGGCATATCACCATGCCTCTCCCTCATCTTCTTTCCTACCACCTCGTGGTAATCAGAACTTTCCTTGTCAATCTCTTCTAAAAATTTTATCCACTCCTCATTAGTCCAAGTTGCAGATAGTTTATTGAATTCAAGATACTAAAGGACATACTAAACTTGCTTTGTTAACCGCCGAATCTAAGATTCGATGACGTTCAATAACCTGACCATCTCTTACTAGAAAGAGAATCTATCCCATTTCTCTTGATCCGAAGATTTAGAGAGTCATTCTAGAGGCATAGGGTAGAACTTCCTCGTTGAATGTTGCATACACAGATGCATCATCTTAACCAATAAGATGGATGGGAAACCGATGGATGATTCTAATGAATTTCGACCGAGTCAAACTCTTTAGAATGTTGTCCAAATCACATTGCAGAATCGTGGCATTGTCGATTTCGACTTCAGATAACACACCCATGTTGATTCCAACCGGTGCAGTGTTATCCTTCACAAACACTAATATATGTATTCACTACTGTACTAAAATTGATATCCAGCCTACAAAAGACTTATCAATATTCTGGTCAAATCCACATATTGTAGAAATATATGACTTCCAATGACCGAGAGGTTTGCTTTTTATCCACAAAGGACATAAGCCTTGACAGTCATCCTGTCATAAGTTCATAAGGCAATACCCTTCTGTTTCGAATGAATCCAGACTCCGTTTTGTTTGGCAAGAAAATCTCAGGGAATCAACCCTATTTTCTGCTTTTGAACGAAATCATGCAATACAAAGTGGTATGAGAGTCCAAGGTCTGATTAACTCTCCACTTATTAAGGAATTACCCCTAGACCACTCAAGCTTTGCTCTGAAAGATAAACTTTCCTATTCATTCTACTCTTTTCCGTGTAGATCCAATTACTCCCACTAGGCCTGAGACACTCAGGTGGTTCTACAAGAGTATGAACAGAACTGGAGTACCGAACTCCATTCACAGAGTTATGGCTATTAAACCAACCTCTATTATCAGAATCCTATACTGCTCACAAAAGAGCCATAAGTCAATCGATCCTCAGACTACAAAGTCCGCAGAACCTGTAAAGGGTAATGGACAAACCATACTCCCAATACTTACTGGGTGGATCGAAATTCTGATCTAGTTTAGTAGTATTTAGTGTTATCACCATCAACCGATGTTGGATGTGGTCTGATTTTAATCAGTTAGTAACTACCTTGAGTAAACGTACTTCAAGGTTCAAGGTTTAGTTGTTCATGGACTCTATTAGAAAGGATGCAACAGTATAACTGTCCCTTCCCGATTTCAAGAATCCTATATTTAACCTTTATACACAATAGGTTAAAAGATATATCACGAATGGTCATTGACCGAACGTATGTGCGAAATTCCCAGTCTTACCTTCACGCACCGTGTGCTAAATGCTTATATTTATGGAAGTGGGGTGAACCGAATCCACACCTTATCCGTAAATCCCAAAGCATATTCTAGGTAGACTTTTCGGTCTTACATTTCAATGTAAACCGTTATTTCGCTTCCAATATCTTTATTGAGTTAAGCAGTGTATTGTAGCACATCTAAAACTATATAAGGCAATTTAACGGTTTCTCACTTAGTCATAACATGTCACAATAAGGCAAAGGTGAGCATCGCCTCGAGGACTATGAATGGCCTATTCGAGTATAGAATACTCGATCTCTGTTGAAAACAGAGAAACCTCAAAATATTTTGGATAAACTTACCGGAGTGTATGAATAGTTATTGTCAGTAAAGTGACTTAAACTCTACATCTGGTGGAACCAATCAAGACTTCGGTGTGTGATGGACGGTGAGAAGGGTATTCGCTTCGTGCTTGGTAGGGTGGAGTCCACTTGAGCTTACGTCGCCAGGTAACTATCGCAGGTGATAGTCCGCTAAATCTTGGAATACAACAGGTCCCACATCTGTTAATTACATTTATGTGATGACTATACAAATGTCATTAAAAGGAGGACACGTGTAAGGGTATTTATGGGCGATCGACATAAAGATTCCCGGAGGCTAGGGTTTAGGGATTTGTGCCTATAAATACAGCTTTGTTGTCTCATTATCCGAGTGTGTTGAAATCAGTAAAATCAAATGCATAATAAAATATCTCTTTTTCGCCCGTGGTTTTTACCTCTCCCACCGAGGGGTTTTCCACGTTAAACTGTGGTTCTTCTTGTTTTCATTATCTCCTTTGATTGTCTATGTTTGATTGCTTACATTTCGCTTTCTTGCATCCGAAGTTATCTCCATCCGTTTTATAACAAGTGGTATCGGAGCAAGGTTTGAGAGAAAACAATCATGACGATCGCTTCATCTTCACCAAGACCTTCAAAGAAGGTGCTAGGATCGTGATAAAGTTGTGATCTTTAGCAAGAAAAGATGTCGCAGAAACGAAAAATCGATAAATTTAGGAAGGAACAATTTTGGTCTGTGGCAAATCAAGATCGTGCAATCGTTGAAATAGCAGGTTTGTGGAATCCTTTATCGACAAACCAAATACAAGTGCAGCAGATTATGCGATCACGGAAGAAAGCACATTCAACCATCATGTTGTGCTTATCGATGATGTTATCATCGAGGTTCTTTGAGGAAGACACCATGACCAAGTTGTGGAAAAAGCTTGAAAGCCTTGTATATGACCAAGTCAGCGACCAACAAGTTGTTGTTGAAACAGAGGTTGTTCGGTTTGAAGATGCATAAAGGGAGTCCACCGAGGGAACATCTTGACGGTGAACACAATATTGCTTGATTTAAGGAATATTGATGTTAAAATTGAAGATGAAGATGCAGCCCTAATCCTGTTGGTGTCATTACGGCATCATATGAAAACTTTGTGCATCTTTCATAGTTGGAAAGGATCTGAGAGCTTTAGAGGATGTGAGGTCCGCCTTACATGCCAGGAGCTTAGACACAAGGTCTGCTGGAGCAGATAGTCATTTCTTTGGGCTAGTAGCTAGCAGCGACAATAGTGGAAAAGGATATGGACGAGTAAGAAGAAAAAGAAGTCGAGGGTCCAAAGGTCCTAAGTCTCACTGATGTCTCAGATTTATCAGAAGCGAGGGACATTGAAAGTCCAATTGTCCAAGGAAGAAGAAGCAGCAGGGAAGGCAGTGCAGCACAGCAGCGGCCTTAGCTCTTGAGCAATCTGATGAGGATCTGGTTCTAGTTGCAGGATTCTACACACACCACAATGATGTGTGGATACTTGATTCGGAGCATCCTACCATATTTGTCCAAAAGAGAGTGGTTTTCTACTTATAAGCGAGATAGATGGTGGTCAAATCTATATGGCCAACAAAGAAGGTCTGTAAAGTTATGGGAATTGGCTCGGTAAAGTTAAGGACGAGAGGATGGTAAATTTTGTACATGAAGGATGTAAGACATGTTCCATGAGATGACCAAGAATTTGGTATCTCTCGATCCTCTTGGATGACAAGGGGTTCAATTTCAAGGGTGAAGGTGGGACGGTGAATGTCTTTAAAGATTCAGATTGTAGTCCTCAAAGGCATCAAGAGGGAACCTTGTATATATTACAAGGATCTATCAGATCTGCATCGCCTTCTTCTTTGTTGCATCCTCAGCTGATTCACTGATCTCAGCAGACTCACTGTGGGCACATGAGACTTGGTCACATGGGTGAAAGGGTATGCGTGTTCTTTCTTCATTGAGTTTTCTTGGGGATATAAGGTCAAGAATCTGGACTTTTGTGAACAATGTGTGTTTGGGAAGTTGCATAGAAGTAAATTCTCGGCGAGGTTGCACAATACAAAGGCATCACTTGATTATATCCATTCAGATTTCTTTGGGGTCCATCAAGAGTTGAGTCATTGGGTGGTCACAGATATTTTGTGTCATTCATAGATGACTATTCAAGGATGACTTGGGTGGTGATGATGAAGAACAAAAGTGATGCATTCAATAACTTCAAGCGTGGAAGGCCCTAGTGGAGAATCAGTTAGGCAAGAAAATCAAGAAGCTTCGATGAGATAATGTTCGAATTCTGCTGGACGGATTTTGATTCATTTTGTGCGGTGAGGTATTGCCGGACATCATGTGTAAGGAATACACCTCAGCAGAATGGTGTAGCTGAAAGGATGAATCAAACTCTACTGGAGAGAGCAAGATGTATGCTTTCTCAAGCTGGTTTATCAAGGAGATTTTGGGCAGAGGCTGTTAAGACAGCTTGCTACTTAATCAACAGGAGTCCTCACACAGGAATCAATCTCAAGACACCATTTGAGATGTGGTCAGGCAAGCCTGCTGACTACTCAGTTCTAAGGGTTTTGGGATCTGACTTACTATCATGTTAGTGAAGGGAAGTTGGAGCCAAGAGCCAAGAAGGGAGTGTTTGTGGGGTATGGTGATGGAGTGAAAGGATATAGGATTTGGTCATCAGCAGAGTCCAGAGTAATCCTCAGCAGGGACGTTGTGTTTGATGAAAATTCTATGTTAAACTCATCAGTGGGGAGGTCTCCACCTGAGTGCGAAACCGATCTTGAATCGATAGTGTTGAGAAGCAGGTGGAGCTTGGTGGAGTCTCATCGATATGCAACAATCGGTGGATCCAAATCAACACTATATCTTGACGGATAATGAACCGACCGAATCAGTCAAGCCACCTTTGAGACCTCGCCAGGCGTCATACAAACATTGATCGCCAGAGTCCACCGCCAAAGCAGCTCTAGAAGATCTAATGTTGGGATACCTCCAAGGAGATATGGATATGATGATTTGGCTGGATATGCACTCCAAGTTGCAGAAGAAGTAGAGGTTGCTGAACCTACTACTTACAGGGAAGCAGTGACATGTATAGAAGCATCTCAGTGGCATGCTGCCATGGGAGATGAAATGGAGTCATTATTGAAGAATCGACTTGGGAATTGGTCAAACGGCCTCATCGACAAGGGAGTTGTGACTTGTAAATGGATTTTCAAGAAAAAAGGAAGGAATAACTAAAGGCGAAGAAGGGTCGTATAAGGCACGTTTGGTTGCAAGAGGATTGAATCAAAAGAAGGGTTGACTTTGATGAAATATTTTCACCATTGGTCGACACACCGATGATGTGATTAAAATATACTGTTTATGTCATCAATTCTAACCTTAAATCGGAGTTAATTATATATATTTCATATTTAATCACGTGTTTATATTTATTATTTAATGATAAGTGATTATTAATATGATAATTGGTATTTAGCTATTTTTATTATAAAAGAGCAATTAATTGTGTGATAAATGCTGATTTTGCAGATCATGATAAATAGGGAAGATAATTATCATACAATCGGGAGATCTCAAGATAAAAGAAAAGAAAATCGGAGCATTAAAGAAAAGATAAATCAGATCAATTCAAAAGCATGGAGTGGGGAACAAGTCAGACGAACCGAGTGTGAAAACGCGTAAAGAGGGAGGCTCGGTCGACCGAGCCATACCATTCGGTCGACCGAGCGTGTAGGTTCGGTCACCCCGAGCCTAATGTGATAAATGCATGTCAATCTTCTGGATTCTCCCTATGTCGGCTACAACTCCTATATAAACAGCAGCCACGATGTTGAGAACACACACCACTACAACACAAAACAATTCATACAATTTTAGTTTTTAAGTTTTATTTTCTTTATGTTCGTTCATTGTGGATTCGCCGGATTCTCCGATTAGGAGCGATTAAAGAGTGGGAGTCACTCGCCTTCGAGGGTATGACTATTCAATTATGCAATCTTTATTCGTAGATCGTTATATTTTATTATGGAGTAATTTTATTTGTATTGATTGCGTGATGTAGATTTATTTACGAACCCATGTGTTCGAGTTAGAAACGTTAAGAAGTAATCATGGTTTGTTCCGACATTGAAGCGTGTTCGGTCGACCTCGACGTGTCACTCGGTCGCCCGAGTCTGTTGTCGTCGATCGACCGAGCGTGGTAATGTGTAGGCAATATTATGATCGGCTTCGACTCACGTCGATTCTCCGAATTGGAATTAAAACGAGTAATTAAACCTGATCAACTTAGTTATTCGTCATCATAATTTAACATGAAACCCAAAAGTGATTGTTACTTAGGATATAGATTGAATCGGCATCTAAGAAGCACGCCTTACCCTAGGAATGTTGCTTAGATGAGGTTACGGTTTATACCGGCATCCCTAGTTTCGTAATTGTGTCGGGTTATATGAGATGGAGGCATTAAAAAGCGAAGTCACGTAGTGGATGCACGATGATTTAGATGGCCCAACCGAGCTAAATCTACCTTGGGGATGACTCCGTAGTCATAATAATCAATCTTTAACGTTTGTTTTATCTCGTAATCATCCTAATTCACATGGGGGAGTTATAATCTACTAGCGTAATCAATACTATTTGTTTAGATAATATCAACCGTATTATCCGTGTTTTAGTAGTCTTTAGTTTGTCTTTGTGGTCTTTTGTGTCTTGTGGTTGTCACTATTTTATTTATCGTGCATTTAGTTGGTCGTAGACCGCCTTTTCAATTTAGTTCTAATAGGATAAAGTTGTGTTTTGTTTGTGCCGAGTCTCTCGTGGGATCGACTCGACTCTATCTGGCTATACTACAATTGAACCTAGTTCTCTTGCTAGTGTGTTAGTAGGCATCGAGTTAATAATTTAACTTGACCTCCATCAAGTTTTTGTATTTGTTGCCGGGACTCGAGTCATTAAATTAAGATATAGCTTATTTTGTTAGAACTGGATTCGTGAATATTCTGTGAATAAGAGTCTGTATATTAAAACAGTGTCGTAAAAAAAAACAAAAAAAAATAAAATAAAATAAAAATTGTTCGGTCGACCGAACAGCAGCTCTCGATCGACCGAGAATTAGTTTTTCTTTTCTCATTCGATTTCTTAGCTTTAGCTTTAAAACATTTCGCTTTCGTTTGATTTACGTTTTCTTTTCTCAAACTTATTTGAGTCCGTTTTACTTAGTTAGTTAAAGGCCTAGCCTTTACTAGTGATTGATTGTTTTATTGTTGTTTATTATTTTATAGTACGCTACTCGGAAATCGAAGGAACCGCTTGAACCATATAATCTCGAGATAGAAAAATTTGCGAGAAGGAATAGGAAGTTAGCTAGGAGGCGGCTAAGCAAGGAGAAGAGGATCCGAATCTTGAGGAAAGCGAGCAAGGAGTGGAAGAAGGACATACAACCGATCATTCTGAGCATTCCGAATCTGAAACAGAAATGGAAGGCAACCCAGTCAATCCAAACCAGGTACCTAATCCTGTTATTAATAATGCCAATAATGTGAATGCAAATGCTAATAATGAGAACCAAGCCCTAGTTCAAGGAGCGAGGCGCACTTTGCAAAGTTATGCAACGCCCACTATTGAACAATTCATTCCCGCTATCGTAGCACCGCAAGATGCTGCGGAAGTCTATCACCCTAGGCCTAATGTAATTCAAATGGTGACCAATTATTCTACTTTTCATGGAGTCCAAAACGAGGATCCTGGTGTTCACGTGACGAATTTCTTGGAAATCGTTAGTACTGTGAAACCAGAATTAATCCCGGAGGGTAACATTCGTCTTAAGCTTTTCCCTTTCACTTTGAAAGATAAAGCTAAGCAATGGCTTCTCTCTTTAGAGGCTGGATCTATCACTACTTGGGAACAATTGTTGCAAAAGTTCATGAATAAGTATTTTCCCTTAGGAAAAACTTTTAAGTTACGCCAAGACATCCTAGGATTTAAGCAACAACTTGGGGAGAGTTTTGATCAAGCTTGGGAGCGTTTCAAGGAAGCTATGAGGAAGTGTCCTCATCATGACATCTCTCTTTGGCTTTTAATGCAAACTTTTTACCATGGGTTGAGAGAGACTGAGAAAATTAGAGTAGACGCCTCCAGCAATGGAGCGTTTGTTCTTTTATCTCCTGAGGAGGCACAAGGGAAGATGGAGCAAATAGCAATGAATAGCCAATGGGGAGGCAATGACATAGCCACTGTGAAGATGGCCGCTGACATATTTGATGATAGTGCATCTACCAAAATCTTAGAACAACTTTCTGTTATCAATGATAAGGTGGATGGGATGCAAGAGAGGATGACAAGAGTAGAGAAAGGGGCTGGAATCGAGGTAGCACCTCAAAGTGAGAATGCTGGTACTGAAGAAGCCAATTATGTCGGGGGAGGGTACAGACCTAATCATAACCATCCTGGATTCCGATATAGTGACATTAACGCAGGAGAAAGGCCTAAACCGCCTACCCCTTATGTACCACAGCAGACTAAAACTTTTGGTTGGGAAGCTGCGATAGAAAAACTGAGTAATGTCGTCACTGACAATATGGGACAACTTTCAAAATCTATGGCTGAGTTAGCCACTAACTTTAGCCAATATTGTCAGAAAACAGATGCCAAAGTAACCAACCAGGAAGCTTTAGTTCAAAATCTCACACACTGTAGGACAACTAGCCGAGCAAGTCTCAACTAGACCTCCCGGAGGTTGCAAACAACACCGAAAAGAACCCTAAGGATTTGAATGCGATCATGACAAGAAGTGGAAAGGAGGTAACTCCACCATCCTTGCAAGAGAAAGAAAAAGTCACAAAGAATAAGGATGGTGAGCCAAACAATGAGACTAATACTTCCGAGACTTTGCCTGAGCAAAGAACGTATAAAGAACCTGCTGGCCCTAGAGTTGAACTTTACGATAATAAGTATCCAATTTTCACTGATGTCGACCCTTCAACTCTACCTTATCCTCCACCAAAGCCGAAGCCTAAGTTTGATAATAAGAGGTATAAGAAGTTCGTGGATATGTTTAGTAAGTTACAAATCAATATACCCCTAGTTGAAGCACTAGCTGAAATGCATGAGTACACCAAGTTTTTAAAAGAGGCCGTCTCACTAAAAGGAAACTTCTAGATTTAGAGACCATATGCCTTAATGAGGAGTGCTCACCATTCTTCAACATAAGTTACCCCAAAATGCAAAGATCCGGGAAGCTTTCTCATTCCCCGCACCATAGGTAACGTATGTCCGAACAAAGCTTTGTGTGATCTAGAGCAAGCGTGAACTGATGCCACTTTGTCATTTTTCGGAAGCTAGGCATGAAAGATCTTAAGAAGACCTCAATCACATTGCAATTAGTGACCGTTCTGTTAAAGAACCGTGTGGAGTGGTTGAGGATGTGCTAGTAAGAGTTGAAAAGTTTGTATTCCTCGTCGACTTTGTGGTATTAGATATGGAAGCTAACTCACGAAGTGCCCTTGATATTAGGGAGACCTTTCATGGCCACTAGTAGAACGCTAATTGATGTTTACAAAGGCGAGTTGGTGTTAAGAGTGAACGAAGAGAGAGTTGCATTCAATGTCTTCGACACTATGAAGCAACCTGATGATGGAGAGGATGCATGTTTCATGTTGGATTCCATTGATAGGATCGTTCAAGAATTTCAACAACATGAAAGTATCAAGGATTTTTGGATGTTTGTCTTAGAAGAAGAAGATGAAGTCAAGTACGTGAGTAGTGAGGAGGAGAAGATGATATGGCCAGGATGTAGTAGAGGGACCCCAAGACCTGTAGAGGAAGTAAGTGCTGCGGAGATTGAAAGATTCTACCATAGACCAACGTGGCATAAGTACTTTGAACTTCAACTCACTGGTCAAAAGTTGAAGACCTCTTTGGAAGAACCTCCCACAAATTTGACTTTAAAACCTCTTCCCCGCAAATCAAGTAACGTATTTCTTCAAGATGAGACCTTGCCATCGATCATATCTTCTTCCTTGACGGACTTACAAGAAGAGAAACTTATGAGAGTTTTGAGAGAGTACCGCTGGAGCATTTGGATGGACCATAGGCGACGTTAAGGGCATTAGCCCAGCGTATGTATGCACAAGATCTCCATGGACCCTGAAAAGAAAGCGGTTGCACAACCTCGAGGCGTTTAACCCCACAATTAAAGGAAGTGGTTAGGGATGAGGTTATAAAAATGCTAGAAATGGGAATTATATTTCCAATTGTCGATAGCGAATGGGTAAGCCCTATCCACGTAGTTCCCAAGAAGGGAGGATTGACGGTGCAAGCCAATGAGTTGAATGAGTTAATTCTGTGAGGCTAATCACCGGTCATCGAGTATGCATAGACTTTAGGAAACTAAACGATGCCACTCGTAAGGACCATTTTCCTCTTCCTTCATCGATCAAATGCTCGAGAGACTCGAGCGGGCATGCTTTCTATTGTTTTCTTGACGGGTATTCGGGATACTATCAAATCCATATCTCGCTCAAGATCGTGAGAAAACGACATTTACATGCCCATATGGGACATTTGCTTATAATCGAATGCCATTTGGATTGTGCAACGCCCCCGCAACATTTCAAAGGTGTATGATGTCATTGTTTGCGGACATGGTGGAAGATTTCTTGGAAATCTTTATGGATGATTTCTCCGTGTTTGGAGACGATTTTGATTCATGTCTCTCACATCTAGCACGCAGTATTGAAGAGATGTGAAGAGACTAATCTTGTGCTTAAATCGGGAGAAATGTCATTTGATGGTTACGGAAGGTATAGTACTAGGCCACCGCATATCAAAGAACGGTATAGAGGTGGATAGAGCAAAAGTCGAGGTGATCGAGAAACTACCTCCACCTACTAATCTTAAAACTTTGGAGGTTTTTTAGGCCACGCTGGATTTTATCGTAGGTTTATCAAGGACTTTTCCCTGATCTCTAGACCTCTTACCGAATTATTGGCCAAGGATGTGCCATTCGTGTTTTCAAATGAGTGCATAAAAGCTTTCAACGAAATAAAAAGTAGATCGACATCGCACCCGCTCGTCGCACCGGATTGGGATCTTCCGCTTGAGCGATGTGTGATGCAAGTGATATCGTTGTTGGCGCCGCTTTGGGTCAAAGAAAAGATAAGATCTTGAGACCTATTTATTATGCAAGCCGACTTTGAATGCTGCCCAAAGAAACTATGCAACAATGGAGAAGAGCTTTTGGCCGTTATCTTTGCTTTTGACAAGTTTAGATCTTACTTAGTGGGATCTAAAGTCACGTGTGGTGGATCGACCATGCGGCTCTTAAGTATCTCCTAGCAAAGCAAGATTCAAAGCCGAGATGTTGAGATGGATTCTATCGCTTTGCAAGAATTTGACGTCGAAATCCGAGATAAGAAAGGAAGTGAGAACGTGGTGGCCGATCATCATCTATCGCGCTTACAATTAGAGGATGGTGAGGAATTACCTGAGATAGAAGAATCTTTTCCTGATGAGCAACTTTTCTCCATCACCACCATCAGGGGACGTGATGATTGTGCTGCAATTTCTTCACGAATAGTGGTTGTGAAGGAGAAGAAGCAACCATGGTTTAGTTTGTTTGTCAATTATCTATCCGCAAAGTACCTACCACCGAATCTCACTGTCCAAGAAAGGAAAAAATTCTTTAAAGATCTTAGACACTATTATTGGGATGAGCCTTATTTGTTTAAGCTAGGATCTCGATAATATTTTTTCAAGGTGTGTGCCGAAGAAGAGTATAATGATATCCTCAAGCATTGTCATTCCTATGAAGTTGGAGGACACTACGGGGGAGAAGAAACCGCGGCTAAGGTCCTCCAATGCGGTTTTTATTGGCCGACATTGTTTAAGGATGCACACCAATATGCAAAGGCATGTCATGCTTGTCAAATGACAGGTAATATTTCAAGGAGGAATGAGATGCCACTCAAGAGCATCTTAGAAGTGGAGCTTTTGACGCTTGGGGAATAGATTTTGTTGGACCCTTCACTTCATCATTATCTAACCGATATATCTTAGTTGCTGTTGATTATGTATCCAAATGGGTTGAGGCCATTGCTTCACCTACTAACGATGCTAGGGTTGTGGTTAGATTCTTGAAGAAGAACATTTTTACAAGGTTTGGGACGCCGAGGGCGATTATAAGCGACAATGGTAGTCATTTTTGTAATAAACCTTTTGAAAGGTTGATGATTAAATATGGGGTTCGACATAAGCTAGCAACCGCATATCACCCCCAGACGAGTGGACAGGTAGAAGTTACCAATCGAGAGATAAAGCGTATCCTGGAGAAAACTGTCAATACGACTAGGAAGGATTGGTCGATACGTTTAGATGACGCTTTATGGGCTTATAGGACTGCATATAAAACCTCGATTGGAATGTCACCATATAGGATTGTTTTGGAACAAAGATGTCATCCGCCTGTGGAACTGGAGCACCGGGCCATGTGGGCAACAAGGATGCTAAACTTTGATGAGACCTTGGCCGGTGAGAAAAGGATGTTAGAATTAACTCGCCTGGAGGAGTTTCGTTTAGAGGCATACGAGAATGCCAAGATTTTCAAGGAGCGCACGAAGAAGTTCCATGACAAAAGATTCTGGATAGGACCTTTCAAGAGGGTGATCTAGTTCTCTTATACAATTCGCGCTTAAGACTCTTCCCGGGTAAGTTGAAATCAAGATGGTGTGGCCCATTTCAAGTACAACAAGTCTTTCCTTCTGGAGCGGTGGAGCTATTTAATTTCAAAGACGAGTCCAGATTTGTGGTTAATGGACATCGTATAAAGCATTATCACGGGCTTCCGCCTGCTGCTGAGGAGGAGGTTTTGTACCTCGATGACCCTGTCTATGAATAAACCATCTTGAGCTGAGTCGAGCTAGCGACTATAAACTTAGAACTACTACTTATCACTATCTTTTTGGTTTTAATAAAGTAGCATGCGCCTATCACGGTTTTTTTCATCTCGCCATGTTCCGAGTCTAAGTTCGGAATAAACGAGGTTTTTTCCTTGATAGCCGTCATGTGAGTTTTTATTTAGGTTTGAATCCCTTTTGGTCTTGTCCATGGCAGTATAAAGTAAAGTGGCTTAAACTGTTTTTAGATATCTATATCTAATTACTGCCACATTATTTTATAACTTCCATAGACATGGTATTTGATGCTTTCGTGGAGTTTGTTTGTTTATACAGGGTGTGTCTGTCTCTCCACACTGTGCCGATTATTCCTCCGATAATGTTCCTTTACTTGGGAGCCGTTTCCAGAGCTAAGTCTTTCATCTTGAACTCTCATTTATTTTTGTCATTGAGGACAATGCCATGTTTAAGTGGGGGGCAGGGGACTTAGCTATATATTGTGCTATATGTTAAGGGGAATGGAATACTGAGACAATATTGAGCCAAATTTAAAAAAAATTTATGGATAAATGCCAAGTTGTTTACCTCGTACCCTTAAACTTGTGAAGTTCTTATACTTAGAATTAATAGGAAATGAACCAAGTTGTGTGAGTACGTGGTCATATTATACTTTTGCGATAAATTGTTAGTAAACTTAAGGATATTCATGCCAACAATTGCAAGTAGTTAGGCATTGTTCAATTACTCAACTTGTGAATCGTTTGGTAACGCATGAGTTATAATAATTGAAAGAAGTATGTGTACATTGCTTAGATAATTGGTTATGAGGACCTAGTGTCGATATTTGTCGACTGATGTATTCTGATCTTCTAGCCAACAAAAGCGGAGTAATAAGCTTGGGACGTACCTGTGTTTTGACAATGCATTAAAACACTGGGCTTGTGGTAACATTACCAAAGTAGCCCCGCGCTTGTGGTAATATTCGATACTATGCATGATCTAAGATAGGGGGATACTCTATGAAAAGTTTTCTTCCTTGAGATTAGTAGTATTCGAAAAATATGCAAAAATTGAAAAACATTTGAATTTTTAGAGGCTTTGAGTAGTACTCGGTCTCCAAGTCCAAAACCCTATAGATACGCTCTTGCTTATTGTTCTAGTGCTTTAACCATTGCGAGGCATAAGAAGTATGAATGCTGATGTTGGTGAATTTAGATATGAAGTCTGCATAAACGCTAATCTTGCTACATTTATATAAAACCAATGCACATGCACACGATCACGTCGATTCATAGCAAGTAGTGAATAATGCATATCTTATGAGCATGATTGGTATGAGTTGACTCGGGTTTCTTGTGTAAGTATGAGTTGACCACAGAAAATGTTGTCTTGGGGAATAACTTGTTAATGCTTTGTTCGGGACGAAGCAAAGTTTAAGTGGGGGGCATTTTGATGACAGTTAAAATATACCTGTTTATGTCATCAATTCTAACCTTAAATCGGAGTTAATTATATATATTTCATATTTAATCACGTGTTTATATTTATTATTTAATGATAAGTGATTATTAATATGATAATTGGTATTTAGCTATTTTTATTATAAAAGAGCAATTAATTGTGTGATAAATGCCGATTTTGCAGATCATGATAAATAGGAAGATAATTATCATACAATCGGGAGATCTCAAGATAAAAGAAAAGAAAATCGGAGCATTAAAGAAAAGATAAATCGAGATCAATTCAAAAGCATGGAGTGGGGAACAAGTCAGACGAACCGAGTGTGAAAACGCGTAAAGAGGGAGGCTCGGTCGTCCGAGCCATACCATTCGGTCGACCGAGCGTGTAGGTTCGGTCACCCCGAGCCTAATGTGATAAATGCATGTCAATCTTCTGGATTCTCCCTATGTCGGCTACAACTCCTATATAAACAGCAACCACGATGTTGAGAACACACACCACTACAACACAAAACAATTCATACAATTTTAGTTTTTAAGTTTTATTTTCTTTATGTTCGTTCATTGTGGATTCGCCGGATTCTCCGATTAGGGGCGCGATTAAGAGTGGGAGTCACTCTCGTCTTCGAGGTATGACTATTCAATTATGCAATCTTTATTCGTAGATCTGTTATATTTTATTATGGAGTAATTTTATTTGTATTGATTGCGTGATGTAGATTTATTTACGAACCCATGTGTTCAGGTTATAAACGTTAAGAAGTAATCATGGTTTGTTCCGACACAGAACTGTGTTCGGTCGACCTCGACGTGTGACTCGGTCGCCCGAGTGCTGTCGTTCGGTCGACCGAGCGTGGTAATGTGTAGGGCAATATTATGATCGGCCGACTCACGTCGATTCTCCGAATTGGAATTAAAACGAGTAATTAAACCTGATCAACTTAGTTATTCGTCATCATAATTTAACATGAAACCCAAAAAGTGATTGTTACTTAGGATATAGATTGAATCGGCATCCAAGAAGTACGCCTTACCCTAGGAATGTTGCTTAGATGAGGTTACGGTTTATACCGGCATCCCTAGTTTCGTAATTGTGTCAGAAGTTATATGAGATGGAGGCATTAAAAAGCGAAGTCACGTAGTGGAGGCACGATGATTTAGATGGCCCAACCGGAGCTAAATCTACCTTAGGGGATGACTCCCGTAGTCATAATAATCAATCTTTAACGTTTGTTTTATCTCGTAATCATCCTAATTCACATGGGGGAGTTATAATCTACTAGCGTAATCAATACTATTTGTTTAGATAATATCAACCGTATTATCCGTGTTTTAGTAGTCTTTAGTTTGTCTTTGTGGTCTTTTGTGTCTTGTGGTTGTCACTATTTTATTTACTGCATTTAGTTGGTCGTAGACCGCCTTTTCAATTTAGTTCTAATAGGATAAAGTTGTGTTTTGTTTGTGCCGAGTCTCTGTGGGATCGACCTCGACTTATATCGGCTATACTACAATTGAACCTAGTTCTCTTGCTAGTGTGTTAGTAGGCATCGAGTTAATAATTTAACTTGACCTCCATCACACACTTCAATCAGGGTGTTACTAGCAATGGTGGCACAAAGCAGATCGGAACTTGAGCAATTAGATGTGAAAACTGCTTTTCTACATGGTGAGGTGGATAAGGAGATATACATGACACAGCCTGAGGGTTTTCAAGTTCCTGGAAAAGAAAATTATGTTTGCAAGTTGAAGAAATCTTTGTATGGTTTGAAGCAAGCTCCAAGGCAGTGGTATAAAAGGTTTGACAGTTTCATGCTTCAGCAGGGTTACAACAGAAGTCCATATGACTGTTGTGTTTACTACAGTCTGCTGAAAGATGGATCATATATCTATCTTGTTCTGTATGTGGATGACATCTTGATATTTGCAGCGACAAGGAAGTCTGATGTTCAAAATCTGAAGAACCTTCTTAGTGCTGAATTTGAAATGAAGGATTTGGGTGCAGCCAAGAAAATCTTGGGGATGGAGATCTGGAGAGATAGAAGTCAGAAGAAATTATTCTTGTCTCAGCAGGGTTATGTGCAGAAGATATTGGCCAAGTTTGGGATGTCTGCTGCAAAACCAATAGATACTCCTATGGCATCAAATGTTCATTTGTCTGTTTATGCTTCACAGTCAGCTGAAGAGAAGGAGTATATGTCAAAAGTTCCCTATGCTAGTGCGGTTAAGCGATCGATGTATGCCATGGTTTGCACTAGGCCCGATCTCAAGCTCAGCAAATAAGTGTTGTCGGCAGGTTTATGGCTCAACCTGAAAAGAACACTGAAAGTCTGTTAAAAGGATATTCAGTACCGAGAGGTACTGGTGATATTGGTCTCATTTATGGAGGTGATATCAGTCCAGTCACGAGTTCTTGTGATGCCGATTATGCAGTGATGTTGTGATGAGAAAATCAATGACTGGGTATGTGTTTACTTTGGGAAATGCGGTGGTCACCGAAAGCTACTCTTCAAAGCTACTGATGAGCCTTATCAACTCATCAAGCAGAATACATGGCTCTTCTTCAAGCAACTAAGGAGGGTATCCGGTTGAAAGGGCTAGTCGGTGATTTGGGGTTGCATCGGGATCGAGGATGATATATATTGTGATGATCTTAGTGCAATATGTTTAGCCAAGGATCAGTTCATCATGAGAGAACCAAGCATATTGATGTCAGGTATCATTTATTGAGGAATGAGAAGAGGGTTGTGGTGAAGAAGATTGGCACAAAGGAGAATCCTGCTGATATGTTCACTAAACCAGTTCAGCAGAGTAAGTTCCAGCTTTTCCTGGACTTACTGAATATTCAAAGCTTATAATCTGTTTCGAAACTTTCTTGAGGCGATCGGTGGAGTGGATCTTTGTGGAGATAGTCCGGTAAAAGTACATCCGGCATTGACGAATGCATCCGGTACAAGTACATCCGGTTATGCAACTGTTTGACTCTAGTGAGAGTTGAAGTCAACGTGGAGATTTGTCAAGTAAAGTGACTTAAACTCTACATCCGTGGAACCAATCAAGACTCACGGTGTGTGATGGGACGGTGAGAAGGGTATTCGTTTCGCGGCTTCGGTAGGGTGGAGTCATCGAGCTTCATCGGCCAGGTAACTATCGCCAGGTGATAGTCCGCCGAATCTTTCGAATACAAGCAGGTCCCACATCCTGCATTAATTCTGTTATGTGATGCCTATACAAGTGTCATTAAAAGGAGGACACGTGTAAGGGTATTTATGGCGATCAGACAAAGATTCCCTGGCGGCTAGGGTTTGGGATTTGTGCCTATAAATACAGCTTGTTGTCTCATTATCCGAGTGTGTTGAAATCAGTAAAATTCAAAGGCATAATAAAATATCTCTTTTCGCCCGTGGTTTTTACCTCTCCCATCGAGGGTTTTCCACGTTAAATCTGTGTTCTTCTTGTTTCTGTTATCTCCTTTGATTGTCTATGTTTGATTGCTTCTGTTTCTGTTTCTTGCATCTGAAGTTATCTCCATCCGTTTTATAATAGTTATCAGACAAGAAGTCACTACTCGGAAGCTCCTACTAGCTTGTATCTTTCATCGGACCCCGAAGGTCGTCATGAACAAGCTATGTTACTTCTTTATAACCATTATCCTTTTCCGATTGAAAGGAAACTTAGTCATTGAACCTTTGAGACAATATAACCAGATTGGTAGAAAGGAATCACCTGAGCGATCTTGAGTCTTGTCTTTTAGGGACTATGCACTAACTATGGAATATGAAGAAGCGTTTATCTAAATATAGAAACCAATTGCTTTTAAAATTTCTTAAGATGTGTTTTATATACATATTTCAGTAGTTGTAAGTGGTTTTGACTTTATCAAACAAAAGTCCGAGTCTTGGATTCGTACTACAAATGGTATATTCACTTTCTATACGACAAACAAATTATCGAATATAAGGTAAATCCTTTCGTTCCAACGAATCTTAAACAGAAAATAATTTTTCCGCGATGTCCAAGGATTGAATCCGAGATTCATATCCTTATATCACTCCCACTATTCTAGCTAAAATTAACTACCCGTTGTTTACTCCTTTAATCGTTAAATGCTCTGCTACCTTGTTCTTTCAAAGAACTTAGCTCGAGAAAATCTCGAAGGACTCATAGGTTGGTGATCCAATATCACTGTCCTTATCCTATGATTTTCAGTTAATTAATTTTCGGTTCAGCCTTAAAGTTTTCTCAGTTTAGATGACTAACACTTTTAGACATATTCTCCCATTCTTGACTTTCCGTGAATGGAAACAGTCGTGAACTAGCGGTTCGTTTGAGTAGACACTACTCTTGAACCTTGGGATGTCTATTTCGAGTGTTACTCGTCGGGACTTCTCAGATTTTCTAATATAACAGAAAAACAACAAATCATAACATTAAAGCTCCCACTAGTTTATCGGTTCCAATACCGTCTAACGAGCAATGCTTTATTTTTTTTAATTATGATTTTCCGATTTTTCCGATTAGAAAATCTTTCGTACATAGTTCCAATGTTTCCAGAAAAACAACAAATCATAGAACTCCCACTAGTTCATCGATTCCAAATATCGTCCAACTAGTGACATTTCATGACTTTCCGATTTTTCAATTAGAACGGTTACGTGTGTAGTCAGTTACACTTTTCTAATGTTCTAGAAAAACAACAAATCATAAAGCTCTCACTAGTTCATCGATTCCAAATATCGTCCAACTAGTAACACTTCATGATTTTCCGATTTTTCAATTAGAAAATTACTCGTGTAATCACTACACACTCAAAATTCACTAGTAGAATTTCAAAGTTCGAAATTACCTTTGATCAAACTAAGTTTGCCTTCCGTTTGACACGAATGACACTAGTGACATACCTATATGTCATTCTGATTTTTAAAAGGCTTAAGAGAATGTTGGTCCCTTGAAAAGGCTTTGGTTAAGTTTAGAGAGGGGGGTGAATAAACTTAACACTTAAAACTTTGGAGTTAACAAATTCTGCAACTTCAAAGAATCTGCGATACTTCAGAGTCTGTTGAGACTTCAAGGTTTGGCGATAAACGTAGTTCATCGATAGTTAAGTTTCTTTGAATTTGTGCAATGGAATTAAATCAAAATTAAGCCTTAGTACTTGTTGTCAAATATGATACTAAGTATTAGATACTCGAAGAGTGCAAGTGTGTGATTTGATTTGCTAGATTCGAGAGGTTGATGAGTGAAATAAAACAAGTGCGTAAAGTAAAAGCGAGAAAGTAAGTAGGTGAGTTTTTATAGTGGTTCCCAGGTGATGTAATCTTGTACGCCCACTCTTCTCCTGTGATGTTGGAGGAAATTCACTAGAGATCTTTGATGTAGTTTGTTACAAAGATTCCTAAGTTGTTTGTCCTTCACCAATGACTATGGCTTCACAAATCTGGCGGGAAGCAGGTAGAATTGTCGCTCCTTAGTCTTCCACTTGGTCCTTGAAGGGTAGGATTGCCTCTTCACCGGCTCCACCACAAACCAACAGTCTTTCACACCCAAACAGATGCTTCACTTTGTCTTCAAGAGTTCTTTATAAAATAAAGAATGAATCAAATAAATGATTCGATTATGGCGGCTTGATTAGGATGATATAATCGCGGCGACTTGCGTCTTCAAGTGTGTATGCTTGATGCGGCTTGAACACGAATGCACTTGAAGAAAATAGCTAGATCAAGTGACCTTAAGCTCATAAGTTCAAACAGGTGTTTTTATTTCAAGATTGTCACTTAAAGTTTATCCCAAAAATTCATCATCTTTTCTTGAGTTGAAAGTCTTCTATTTATAGGTAGGAATGCATGTGACTTGCATTTGAAATTCAAATGTGACCGTTCCTTGTATTTGTCCCATCTGCGGACTGCATTCTGTCACTATTCATAGGATCGACACACTGTCCAGACTACTTTTTGACGAAGGATCTGCCCACCCTTTGACTTGTATCCAATGGATAAAAATAAGGATCATCCTAACGTCTTTTTAATCTCACCCTTGATTAGCTTGATAGGTCGAGGTAGTTGGTCATGTTCTTATCCATGTAATCTTCAAATAATCTTGAATTAATCGAGGTATATATCAGTGAGTTCATCATCATTGTAATACCAATCATCTTTGAACATCTTATTTTTGTCTCAGAAATAGAATGCGGTGATAACTTTTATCTAACTTTTATTTGTGAAGTTAGATTACATCATTTTAAATATAACCAAGTTCCAAACATCATCCAACTTGTGGAACTTAGACCTTTCTACAAGGCATATATGTAAGTTTAGGTCATCACAGACTTGCCTAACTTCTGATTCCATATCCTTGACTTTAAATACTAAGTTTGATCCCTTAGCCTTCATTAACTGAGTTTGAACCCTCAGCCTTCAGTCTTGATCTTCAAGAGTTCCATCGACCAGTCCTCTCGACCTATCTACCCCATCGACCTAGACCGATCTCTGATATCAATCAATGACAGCTTCTTTACATTGCTTGTTTGATCAAACCTATATATGAATCAAACTCTAATAAACCTATACATTTTATCTAGACATCTTTTTGCCTTTGCACTATAACAGCTAGTATGGCACTCATCATCAAAACTAAGAAATAAGTCCAACAATTTCCCCCTTTTTGGTGATGATGCCACTACCCTCACCTAATCAGCAAAGCAAAAAGATAAAACACAAAAACAGAACAAATTCAGTCATTTCTCATTATAAATATTTGTTCACACGATATACTGATCTAGCATCAAAGAAAGATAAAATAATGTAAATATCTTTGATCTCTTGTCTCTTCTCTCTTTCTCTTCTAGCCTTCTCAGCTTGCTCTTGATAGGCTCTGATCTCTTCTATCATTTGACTCATCCATTCATTCTCAATTAGTGTAAAATCAATATAAGAATTGACTTGTTTCCACCAGTTCCATGCTTCAGGCAGGACAAGATTGATGTCATTCACTCTGAATCCAAACCTCATATCTGACTCCTTGAATTCATCCAGTGAGTCATTTGCCTTTGTAATAGGTAGCACCTTATCACCTCTGCTACTCTTCTTCTACTGCTGCTTGCCCTTAGAGCTTTGACTCTTGCTTCCCAAAATTTCAAACTCAAGAAAGAGTTAAGACCTTCATGAAATCCCATGTCATGATAAGGTCTCCTCTGTTGTAATACTCTTTCTTGTCTTGTTTAAGTAGATCATCGATGAGTTGGACTCGCCAGTGCAAAGTTGCTGAAGGCATTTGTATCATCTCGTCCATCTCTTCGTGCAAAGAGTCTTGCGTCTCCTTTCTTTGTCGCGGTGATTGGCCCTCTTCCCCCTTAGTGACATCATCAACAAAACGGGATATAAGGCCATGAATAGCCTCCTGTGACACTATCACTCTATGCATTTGACCTTCCATGGTTCCAGTTCTAGTATCAAGAGAAGTAATCCTGGATTGCAGTGTCTCCTCCAGTCTGTTGATCCTTTCAGTAAGTTTGGGATCAGGCATAGCAGGTTGTTGTGCAGCAGCAGGCTCAGCAAGTTTAGGAGCTTCAGCAAGCTTGTCAAGTTTCTCATGTATAGAAACAAGTTGGTCTTTTAGAGACTTGTCTTTGGCTTTATTTCCAACTTTGATACCCTTGACATCTAGTATCAAATCATTCATAGCATTTTGAGTAGATGCAAAGTTTGAAGCAACTGTATCAGTAGATTGTCTGTTATCATTTACCATCTTCATCAGTTCTTCAAATCTCTGTTCTTGCCTGTCCAATTGAGTTCTTAACTGTTGCATGTCATTTCTTACAGTTCTTAACTCATTGACAACTTCAATTGGCACTCCACTAGTCATTCTACTATCAGTAGGTCCATCGTTGAGGCTCCTCAACTCTATATTGTGCTGTTGTCTGGCGATGACCATTGCTTTACTCAAATCTCTCTCCCAGAGGGAGGTCCTTCCTCAACCATTGCACCAAGAATGTCTTCCATGACTGGATCTTGTGCAGGTTCCTCAGCAACTTCTTCTTGTCCAAAAATTTGAAATTCTTCATCACTGTAGTCATAATCCAGCAGCTGTTCTTCTTGATTAACACCAGCAGCCTGCTGATTATCCTTCCCTACAGTGGTCTTGGCTCCAGAAGGCTCCACTACAGCAGCCTCATCAACAGCAGGGGTTTCCTCCAAACCCAAAGTTTGTTCCAACCTGTGTCCAGGTGCTGTTTGAGACTCAGCAGCCTGTACCTCCTGTTCCAACCTTTGTCCAGGTGCTGTTTGTACTCCAGCAACCTGTACCTCCTCTTCAATTTCCTGTGGATTAAAGATATTGGTATTATCCACTTGGAAACCTTCAGTATGACCAATCTTGGTCAGAGTTATGGCAGTTTTGGTGAGAATCCCTTCAAAGTCAAATCCACTTTGATATTCAATGGATTCCTCAGAACTAGCACTTGGTTCACTAAAGTCAGTGGCCTTTTCTTGATCCAAATCAACAATCTGTTCATCTTCAGGTTGTCCAGCAGGCTCTACAACATGAAATGTAGCAGATTCATCAATTAGCCTACCAGCACTCAAAGTGATTCCTTCATTGATTAGTGCTTCAAGATCATCCAAGGTGAGATCTGTAGATCCTCATCAATTTCTCCGATCTTTCGGCCTCGAGAGACTTACCAATAACAAGTGGATCACAGTGGGAGGTTCATTTATCAATGCAGTTCCACTTGCTTCCTCCTGAGTCGGAGGAAATCTCCTCTGAGTCGATGATGAGGAAGAATCATCATCTCCATCTCTTGGATCTCTGAACTTAATACCCTCCTCCTTCTATTGCTCATCAAATAGATCCATCAGTCTGGATTGCAGCAGGGAGGTATCAACCAGATCCAGCAAGTTCTCCACTCCCAACTTGTTAAAATCCCATTCCTCAAAATCAGTCATAGGTTCAAGAAATGGCTTTTGTTTTTGTAGAAACCAAACTTCCATTGAAAATAATCAGCAATTTGCTGAAGTTTGGGATCCACAAATTCTTCAGTTTTCTTCCTCTCTTTCACATGCCTTTCAAAGGGCATGAAAGATCTCCTGGGAGCAGCTTCAGTGGCTTGTTGACCTCCAAAGGTTCCAACAAGCGATTCATGGTCTCTTCTGAGATGTTTGAAAGTCAAGAGTTGTTGTGATTGTACATTTGTACCTACTACTTCCATCTGTATCACACTTGGTTCCCCCTGACTTACATGCTCATCAGCAGGGTTAGCAGCAGACTGCTCTTCCCCCTGAATTCTTGCCAAACTTGCAGGGTCTTCAACCAAGTCTTCAATCACCTCTTCAACTACCACAGCAGGTTCAGTAGATTGCTGTGGTTCTTCAGCAGATTGCTCAACAACAACCCGTGCAGCTTCAGTAGATTCACCAATAACATCTTCTACAAAGAGGCTGCAGTGCAAGCAGATCGGGTTTGTGATTCTTCAACAGATTGCTCAACAACAACCTGTTCACTTCCAGTAGACTTAATAACCTCATCAGGTGAGGAATCGCTGATTACAACTGGTGGAATAATAGTTAAGGGCTCAGCCTCAACAGCCTCTTCTTCTTCTACTGACGCCTCTTCTTGGACTTTTTGTTTTTCCAAGATTCTCATTTCTTTTCCTTTGCCATACTTCTTCTTTTTGACAACCTCATTCATCCTCTTGGATAGGGTTCATCATCATCATCATCATGTCAGTAGATTTTCTCTTTCTACTATCTTCTTTCGTTGTTTTGTCGAACTTCACCAATGCTTTTTCTTGCACCTACAAAGCAGGTCAGTAACCTCCACTTGACCTCGCAGACTCGGCCGATCAGGTCTTTGTTTCCTTTCTTGTTCTCTTTGATTTCAAGATTTCGTAATCTTCCTAACATCGGCCTCTTTCTCTTTCCAGTAGCTTTTCTTTGGTGCAAGAGTTTGATGGATATCTTCTTAGTTTGCTGAACCTGCTCACCACCAGCATCACCATCATCTCCATCATCATTATCACCAGCAGGCTCTCCAAAGAACCTCTTCATCATCATCTAGTCCAGAATCGCATAATCAATCTCCTTCTTGTATCTCGGGTGATTTATGTCAATCGGTTCAAGGTCGTCAGGAACCTCCGGATGATTCAGCAAAGTCTGAACCATCAAACCTAGGGGTAAGGCCTTTGATTTACTTTTCTTTAATTTGTCCTCCTTGGCTACTTTCTTCATATAATGAATGAAATAACCTCCCCAATCAAATTTCATGCTTCTGCAAATGATAATCATCAGCTCTATCTTGGGTCCTGATAGAGTATCCATACTGCCAACTAGCCCAAGTATGTTCTTTGCAATGAGCTTGCTCAGCAGACTGTATTCATTACCAATGTTTTTGCAGTTGATGCCTGGCATCGATTTGATAGTTGCATCTGTCTTGATCTGATCTACAAAAGCCATCTTGTCCAATCCCATAGCTTCAGGATTGGTGAACCATCAACAACTTCTTCAAAACCAAACACTTCTCTCGCCAGATTGGAGGAGATTACAAGCTCCTCACCATTCACTGATGGTTTTGAATGCTTCAGTTCCTTCTTCTATAACAATATTCTTCCAGAAATCAATAACATTGGTGTATGATATCGTTTCTAATCTGATGTTGAGTTTGTTCTCCAGGCCTGCAAACCTTCTTATTCTTCGACCTATATTAATGGCCAGTTCCGTTCTGTTTGCATCAACAACATAGCCTCCTACACTTTGGCTTGATTCGATTTGAACTTCAACTCTTTCCGCCATTGAAATAAGAAAAAGATGAGGAAGAATTGCTCTCAAATCTGTGTACACACGATGTAGAATTGGCAGAGATAAAGCAGAAAATGCAAGTGGAGAAATTGTATAATGATCGATTTTATAGACGGTGGGTAGTTGATCACATCCTTTGCCGACGTACATTGAGGTAACCACGATTAAATCTGATTAAATGCTGTGTTGACACGTGGCCCATTACTCCTCCATAACGTTTGTAACCGTTGGATGGTTTAACTATGGTAATAAAAGATAGAATAAATATCCCGCCAAATCGCTTTTTGACCTAAATAACTTTGGTGAGTAAAGTTCCTCCAGTAGAGGTAAACCTCGGCAGGTGCCCTCAACGATCTGGCGATAAGTAGGCTTCAACAACGACCTCTTGATAAGAGTACTCTCTTGATCCTTGTTTTCTTCTTGTTTTGTTCAATTGATAATACAAGATGAGGTTTAATACCAATGACCGATCCATCAAGTGAGCTCACCCAAAATGACAAAGACCAATCCCTTGGCAACCTCATTTGCTCAATTGTCCAAATATAAGTACATGGAATTGTTGATACCAATGACTAATCGCTAAGTGAGCTCACCCAACATATCAAAGACTAATCCCCCTTGGTGAATTCCAAGACAATCTTTGAATATCAGTCAATCTTTATGATTCCAAGTTCAGTTCTTAATTTGGCAAATCTTTCACTATCAAGTGGCTTAGTGAAAATATCAGCAAGTTGATCTTCAGTAGGAATGTATAGAACCACCACATCTTTCTTTTCAACATGATCTCTTATAAAATGATGCCTCACATCAATGTGTTTGGTTCTTGAGTGCAAAACAGGATTTTCTGTGATTGCAATTGCACTTGTGTTATCACACATAATTGGAATTTCCTTTTCTTCAATTCCATAATCCATTAATTGTTGTCTTAGCCATAGTACTTGTGCACAAAGAACTTCCAGCAAACAATGTATTCGACTTCAAAGAGTGGAAGTTGAAATAGAATTTGTTTCTTGCTAAACCAGAGACCAGTCTATTTCCCATTAAGCGATTGTGTTCTGAGGTGCTTTTTCTATCAATCTTGCATCCAGCATAATCAGAATCTGAGTAGGATATTACTTTGAAGCTTCCTTCCTTGGAATACCATATCCCTACTCCCAAAGTCTCTTTAAGATACTTGAGAATTCTCTTAACTGCACCTAAATGACTTTCTTTAGGTTTGGATTATCTTGCACAAACACCTACAGCAAAGGATATATCAGTCTGCTTTGGCGGTGAGTCTGATGATCGCCTATCATCCTTCTGTACAATGTCTGATCAACATCTTTGCCTTCTTTATCTTCATCCAACCTGATGCTTGTACTCATAGGAGTTGAATTCTTAGTGCTATTTTCCATGCCAAACTTCTTCAGCAACTCCTTGGTGTACTTGGTTTGATGAATGAAGATTCCATCCTTCATTTGTTTTTGACTTGCAGTCCCAAAAAGTAATTCATCTCTCCCATCATACTCATTTGGAATTTGCTCTTCATTAGATTTGCAAACTTTTCACAAAGTAAATCATTCTCAGAGCCAAATATTATGTCATCCACATAAATTTGTACCAAACAGGTGTTTGTCCTTCACTGATTCTGAAAAGTGTCTTGTCAATGGTCCCTTTTGTAAAACCATTGTCCACCAAGAATTGAGATAGAGTCTCATACCAAGCTCTTGGTGCTTGCTTTAATCCATAAAGTGCTTTGTTGAGTCTATACACTTTATCTTCTTGATCTTTAACTTCAAATCCAGGAGGTTGCTGAACATATACTTCCTCCTCTAGGATACCATTCAAAAATGCACTCTTGACATCCATTTGATATACTTTGAAGTTCTTGTATGCAGCATGTGCCAAAAATAATCTGATAGCTTCCAATCTTGCAACAGTGCATAGGTCTCATCAAAATCTATTCATACGCTTGAGAATAGCCTTTTGCAACTAGTCTGGCCTTATTTCTCACAATGGTACCTGATTCATCAAGTTTATTTCTGTATACCCACTTAGTACCAATGATATTTGCATAACTTGGTCTTTCAACTAGTGTCCAAACTTGATTTCTTTCAAATTCATTTAATTCTTCTTGCATGGCAATTATCCAATTTGGATCTGAAATTGCTTCTTCAACAACTTTAGGTTCCATTTGAGATAGAAAACAAGTAAACATAGCTTCCAGTTGTCTTTTAGTCCTCACACCTTTGTACATTGCCAATAACTTGTTCGTGGGTGATCCCTTAACCATTGTGGATTTTGGTTATTTAGATTTTCAGGAACATCATCTCTTGGTAGGTCTCTTTGTAGTTTCTTCTACTGTGGGGTCGTGAGATCCTTGAACTGCCGCTTGTTGCATCAAGTAACATTATTAGCGGTGGTGTTCAAGCAGGGCGATGATCGAAACTTTCGGTCATTGAATCTTTCCAAAACTTCAACACAATCTGGATCAGTGACTTGTTGATTCTCAGCAGGTTCACAATCTTTATCTTCCATACCAGTAAACTTAGGTTCATCAAACACAACATGGATTGTTTCTTCATGTTTCAGTGTTCTTTTGTTCAGTACCCTGAATGCTCTGCTGACTGAAGAATATCCTAAGAAAATTCCTTCATCTGATTTTGGTTGGAATGTTTTCAAATGAACTTTATGATTAAGAATAAAACATTTGCTTCCAAATGGATGAAAATAGGATATGTTAGGTATCCTTCCATTCCAGATCTCATAAGGTGTCTTCAGCAGCTTCTTGTTTACTGATGTTCTGTTTTGTGTATAGCATGCTGTATTTACTGTTTCAGCCCAATATCTTTCAGGTAGCAATGCCTCACAAATCATTGTTCTTCCTGCTTCCTTTAAGGTTCTGTTTCTTCTTTCAGCAACCCCATTTTGCTGAGGTGTACCAGCAGCAGCAAGTTGATGAAGTACACCATTCTGTTCACAATATTCTCTTATAACTTTGTTGAGAAATTCAAAGACCACGATCCGATCTTATCTTTATGATTGTTAAACTTTTCTCATTTTGTAATCTCTTCAAAAGATTAGGCATGCTTTGAAGTGTTTCACTTTTCTTGTTCAGAATATCACCCAAGTGTATCTAGAGTAATCATCCACAACCACTAGGGTATACTTCTTTCTGTTGCACTTGTTGGAGTTATTGGTCCAAAAGATCCATGTGCATCGGCTCCAACACTCTATTAGTTGATTGTTTGGTCTTTGATTTGAAACTTGACTTTATCTGCTTACCTTTGGCGACAAGCATCACATATAGCATCCTTCTTAAATGTGATCTCGGGTAAACCAACCACCGATTTCTTCTTTACCAAGCTGATTAATATCATCAAAGTTTAAGTGATTCAACTTCTTGTGCCATAGCCAATTGAGTTCGAGACTTAGTATGCACTATCAGGCGAGTTTTCGGGACTGCGCAGTAGACCAATCCACAACATACATATTCTGTTGTCTTCTACCAGCAAGTACAACTTGATCACCTCTTTCACTAATGACAATGCAGTTGTCTTTGTCAAAAGTGACCTTGTATCCCATATCACAGAATTGTCCAGTGCTCAGCAAGTTGTAATCCAGTCCTTCCATATATGCAACATTCTTGATTGTAAGTCCATTTCTGATAAGTGTGCCATATCCTCTTGTATATCAGGTGTATTTTTGTTGCCAAAATTCACCCTTGGACCATCTTTTGCCACAAAATTTGATAAAGCAGTGTTTATTCTTTGTCATGTGTCCTGGAACATCCTTTGTCAAAGTACCGGACACCCTACAAAACAAAGTTAATGCATTTTAGGTACCCAAACCTGTTTGGGTCCATAGTGGTCAGTGGCAAGCATGACCCTTGGTATGTTTTCATAAGGTCTTCTCTAAATGTGTCATACTTTGGTTCATACTTTGGTTCATACATGTATTCCACACATCCATAGGTTCTAAAAAGAGGTTGTGTAGGAACCACATATGTTTTCTCGGCCTTTTGGTACATAATCTTTGTTTGAAATGATTCTTGTTGTTTAAACATTTGCATAACCATAGGTGTGCTGTCTGTTAGGAACAGCCCTGTAATATGGAGTCTGCTGAGGTCTTGTGTAAGTCCTCTGCTGATTCCATTGCCTAGGTTTTACCCTAGAAATATGGTTATACTTACTATTTTTAACAGTAGATGCAGGAATATTCCAATCATCATCAGTAGGGAACAGTCTACCTTTCCCCCTGAGATAAGTATCCCTTGAATGATCAACATTTTTAGGTTTAGGATTCTTATCCTTGGAGTATTTCTGTTTCTTACCCTTCTGTGGTCCAGCAGACTTGGTAGCAGGTCTGCTATCAGCAGGCTTAGAAGGCACAGCAGTCCTATTTTTGGATTTATTCTTTTTACTAGGAGCTGTTGACTTCTTAGACTTACGATTTTGCTTCCTTGAAGCATTCTCATTAGTTTTTGCTCGCTTCAAACCTTCTTGGGAGTTGGATCTAGTGCGGTACAAACTTAGGACCAATTGCAGTACTAGGTTGATAACCTTCTTTGGATCCACTCTTGTTAGATTCTTTGAGTTCCAAATCCAAGCCCCTGTTTCTATCCCCATAAGGCTTTCCTGATTTGTATGCAGTATTGGAACAAGATGGTTCAGCAGATTCAGAGGCTGCTGGATGTTCAGCAGACTTATTTTGATTCTGTTCAACATCTTTTTCCTTACCCTTGAGAACCCTTAATTCAGCTTTCAATCTTCCAACTTCTAACTCAAGAGTTTCTTTTTCAGCCTTCACAACCTCATAGCCAGATTGTATTACCCTCAGTTGATTAAGGATGGCATCCAAAGTCCCATTGTTGTCAGAATTTCTAGGATTTGAACCACAGGTTGATTCACAATCACTTCCAGCAGGAGTGTTTATAGATACAGTGTTGTATACCTCCTCAGTTTCATCCATATTGGCCATCAAAGCATAATCCTCCATATCGGCAGAATTGATCTTTGTGTCATCCGATTCATTTCCTTTTTGATTCCACTTCATATCTCGATTCATCTTCAAACAACCATAGCCTTCTTGCCAAGTCTTCTTTGTTGACTTTTGGTCTTGGTGAGGTCCGGACAATCAGTCTAAAATGTCCAGGCTTCTTACAGGTTGAAGCAAAGATAATCGAGTTCCTTGCCTTGTTTCAACTCGGGACAATCAGTGCGAAGTGTCACGGTTTCTTGCAATGAAAGCATAGATAGTCATTATCTTTCTTTGGTTCTTCTTTCCTTCTTTCAGTAGGCCTCTTTGTGAAATTTCTTGTAGGGGCCTTTCCAGTCTTCATCATTCTGATTTTCTTGCTCAGTAGGGCAATTTGCTCTTGCATTTCATCTAGCATATCATCCTGTCCTCCTGATGTTTCTTCATGATGTGAAGCAGCCAATGCAGTGGTCTTTGGCTCTTCCTTTTCAGTTTCAGGCACCAGCTTCTTGCTAAATTCATAGGCCTTGAGATCAGAGAACAATTTGAAGGTATCTTCTTCATGCAACTTTCTCATTTCTTCAATTGCAGTCACCTTCATTTTCCAAACATCTCTTGCAGGTAAAGCTTCCAAGATTTTGGTGTTTACTTCCTCTTTTGAATAACTTACACTCAGCAGGGTAAGTTCATCCAGGATTGCATTGAATCTGGACTCCATTTGCTCAATGGTTTCATTTGGAAGCATTTTGAACTTTTGGAACCTCTTTCTGGCTACACTGATTTTGTTCTTCTTTATTGCATCAGTGCCTTCACAGATCAAGTGAATTTTGTCCCAAAGTTCCTTTGCAGTCTTGCAATCTTTAACCTTCATGTACATATTGCTATCCAAGGTTCTGTAAATGATATCAATAGCAATGTTGTTGAGGTTTGCTCTTTTTTCTGTCTTCTGCATTCCATTCTCTTTTTGGTTTAGGAATGTACTCAATTCTGTCACCCATTATTCTTGCCTTTGTAATCTCCAAGTGGTCCTTGCTTAGTACATCCATCATCTCATCATGGGTAGCGACAAGATATGCCCGCATTCGACGTTTATACTCATCAAATCTATCAAGAGAACACATCAACATAGTTCTAGCATACATGTGTGTTGTCCATGATGCAAGTCTTGAAAATCGATAACTTGAAAGAAAGTTTTGAAGAATTTTCACAAGCACAACAAGTAGGATTCCTTGAGCGGAAGCCTTTGCTCCGATACCAATTGTTGGTCCCTTGAAAAGGCTTTGGTTAAGTGTAGAGGGGGTGAATAAACTTAACACTTAAAACTTTGGAGTTAACAAATTGCAACTTCGCGATCTGGCCGATACTTGTGAGTCTCTTTGAGACTTGATAGAGTTGTTGATAAGCGATGAGTCTCACCGATAGTTAAGTTTGCTGAATTTGTGCAGCGGAATTAAATCAAAATTAAGCCTTAGTACTTGTTGTCAAATATGATACTAAGTATTAGATACTCATGAGTGCAAGTGTGTGATTTGGTTGCTAGATTCGAGTAGGTTGATGAGTGAAATAAAACAAGTGCAGAAAGTAAAAGAGAAAGTAAGTAGGCGGGTTTTTATAGTGGTTCCAGGTGATGTAATCTGACGCCCACTCTTCTCTGTGATGTTGGAGGAAATTCACTAGAGATCTTTGATGTAGTTGTTACAAAGATTCCTAAGTTGTTTGTCCTTCACCAATGACTATCGCTTCACAAACTGAAAACTAGGAACAGGTAGAATTGCTGCTCCTTAGTCTTCCTTGGTCCTTGAAGGGTAGGATTGCCTCTTCACCCGGCTCCACCACAAACCAACAGTCTTTCACACCTAACGGATGCTTCTTTGTCTTCAAGAGGTTCTTTATAAAATAAAGAATGAATCAAATAAATGATTCGATTCGCGGCGACTTGATTAGGATGATATAATCGGCAGACTTGCGGTCTTCAAGTGTGTATGCTTGATGCAGAACACATAATGCACTTGAAGAAAATAGCTAGATCAGCTGACCTTAAGCTCGATGAAGTTCGTGAGCAGGTGTTTTTATTTCAGTATTGTCACTTAAAGTTTATCCCAAAAATTCATCATCTTTTCTTGAGTTGAAAGTCTTCTATTTATAGGTAGGAATGCATGTGACTTGCATTTGAAATTCAAATGTGACCGTTCCTTGTATTTGTCCCATCTCGCACTGCTTGCAGATTCGTCACTATTCATAGGATCGACCTTTGTCAGGACTACTTTTGACATGATCTGATCTGTCCACCCTTTGACTTGTATCCAATGGATAAAAATAAGGATCATCCTAACATCTTTTAATCTCACTCTTGATTAGCTTGATAGGTCGAGGTAGTTGGTCATTCTTATCCATGTAATCTTCAAATAATCTTGAATTAATCGAGGTATATATCAGCAGGTTCATCAGTCTGCTGTAATACCAATCAGTCTGCTGAACATCTTATTTTTGTCTATAAAATAGAATGCAGCTGATAACTTTTATCTAACTTTTATTTGTGAAGTTAGATTACATCATTTTAAATATAACCAAGTTCCAAACAACATCCAACTTGTGGAACTTAGACTTCCTACACAAGGCATATGTAATCAGTTTAGGTCATCACAGACTTGCCTAACTTCTGATTCCATATCCTTGACTTTAAATACTAAGTTTGATCCCTTAGCCTTCATTAACTGAGTTTGAACCCTCAGCCTTCAGTCTTGGTCTTCAAGGAGTTCCGGACCAGTCCATCGACCTATCTACCCCATCGACCTAGACCGGTCTGCGATATCAATCGCTGACCACTTTCTGATGCTTGTTTGATCAAACCTATTTATGAATCAAACTCTAATAAACCTATACATTTTATCTAGACATCTTTTTGCCTTTGCACTATAACAGCTAGTATGGCACTCATCATCAAAACTAAGAAATAAGTCCAACAGAGAAAATATCTCTTTCAAAAATTAATTGCATTATCGATTAATTAGTTCAATGCCCTAGTTACTTTCCACTTTTTAACGAAGTCAATACTAGTCAATTATTAATTTTTAAGCCATTTAGTAAGGGATATAATGCTGTAAATAAAATGACATATATTAATTCAAGTTTAACACTACTATATAATTTTATTTTAGGAATTGTATACTAAAATTAAGTCTACTCTACCATTCCAAGGTTTTAACCTCGCATCTCGAGTGTCGCCTTAGGGTAGGTCAAAGAGATGATGATTAAATCGAGACAATCTCATCAATGAATAACTTGTGAGAATCGAACATCCCACGAGAATCGAACATCCCTTTATTCATTGACTACCTTCCTTTTAGCCTAGATATTATCAAGAATATCCTTTATGAGTGTGACCTACTATATCGGATCTCTTGAGTGCGCCCGAGTGTGCCGTCTTAGGATAGGTCGGTGACCCGACAGTACCGGAAATCCTATCCTTTCGGAGACCAAGCCATGAATGTTGATAGAGGTGAACACCATCCTTAGGGGGACGAAATCAAAGCGCCGCGAGGTGTCACCCTTCTCTCACTTACCTGTATCTATAGTAGAGGCCGTGGGGTTGGCTGTCGCCTCCCCCGCTCCCACTCAATATTTTGGAAGAGGTGGTGGGTTAACTAACCACGTCTTTTTGATGTTAACATAAAAGCACATCAAATCAAGGATTCCGAATGGTGTCGGTAAAGTAGGCAAGCCTACCCGTCCTATTCGTTGGAACATATGTGACCGTCGGACGAAGTCTTGTCAAGAAAGCCCCATTGAGATAAGAGGGAATCACCCCTCCGCTCGCTGGTGTATCTTAGTCTTGCTGGACCCCCGTGCATACATCACACTAGGAGGGTTCAGTCGGTCGATCAAAGCTCAGTTGACCACCCAACCTATAGGCGAACCGTTGTTATCCAAGATTTATTGTTCTTTTACCATCATGAAATCTCGTAGACACTACGAATCAAAAACGTGATCTCGTTTGGGCTTTTACGGCGGTTCACCGAGAACACACACCGAAAGGCTTAACGATTTCATAACCCGTCCTCGGATCTTTAATTAGTTACTAAATTAATTAAAATTACCACATATTAATTAAATTTCAACTAATTACGCGAGTTTGTATACATGCCTATTTTAATTACCAAATTTAAATTCTACATGTATGCATGTAGTGGATTTATGATATGATGCATGTCATGGCAACTCCGATTTTATATCTATTTTATGATCAAACACATAAAAAATAAATTGCGGAAAATTTAAACACCGAGATGGATTGTTGGTACCCCGTATCTAATCTATCTAGGAAATCAGTAAATTACATAATCTATGTCTTCGAGTCTTGATCTTCAAATCTTGAACTCGAACCGCCGGATCACGAACCACGAACACCCGAGAGGAGAAAGGCCTTTGTTTTAATTAAATAAATCTAATTTATTATAATTAATCATATATATATTTTTTTTAATTGTGACATGCGGCTGTTACAAATTATTTTCCAAAATTTTTTTTTTTTTTTTCTTATTCTGCCTTAAACGGCAGCCTTTTAAAAAAAATATTAGGTTATAAAAAAAATTTCATGCTGCCGCCAACATTAAAAAACCCTAGCCGCAATTTTTATTAAACAGGACTTATAGCGACGCTTTTCAGCGTCGCAGAAAGTCCTGTAGCAGTTTTTTAATTTTTTTTAACCGTTTCTCCTCGTTCATACCTTGGGTTTCGCCTTGATCTTCAATTTTCCAGCAAGATCTTCATCTTTTCGAGCCCGGATATTCAAAATTACAATAAAAGATGCTACTTTTACATGGAATTTTCGAAAATTGACATAAATAAAATACAATTCCTATGCTCAATTATTACTAAACAAAAGAGCTACAAAAAATAGATCTAACGAGTAAACAGTACCAACCCCAATCCATCTTTTCAACCAAGACATTCATAACATAAAAAAAATAACATAAATGCATCGGCCCCTTTTTAAAAAATTGGGACAAAAAATCTACATGTTTACTACTCCTAGATCTAATATTCTATACGTATAAATATGGATCACCTTGGGCTCTGCTACCACTGTTAGTAATATCATCCGCAACGGAAGCAATTTAAGGACCTAGATCTATAAATCACACGTAATAAAATAACTAGATCTACTCTACAAGGGGGTTGTAGAACATACCTCTTGGATCTCAAAATCCAAGTAGAAGAACCGCAATATAAAGTATAAAAGATTGTGTGAAGAGTACCAAGATCTTCCGTACGTGTGATCCAAGCAACTCCCGGTGGAAGGAAATTCTCGACTCGAATCCTTCCGATATGCTGCCCGGAAAAACCTCCAAGATTTTCCCTCAACCCCTTGGCCGAAATTTTTTTCTCCTCTCTAAGAGGTAGAAGTCGAATTTTGTGTGTGTGTATGGCTTGGGAGAACTCTCTTTATATAGGAGAGTAATCCTTGACCTCCAAGGATTTTATTTTGCAAATAAATAAATCCAATAAATAAAAGATAATTTCATAATATTCTAGAACAAATCTAGAATAATATTTATATCTTTATTTATTACCATAAATATTTATCCAATAAATATTTTGTACACATGTCTTAAAACAATTTCTTGTTTCCTAAAACGATGCTCTTGGCCGAAATTGTCATTGACCTAGTCAATGTTAATTTTCGGCCACAACACACTAATTTGTCAAGATTATGAAAAATGTCTTTTTCACATATTTAATTATTTAGCCTAACTAATTTAATAGTCTACTAAACAATTAATTCACATATCGTTTTAATTAAATTCTAAGAAGAACTAAATTAATATTATTAGGATTCGACGTCCGAGAATAGCTATGCTATATTTGGAGGCACGTCGGGGACCATGGACTAATAATCAGCGGCTCCGATAAATCAAATAAATAATTATCTTACGAATGAATAATTATATCCGATAAATCAATCACGAGAATATGCCACCATAATCCCGTGGATTGCACTCCTCCGATTATAAGATTATATTTATCTCCTCACGAGAATTATAACAAGCATCCATTGATATAATCATTACATATGGATTAATCCTCCATAATTATTCATTCTAAATCGGGAAGTTACCGTTAACCCTTTTCGTAACCTCTTATCCTTATTTACCATTAACCCCTAGTGATCAATTAATTCATACAACTCACTGGTAGCTAATCAGTGTAATCCGAACTCGTACGATCGATCAGTTTCTTGGATTAACAAATAAGGGAACTGTCTATCTACTTCCATAATTGGAAGGAATGGATTCCGTATCACGATAACACGTACTACTCACTCAATCCAAGACAATGCCAAGATGGTGTAATTCGGACCACAGACTCGGTGTAATCCTTAACCGTCAAGTCAAACCTCATGCGATTCAAGCGGTTGGTGTGATCACCTCAGATTAAGATATATCCATAAATATGATCATCGATTGATTCGATAAGACTTCTCGATTATGCAATTATATCGTGAACTCTAATCAAATCGGTCCAGCCCTATATGATATATCTATCATATATAAATGCCCCACTAGGTTCTCTTAACCGAAGGTCCGGATAAGACAATCACACCTATTGTGTTCTGGGCGCATTAATAGCACGTTAAAGGAGAGACCCGATACTCTCGATTAACTTCACTACGGGCTAATTGTATTTTAAGTACATCTTCACTAATTCAATCCTCCTGTGTATATCCCATACACTTAGTTAAGTGATTACATAAACGATATACTTTAGGGTTTTCTATAGTGTAAATAGTATTGTCACATCGGTGAATATGAGAATAATAAATATGAATAATAATATCATTTCATTATTAAATAAAACAATTACAAAATTGTCTTTCGGGCATCACACCTAACATGTACATCTTGGTAGCTCCTGGATGAACTGAAAAAACAATCCTATGTGACACTTCCATAATTCTCTGTCTCAAATCACCGATATTAGGCACACCCAAACGATCCTGGTACTAAGGGTTCCCATTCTTATCTAGCACATAGCCCACTGTAGGCTTTTCCCATGCAACTCGATTCAAGTCAACCAACACTGGATCATCATCTTGTTTTTCCCAAATGTCAACCATCAACTCGGATCTTGCCAACAACGGTGCCACAAATTGCCGATCTTCAATCTGATCTAAACCCCGGATTTTCAGCCCATCCAACCGTTCTGCCACAACTTCAACGCTCAAAACTGCAAACATTGGTTTTCTATTCAATGCGTCTGCAAGCATATTTGCTTTACCCAGATGGTACTGAATCTCCAAGTCGTAATATTTTACGAACTCTAACCATCTCGTTTACCTCATGTTCCTGCATGAAGAAATACTTTAAGCTCTTGTGGTCTGTAAAGATCCTAGCCTTAACTCCATACAAGTAGTGCCTCAAAATCTTTAAGGAAAACACTACCGTTGCCAACTCGAAGTCATGTGTTGGGTAATTCTTTTCATTCACCTTTAACTGTCTAGATGCATATACGATCACTTTCCTCCTTGCATCAACACAAAACCTAAACATTGTCCTGAAGCATCAGTGTAGACATCATAATTATCAAAGTTCTCCTGAACTGCCAAAACTGGGGCTATAGTCAACTTCTTTTTCAACATCTGGAAAGCCTATTCACACTCACTATTCAACTCAAACTTCACATTCTTTTGAGTGATCTAAGAAGTGGTGTATCTATCTTTGCGAAGTCTTGTACAAACTTCCTATAATATCCAGCCAAACCAAGAAAACTTCTCACTTTTGAAACCTAGTCGGTCTGGACCAATTCTCAACCGCCTCAATCTTCGCCGGATCAACTTGAATGCCGTCTCCAAAAATTATATGACCCATGAATCTGACTTGATTCAACTAGATGTCACACTTTTAGAAATTAGCATACAAACAGTTCTTCTTCAAAGTATCCAACACTGTCCTTGTGTGTCCTTCATGTTCTTTCTCATCTTTTGAATATACTAGGATATCATCTATGAACACTATCAAAAACTTGTCCAAGTATGGCATGAAAACACGCTGCATTAAATCCATAAATGCAGATGGAGCATTAGTGTGTCCAAATGGCATGACCAAGAACTCATAATGTCCATACCTCGTACTGAAAGCCCTCTTCGGTATATCTGGTACCTTGATCTTCAACTGGTTATAACCCGAACTAAGATCAATCTTAGAGAACACTCTCTTGCCTTGCAAGTGATTAAACAAATCATCAATCCTTGGTAAAGGATACTTATTCTTGATGGTAAGGTTATTCAAGCTCGGTAGTCTATACACATCCTCATGCTACCATCTTTCTTCCTGACAAACAAGACAGGGGCTCCCAAAGGCGAAGTACTAGGATGAATTATGTTCCTTTCAAGCATATCTTTAAGTTGAGCTTTGAACTCTTTCAATTCAGTCGGTGCCATTCTATATGGTGCCTTAGCAACTGGTGCCACTCCTGGTACTAACTTGATCTCAAACTCTATCTCCCTATCCGGCATGTTTCCCGGTAACTCTTCCGGAAACACTTTAGGGTACTCTTTTACTACCGGGGTTTCCTCTAACATAGGCTTCACTTGTTCCACATCTACTGCGTATAACAAGTAGCCTTCACAACCCTTTTGGCAAGCTCTTATTGCCTTAACTGCAGATATTATTGGATGTCGCTTCTTACTTGCCTTGTAAACTTTACCTTGATAAGTCTTAGATGAATTCCCAAGTAGCTTAAAGGTCACTCTCTTTTCTCTACAATCCAGGTGAACATAATTCTCAGATAGCCAGTCTATTCCAAGAATCACATCGAAATCTAAAAAGTCCAAAACTGCAAAGTCACTTTTGCATCGATAAGATCCAACTCGAACATCCACTTGAGGTATTGTCCTAGTTAACTTAGTTACCTTTCCTAGTGGTGTAGTTATTTCCAAAGTGTTTCTTAAGATCTCTGAAGGTAGACTCAACTTTTTAGCTATCTTAAACGACACAAACGTGTTAGACGCTCCAGTATCAAACAATGTCGTAACCGCTAAGTTGTCTAATATTATTGTACCTAAGATGTGAATTAATTCATTTAAATACAATTACAACATGATTTAACATACTATAAACGTACTTTAATAAATTATAATAAACAAGTAAAGGTACCTGAAATAACATTATCATCCGGTTCTGGATACTCAGCATCCACTGCAAACACTCGAACTAGGCGACTTGGGCCGCCTTTTCCACTTCCCTTCTTCTGATTACTTGAGGACCTCTTTTCGGATAGGTCTTAGCAAAATGTCCCGATTCTCAACAGAGATAGAAACCGTTTACATTAGCTCGACACTCACCGGCACGAACTCACTTGCACTTCGGGCACTATGGTGCACCGGTGGTCGGTGTAGCTGCCGAATAAGCTGTCGTCTTTTTTGCATTCTGCTTTGGTGCTCCTTGGTGATAGGCTTGACTCGTTCCAAAACTTCTCTTATTCCCGATAACAACGGTGGGTTTCTTCTTGAAGGTCTCAACCTCCAAGGCTTTATTCAGAAGTTTAGCCATGTTCCTTGCTGTGAAACCCAACATACTAGATTGTATCTCGTAGGATAACCCATCTTTGTAAAGTTCCATCTTCCTCTCTTCAATCTTTATAAGCTCAGGGTAAAACCTTTCCAACTCATTGAACTTGTTAGTATACTGAGATACCATCATATGAACACCCTGCTTAAGTTTTAAGAACTGACTCGCCTTGTCTGCCTGCACTGTTGCTGGGAAGTACTCATTGTAAAACATAGCCTTAAAGCCTTCTCAATCTGTTATTTTCCCATTATTGCTCTATATAGCATCGATCCAAGCTTCAACTGCACCTAAGAGAAAACCAACTGCTAACTGGGCCATCTTAGATTCAGGGACATTAACGTTCATGCATGCTTTCTCAATCCCTCTTAACCAAGCTTCAGCCCGGGACGGTTCTACATTCCAATGAAAGTCTTGAACTCGATTTTTTTTCAGCCTTGTATACCAATCCACAGACGGTGCTTGCTCAAAAGCTGGTCTAATTGGTGGAGCTGATTCGTATACTGGAGGATATATTTAAAAAACGTGCTTGTTGTTGGTAAGGCTGTTGTTGGTATGGTGGTGGTTGATAGAAACCATATGGTGGGTAACCAACGCCTTGCTGTTGGTCAAAATGAGGTGAAGGAGGTATAGTAGGTCGAGGAGTGTGACCTACTGGTGGTGGATAGAAAGTCTGATGTTGCTGGTGGTGGAAAACTGGTGGAGTGGGGTGGCTTACCGGTGGTGGGTAGACACTGATAGGTGGAGGATAGATGTTGGTTGTTGGAGGAACATATACTGGTGGGATATCTCCAATCACAGTTACACATATGGGTGCTTCCACGGGTTCACCATAGATGTAAGTGTACCTTGGTTCGGGTCGTGGTGTGGGGCTCCGGTGAGGTCGTGGGGTAGGATTCTGATGTGGTCATGGTGACGGGCTGGCATGAGGTCGCGGAGTGCGGGTTGGGTGAGGTGACGGGTTTTGACACACAAAGCTGCCCCCTACAACCGGTGTCGGACTGTCTTCCCTTGCTCCTAAGGTTTCCTCACCGTGATCAAAGAAACCCGAACGTTACTAAAGATATAAATGAAATTTATCTTAAAAGAAAGGAAGCCTAAAAGATACTTGTCTCTAATACCAAGTGTAACGCCCGTTCCTGGACACCGAGTCCTTATCCGGAAAGAGAACGTTCGGCACGTATAATATAAAATGAATCTCATATTATACGTCAGCCTCTACTACGTCGTATCGAGTAAAGCAAACGGAATCAAAAGACTCGGGTATACTTTTTTCCCAACCAAACAAGAATAGAAATTCAAACTAAAGATAGAAGTGTAACATTTATTACATTGGAAAACCAAATGAAAACCAAAACGTACAAAAACCTCCAAATGAAACTAAAAGGAAATTACAAAGTTTCCCCAAAGATATATCATGTCTAAAGTGTAATAAATAAGAAAAAAGGTAAAATAGATACTTCAACTTCGGCGTCCTCAAACATCATCATCAAAGTCTTCCTCAAACTCCGGATTTACCTGTTCATCTTCTCTCCCCTAAACACATAGAAAAAAATGCATTTGAGGTAAGTACAAAGTACTCAATAAGAGGTAGAAGCTACAAACTAACTAAGTTTTCCAGTTAAAAGATTATCTTTACGAGACTGACTCAATCTAGGGTTCACTTCATGTCCATCAACATGTCATGACTATACGTTTCAAACTTAACTTATCTTGGTTACGTCAACATTCAAGGGCACTACGCATGACATTTATCAGCCTGAAGATGTACTTGCTAACTAACGGGGATTAGCACCTGATAGCTCCGGGGTCTCCCCGGTATGCGTATACCCTTCAGCCTTTTGAGCCAGTAGTGTTGTTCAACTTGATGAACGTACCACATTGCTGATATGAATCGGTGCCTGACCAAGAATAGGTGACGTTTTATCTTTTACTACACGTACATAATTATTATCTGTTGTTATCTAGCCACCTAAGTGTTTTCTACGTGAAACTCACCTTATCAACTCTACTCCCTCACTTAGACAGCTAGACATCACATCCTATCTAGTACATAGGCATTGATGAACTCTAGTTCATCAAAGCACAAGCCCTTTCATGCTCTTCCGACAGATCCGAACTTCAACTCCCTTTAAGAGTACATTCGGTGCAGAAACTGAATGAATCAGAAGCTCAATCGAGGCTTGTTCATGTTTAATTAATGTTATTAGATCATGAAACAACGTTTAAAAAATCCCAAACATAGCTTAAACAACATTTTATTAAAACTGGGGGTTAATGCGTGCGCATCCTTATGGAATGCGTGAGAATTCCCTGACCAGAGAAATGCTGAAAGTCGCTGCCCAGCCAATGCATGCACATTGCTTTCAATGCGTGCGCATTGCTCATGATGGGAGCAGCCTTCCAAAGCCTGAACCAACAATGCGTGCGCATTGCACCTGCTGTTAAAAGGATGGAACATCCTAAATCACGAATGTGTGCGCATTCCATTGAATGCGTACGCATTCTATTGAATACGTGCGCATTCAACTTGATGCAACTAAACCAGACAATCCTGTAACAGGAATGCGTGCGCATTGCTAGCCAATGCGTACGCATTCAACGCAGAAAACCCTAAACATATGATTTTTTCTACACTTTGCGATCTCTACTCGATTCCAAACATGTTGTACATAAATTTTACCAGAATAACATCAAAAAACATAGCTTTCTCATATCCTAACATCTCATAATCCATAAACATCATATAGGCCAAAACCTTGATACAAAAATGCATCAAAAACACGATCTAACTACTCTAAACCATAACTAATTTGTAGGAAGAGCCTCTTACCTTATAAGCAAGCTAATCCAAGCCAAATTCTTAGAAAACTGCAGCAAAACCTGATATTTTCTATAGAAATCTGCGTGATCAATCCATAACTAAATTAGATACAATCACAAGCTTCTAACCGAACAAAACTATGAATTCATGAGTTTGAATCCTTCAAACTCAGTCAAGAACATAACTAGGGCTCAAAAAACATACCTTAAGAAAACTCCAACTTTCTGGTGTTGAATTGACGCTCTCTTCACGACGATTTCGTTGCTCTACTTTGATCTGAAAATGATTGAGATTCGACTTAGAAACTGATAGAAAACTCTCTCAGCCCTAAAAGCTCTCACGCCGTTCCCCCTCTAAACGTTGGAAGAAATTCTGATTTATTTTTGGTTATGAGAACTAATGAGATTTATTTTCCTTAAATAGATAATCCCAAAAATAATAATTTCTTATTATTCTTCCCTTATTATAAAAATCAGATTTTCCTTAATATATATATATATATATATACATATACATATATATATATATATATATATATATATATATATATATATATATATATATATATATATATATATATATATATATATATATATATATATATATATACATATATATCCCATAAAACTTAACTCCAATAAAAGAAGTCAGAATAATAATATTTCATTTTTGCAAAATGACACGTCTGTATTTTCTCGAAAATCGGAATAGTACACTCTTATAGTTCTTGGAATCGGCCTACCAGACATATTAAGGGACACAATAGATCTTATCATGTTTTGATACTACATTTTTATATCAATACCTTTATTTAATAATTTATTTAGAAGGTAAAAGAATTAGGAGTAATTAGTTTTGAGCCAATGAGTAATTAGTTTAAGGAAAAGATTTGGAGTACAGGTTGAAAATATAATAATAAATAATGAATTAAATTTGTAACATGAAACTTATTAAAGAACGAAATACAATTCAAAACAATTGACACTTTTTTATTAACCGAAGTACGTACATATGGAAGACGTGACAAGGCACAAGGTGCATTGGTCTAGTGGTGAAACTAGACTATAATCTGGTATGAATACCAGTGTTTCAAACCCTGCTAGAGAAAAAAAAGACGTGATATGAAAATGAGTAGATATAATCCGCACGGGCAACAGGGGCGTCCCTGTCAAAATTTAGGCTCGGGGCCAAAAAAAAGTAGGCCCTTCGGGTAATACTTTGTTATTTGGTAAATTATTAAAACTTAATGTAAAAATACAAAATATATATATGCTAGTAGGTAAAAATTTCATGGGGCTCTTAAATTCATTGATTTTGAGGGGACGTGGGCCATGGCCCTGTTGGCTAATGGCCAACCTCCAGGGGCCCCCCTGACGGGCAGTTGAGTTGGTTTTCGAGTGGCAGATTAAAACAAGAAACACAAGATTGTCTCCCGAAAGTCGTAGTGTGTGAATTAGCCCTCCTGGATAAAATGTGACTCTTTGTGGATATTGTGTCTTAATCCTTGTAATGGTGACTTAAACTTATGCTACTGAGGTTTGGTATGGAAACATGTTCTGATCAGCAATGTATGAAGCATCTGCTGAAATCTGGTGTTCAGCTGGGGGCAAGATCAGCAGGGTTGATCAACATGTTGAGGGCAAGTCTATTGAGGACAAGTCTGCTGATGCTCAACAGACTTGTAGAACATGTTGGCTGCATGTTTGTTCGAGTTACTTCTGGGGTATTTCAGTCATTTACTGGGTTGGCTGTTTTGTCGGTTAGGGTTGGATTCTCAAAGCTATAAATATCGTCTGTATTAATTGTAACTTGATGTAACTTTCTGGTGATAATAAAATATCCTCGTTTGTCCATGGAGTAGTCGGCACATTGCCGGAAACCACGTTAAATCTGTGTTCTTCTTGTTTCTGTGTTTGTTTACTTGTTTATATGTTATCTTTACTCACAATCACCATCACTTCTTGATCGATCCGTCATAACAAACTGGTATCAGAGCATCCAGGTTCATCAAGAAATCTGTTTATCTACTTTAAGCAAGGTAGATTTGCACCAAGGTCATAATTGATGCTAGGATTTGGGATCTACACAAGCTTTTCTGGTGAGAAAGATGTCTGCTTTAAATGTTAAGATTGACAAGTTTACAGGAGGGAACGATTTTAGTCTGTGGCAGATCAAGATGCGTGCTTTGTTGGAGCAGCAGGGATTATAGGATCCCTTGTTTAAATCAACAGAAGGTAGTACTGCTGAGGGAGCCAGTCTGGAGGAGAAAGCACATTCAACAATTATGTTGTACTTGTCAGATGATATTATCATAGAGGTTGCTGAGGAGGACACTGCTCAGAAGTTGTGGGCCAAACTTGAGACTCTGTTTATGACTAAGTCCCTAACCAACAAGATGTTGATGAAATATCGTTTGTTTATTTTTAGGATGCGCGAGGGCACTCAGCTGAGGGATCATCTAGACCAGCTGAACACAACATTGCTTGATTTAAGGAATCGTGATGTGAAGATTGATGATGAGGATGCTGCATTGATTCTACTTGTATCATTGCCTGCATCGTATGAGAACTTTGTGTAGTCCTTTATTGTTAGGATGAGCTCAGTATCATTGGAGGATGTAAGGTCATCACTCTATGCTCGAGAATTACGCCATAAGGCATCTGGATCTGGGACAGATAGTAACTCTGCTGGGTTGGTGGCTAGTGGAGTCAGCAGAGGGCCAGGAAATTCTGGAAAGAAGAAATTCAAGAAGAATTCCAAGGGTCCTAAAGATAAGGATATCTGTAATTACTACAAGGAGCAGGGACATTGGAAAAGTGAATGTCCAAAAAGGAAGAAGCAGCAGGGTACAACTGCTTTGGCAGAACAAGACACCAACTCTAAAGAAGATCTGGCCTTAGCAGTGTTAGAGTCATTAGGGCACAGAGATGTGTTGATTTGGGACACTGGGGCATCTTATCATGTGTGTCCAATAAGGGATTGGTTTTCAACTTATCAGCAGGTTGATGGAGGTCATATTGCTATGGCCAATAGCAAGGTCTGCAAAATAGTTGGGATTGGATCAATCCAACTTAGGACACGTGATGGTAAATTTTGCACATTGAATGAGGTTAGGCATGTTCCACAAATGACCAAGAATTTGATATCACTTAGTCTACTGGACAGCAAAGGGTTCTAGTTCAGGGGTGAAGGTGGAGAGGTGAATGTCTATAAGGGTTCAAGTGTGATTCTGATGGTATCAGGCAGGGGACATTGTATATTCTATAAGGGTCTATTGTATCAGGTTCTACTGTTGTTGCATCATCAGAGGTTCACCAATCACAATTGACTAAAGTTGTGGCATATAAGATTAGGTCATATAGGTGAAAGAGAGATGCAAATTTTGTCTAAGTCTGATCTACTTGGGGGACATAAGGTCAAGGAGTTGGATTTTTGTGAACACTGTGTGCTTGGGAAGCTACATAGGAGCAAGTTCCCAAAAGCAATCCACATCAGAAAAGGGACACTTGATTATGTCCATTCTGATTGTTGGGGAACTTCAAGGGTGGAGTCACTAGGTGGTCACAGGTATTTTGTGTATATTATAAATGATTATTCAAGGATGGTTTGGGTAATTATGATGAAGCACAAGAGTGAAGCATTCAAGAACTTCAGGCAGTGGAAGGCTTTGGTTGAAAATTAGACATGGAAGAAGATCAAGAGACTTAGAACTGATAATGGACTAGAATTCTGTTGGTCTGAGTTTGATGAATTTTGCAAGAATGAAGGCATTGGTAGGCACCATACTGTTAGAGATACTCCATAGCAGAATGATGTTGCAGAAAGAATGAATCAAACTTTTCTGAAGAGGGCAAGGTGCGTGCTCTCTAATTCTGGTCCAGCAAGGAGATTTTGGGGGAGGCCGTTAATACAGCCTGCTACTTAATCAATATGGGGCCTCACACTGGGATCAAACTTAAAATACCACTTGAGGTTCGGTCAGGAATGTCAATAGACTACTCTGGACTTAGGGTTTTTGGAAGCACTGTCTACTATCATGTCAGTGAAGGAAAATTGGAGCCTAGGGCCTAGAAGGGTGTGTTTGTTGGATATGGAGATGGAAAGGGGTATAAAATCTGGTCATCAGCTGAAAATAAGGTTATACTCAGCAGGAGTGTAGTTTTTGATGAAAACTCAATGCTTAACTCATCTGTGAGAGCCACATCTGAATCTCAAATTGGATCTGAAACTAAGAAGGTTGACAAATAGGTGGAGCTCCAAGTAGAGTCTACTGAATCAAAAGACTCAGTAGGGGATAGTCAACAATCAGCAGATCTAGAACTGGATCCAAGCCAGTCTTCTAAACAAGGGTCAGCATACACTCAAACTGCTGATGTTGGTCAGCAGGGTATAGCTCTCAACAGAGCTAGGAGGACCAATAATAGACCTTTAAGAAGATATGGGTTTGAGGAGGATATGGTTGTATATGCACTATAGGTAGCTGAAGAAGTGGATGGTTTTGAACCTGACACTTACAGGGAAGCTGTGACATGTTCTAACAGCTATATGATTCAGCAGGGTTATAGCAGGAGTCGATATGATTCCTGGGTGTATTACAACAAGTTGAAGGATGGTTCAATCATCTATCTAGTGCTGTATGTAGATGATATGTTGATAGATGCTGCAAACAAGTCTGACATTCAAGATCTGAAGAATCTGCTCAAGGCTGAATTTGAGATGAAGGATTTGGGGAATGCAAAGAAAATTTTAGGGATGGAGATCTGTAGAGATAGGAAGCAGGGGAAGTTGTTCTTGTCTCAGCAGAGGTATATTGAAAAGATATTATCCAAGTTTGGCATGTCAGCAGCCAAATCTATAGATACTCCTATGGCATGAAATCTATATATGTCTATTGTGTTTGCTCCACAGTCAGCTGAAGAGGAAGAATACATGTCAAGAGTTCCTATTGCTAGTGTAGTGGGCAGTCTAATATATGCCATGGTCCTAGGCCTGATTTGGCTCAGACAGTCAGTGTTGTCAGCAGGTTTATGGCTCAACCAGAAAAGGAACACTAGAAAGTACTAAATAGGATATTCAGGTACCTTAAGGGTACATTAGATATTGGACTCATTTATGGAGATGGTACTCATTGATTTGTCACAGGGTACTGTGATTTTGATTATGCTGCTGATATGGACAACATGAGTTTTATGACTGGGTATGTGTTTACTTTGGGTGGTTTTGTGGTAAGTTGGAAGGCAACTTTACAGGGTACAATGATGTTATCTACTACTAAAACAAAATACATGGCACTGACAAAAGCAACAAAGGAAGCAATCTAGTTAAAGGGGCTAGTCAATGATTTGAGTCTTCATCAAGATCAAGCCAGGGTGTATTGTGACAGTCTTAGTTTAATATGTTTGGCTAAGGATCAGGTTCATCATGAGAGAACCAAGCACATTGATGTTGGGTATAATTTTCTAAGATATGAGATGAGGTTTAAAGTGGAGAAGATCAGCACAGATGTGAACCCTACAGACATGTTCACTAAACTGGTTCCAAGGGGCAAGTTTCAGTTGTGTCTAGACTTGCTGAATATCAAAAGCTGTTAATCTGAATCTGGGAATACTCAGCTGATGATGGGGTCTACTGAGGTATTCAAATATGAAGATAAAGAGGAAATCTAGCACTTGGTTGTGCATCTGGTCAGTTTGCATGAAGTTGAAGTCAAGGTGAAGATTTGTAATGGTGACTTAAACTTATGCTACTGAGGTTTGGTATGGAAACATGTTCTGATCAGCAATGTATGAAGCATCTGCTGAAATCTGGTGTTCAGCTGGGGGCAAGATCAGCAGGGTTGATCAACCCGCTGATGGGAAGTCTACTGAAGACAAGTCTGCTGATGCTCAGCAGACTTGTAGAACACGTCTGTTGCATGTTTGTTCGAGTTGCTTCTGGGGTATTTCAGTCATTTACTGGGTTGGCTGTTTAATCGGTTAGAGTTGGATTCCCAAGGCTATAAATACCGTCTATATTAATTGTAACTCGATGTAACTTTCTGGTGATAATAAAATATCATCGTTTGTCCGTGGAGTAGTCGGCACATTGCCGGAAACCACGTTAAATATGTGTTCTTCTTGTTTCTGTGTTTGTTTACTTGTTTATTTTTTATCTTTACTCACAATCACCATCACTTCTTGATCGATCCGTCTTAACAATCCTCCTGCTTAAAGAACTGCTGAATCAACGTAATTTGCTTCATGAATTACGGGAGATAACGTTTTTCCCCACCAAAGTGGATGAGTAAATGGGAGGTTTTAGATGGTGTCTCCACACGGTGTGGAGACACGTGTGGCATTATAAGAACTATTTGTTTTTATAGATTTCTTTCAAGAGGACCCTATGTCAATAAAGCACATGGGCCAGTTCCAGCCGGAGCCGGCAGCCGACACCTTGGGAGTTGAAGAAAGAGCAATGCAATTCTTTGCAATATCCTAAGAATTGCTGACTGGTCGGCCGGCTCCCTACCTCTCCTTTTAAAGCTTTCCTCACAAAAGACGCCACTTTCTCTTTGAACGTTCAAACGAGTAGTACTAATTAAATATTAGATTATTTTTTCCGATAAAAGGAGAACAATTTTTAATTTAAAACTACGTCAGTTAAAAATGTATTCAAAGTGATTTTTTTAAGCTTGACAATCATACACTTCCACGTTTTTGATAGGAAACTCGCATGTTTAAAAAAAATTCTAGTATAATGTTTTGTATTCACACTGCATTGATGAATTATTTCCATTTTTTTTTTTAAGAGGGAAAAACAAAATTTGTTTTTTAAATGTTTGTTTTGGTCAAACCGCCCAAAGGATGATTCCCGGCTTATTCACTCAAATTGCCCATAGACAGCTTCGAATCCATTGAGATATTTCTATGCCTTAGGATCGTGTATATTTTTTTTAATTTTTACTATCACTTAGATAGCAATGTATTGACCACACTCTATAATGATTTCTTTATACATTCTATGCTTTGAAATATGTCGTACAAAACTCTTCTTTGAATAAATCCTATATACATGAGATGGAATGTTGAATCATTATTTAATCCAGAAGTTTAAGATGTTGCAAAGGTAGAAGCTTAAGATGTAGGAGAGAGGTAGTTAACTTATCGATCGAAAACAATTAACATCAACACGTAATCTCAAATGGGAGACTATAAGTGTATTATCCACGTCAGAAAAGTTATTGTAATATCTTGATTTTCGAAAAAAACATAGACGTGTTATTTTAAAACAAATCAAAATATTAGACTACCTCCGTCCCATAAAAAATGTACATATTATGAAAATTAGTTGTCTCATAAAAAGTTTCCATTCACGAAACCAATACATCATTTAATGTATTTTTTTCCACACATACCCTTATGTTTGTATGTTTATTTCACATTCCAATAGAAACATTAATTATATGATAGGGGTATATATGTCCACTAGCACTTAATTACTACACATTAATTGATTTCTTAATCCATGTGCCAAGCAAAATGTGGAAATTTTTTATAGGACGGAGATAGTATTTAATTATTTTATTGATTAAAGAAAAAAAGGGAAAAAAAGAAAAGGAATAAAATTAGGTATTTATAGGAACTATAGCTCCCTATTTATTTTTGGGTGATATAAGAAAATCAAAAGCATTATACGCTCAAACTCTTGGCTATGGAGAAAAGAAAACAGAAAATCCATCAAGAGTGAATCCTTCAAAATTCTCGAAAGGTTCTTGTCGGATTGCAGATTCAGGTGGAGATTCTCGATCGTTGCGAAGAGGCATCGTTTGGATACCAAAAAGTTGGAGTTTTGAAAACGTATTCGTTTTAGCCTTAGTTTTGGAATCTTTTTATTTTTGAATCTTTTCCGTTGATTTGAGTTGTTCAATTTGTAGTATAGATGGATTAGAAACCTGTGATCATGATTAATTTAGGTTTGGATTTTGATCACGTAGGTCAGGTTGAAGGGTCAAGTATGGCACTATTTTTGCTTGAAGAATTGCTTGGATTGCTTTGAATTACCAAGTAAGAGGGTTTTCATGTTGAACGGTTTGTGTTTTATGATGTTTAAGAAGAGTAGATGGTGTGTTGATTGTTGTAAAATTCATGTTTTTACCTGTGGTTTAATGTATGATATGCTATGATATGTTTAGTACTTGTTTTACTGCTGTTTTGGTTGTATTTGCTTGGAAAATTGGTTGGAAAGAGTTAGAATTTGTGCCTAATCGAAAAAAATGCCCAAGCAGGCTTCCAGGAGGATAAACGCATGCCTACGGGCTAGTGAGCGGTGGCCTATCGAAACAGAGAGTGCATGATATGTTACATCAGTCATCGACGGTGGCCTGTGGGCCAGAAATGATGTTTTGCCCGTTTTTGCGTATTTTTTAGTGTAGTAAGTTATGATTGGTTCATAACCTTAATATAATGATGTAAACATGTTAAATGAAGATTACAAAGCCTTGATTAAGCTTTTGATCCGTTTTGTTCCGGCACCGAATGGATTCTTCCTGAGAGTTGAAGTTCGGGACCGTCGGAAGATCATGAATGGCCTTGTGCTTTTGTGGATTAGTATCTACCAATGTCTGCGTATTAGTTAGGCTTTGTTAATGTCTAGCTGTCTAAGTGAGGGAGTAGAAATGTAAGTGAGCGTTTGCCTTGAAAACACTTAGGTGGCTAGTTAACAATTAATAACAAACATACTTGTGGAGTTAAAACCATAAACATCAATGTTCTTGGTAAGACACAAGATAATATCGCGATGTGTGATGTGGTCAGTATAAAGTGATTAAATCTGTAGGTTACTAAGACGCCATGTACGGAGGGACTTCAGCAAACAAACACACTATCGAGACTAGCCCGTGTCTATTAGTGTAGCACACTTGCACCAGTAGTATGTTGCAACCATGATGCTTCGTGGTGAGTAGCACCATGCATAGTGCCCTTGAACTCTTGATGTAATGAAGATAAGCTAAGCTAGAAACGTAGGATCCTAACGGCATGTTGATGAGCATGAAATGTATCATTGATTTTGATTCATGTTCATAAAGATAACTCTTAATTAATAATAAAATGTTCACCTTTCATTATAAATCATAATTGTTCAATAGCTTCTACCTTTTACTAAATACGTTTTTAGTTACCTCTTTTGTATGTTTGTATGTTTGCTTTGTGTGAGAAGATTTGCTGGATGATCCGGATGTTGATGATGACTTTGAGGATGATGTTTGAGTCTATGATGCTATGCTATGATAGAACTTTGATGCTTTCATATTAACTATGTTGTCCTTTCTATTTCAAGACTTGTTGTACTTTTATTTTTGAGACGTGTTGTAAGATAAGTACTTTTGATTCGCTTTGTAAGAGACATCGTATAATGTAAGATATTTCGTCATTCTAAGTTCCCTTTTCAATCTTTTAGTTGGATTGCATTGTAATTCTTGTAACTTTTATGATTTTACACTAGACTCTTTACCTTCCGTTTACTTAACTCGATATAGCGACGTATATGTTTACGTAGAATGTTGAATTTATTTTACGTTATACATGCCGAACTTTCTTTTCCGGATAAGGACTTGGTATCCGAGAATGGTACGTTACAGTTGTGAGAAACATTTAAAAAAATATAAATTTGACAGATAATGAAATTGGTATCTATGGTTAGTCATTTTAGGTCAAACGAGAATGATGAGTCTAAATGGTTATTGGCTCTGTTGTGGCTTCAGTAGTGCCTTTAGACACAAGTTATAGGGTGTTACAGGTTGTACAAAGCCAGCTACCAAATGAAATTAAATATCTTATCACGAGAAATGGTGTCTTCACCTCGAGAATCTACTAGTAAGTTCACGAATTTTGAGGACGCTAATTCCTAAATATGGAAACATGTAATATACCACATTAAAAAATGTGAAGTGTCAAGATATATGATTAAAATGTAATGATTTAGTACCAAAATTGCATTAACCATTTTAAGTCGAGAGAAAATGACGAACATAAATAGCTATTTGATCAATCATTACTCAAATATCGCAGACCTAAGTTATAATACGTTATAATAACATTGAGCATGTGTCAACATAAGACACACAAAGACATACAAAAGACACAACAAGGCAATAATATTATATATTTTTTCACAAATTGCATATTTTTTATACTCATTTTAATTCGAGTTGTTGTCCAGATAGATGTTGTCATAAAGAAACGGAGATCTACCTAGGGAAGCCGAAGAGACATAGTTTTGCATATGAATAGTACATGTTGTTGGTAATCGCTTTTTTCAAGTGTGGGCATGAAATTATATTTATATCATGGCTCGTTAATTTGTCTCCCTAAAACATACAATTCGTATAACACGTATGACGAGGACAAATCTGACCACGCCACGCGTCATGCACACAATAATCGAATAATGATAAAAATAAACTTAGAATTATATATCTAAGGTCCATGAGCCCCAGTATAAGCCTAAGGTCTGATCTTCGCCCCTAAGAGGGAAGTTGACCCGATCAATCCTCGGTCCACTACTGGTAAGAGTCGAGGACAATGTAAGCGGACACATGCGGCTTGGACGTCTGAGACCTCGATTGCTTGCTCGCGCGTGGTAGGCTAGAGAATATATTCATATATGCACGTTCATCTGATAATTATGGAAAGAATCCTATGTTATTAAGGCTCTAATATTTATCATTTAAATCGATGTTCGGATACCGGGATTATCTCCTAGAATCAAGGGATAATTACGATTTTATTATACTTGTGAGACACAAAAATAGAGTGGACCCGGCCCATGCAGGCCTAAGCCATAAGTGTTCCCAATATAAACATTTATAAGAACTACTGCAGACTTGATTCCAACACAGGCTTTGCATACGTAGGCAACTTGGGAAAACTCCAGGCTCAGTCTAAATCACCCCCCAAAAATCTTCCCCATATTCATACATTTTCTATTTATTTTACCTTGATTCAAATACCACTAAATTAAACGGCCTAGATTTATACCCGATGAAATTTTGCTTTTCGTCAATTGGCGCTAGAAGGAGAGCCTTCTACTAGTAATTGTTCAAGATCCGTCCTAATTGCATTAATGGCAACGACGCGCAAGCAGAAATCTGCTGCAAACGCCCAGAGTGCTCAAAATTAGGACCGTGAGGAAGAGGACAATGGACTCGGAAGATCCAACACAAAAACAAGAGGAAATCTTCTTAAATTTGGGGCACCAAGCACATGTTGACCAGCTGGCGGCCATGGACCCCGCCACTAGGAAGGTGATGAGCTAAAATTTACCCCTCAAATTTATCGCTTGTTTTGCTCGAGGACGACCAAAAGCTAAGTGGGGGGTTGTGATGAGGGAAAAATTCACAGTTATTTTCATAACATTTCACCCCATTTCTAATATCATTTTGAGCGTTATTATATCATTTCGAGTCATAAATTCCTTAGATTTATCTAAGTATGTTAGTAGTGGTTATTTTATAAAATATAGTGTTTTTATGTGTTTTTTATTAGTTTTTGTACCGGTTTAGTAACCGGAGTGTCGTGTCGGATTTACGTTTGGTATTTTGGTTGTTTATTGCAGAATTATAGGTTGACCAAAATCCCGAGTAATGACACGTTCTGAGGCCTAAAAGAGATATTTTTAGGGATATAAGAGTGTGCCACTAACTTAAGTGGTCAAGTGGCTCAGTGGTTAGTGGTACCACTAACGAATTATATCCTCGACATACGAATGGCTCATCAAAAAGACGTTATCTGAAAAAGTGTTCTTAATGAAAGTTGAAGATCTTCATATAAGCTTTCCACTGCAATTTAAATTATGAAGATTGGAGGTCTACAACTTAAACAGTGATCAAGTGGCTAATCGATTTGGGTTAATAAAAATCCCAAAATAGCTTCGGAGGAACATGAGGTAATCAAGAAGGCGTTTTCTGGAGAAGAGTCCTTCATGAAAGTTGTAGAGTTTCTCGAGACCTTAATTTTGGCATTTCGTTTGAAATTTTTGGAGGTCTACAACTCAAGATACGAATTTTACAAGTTTTAATTGCATAATTATCATATCGAAGGATCTGGAATGTGATGAGTTGTTACACTCATGATGATTCCGGACGGTCCGGTCTAACTGCCGGCCGGGCCGCCTCTTTTGCACTTTGCCTATATATAGAAGCTCATCACAGATCGATCGAGATGCACCATATTTATATATATATATATATATATATATATATATATATATATATATATATATATATATATATATACTAGTCAATAACCCGTGCATTGCACGGGACGTATAATAATGTGATTACATTCAATTAATATGCATAATATGTACTACAGAAAAAGGCCCTTCAAACTTATTGTTAAAATTTCTTTTTGTGTAATATTAGTATTCGTTTCCACGATCGAGATAAAGTCAAAAAGCAGATAACACAACATGTCCGAAAGTTATATTGATGCCAATAATTGTGGTTATATTTTTGTTTTTAGCATTGCGGGAGAACATATATTTTAAAAGAAGAACTTTTTTTGAAGGATGAAAAGAATATTTTATTGGCATGTTTGTTACGCATGAATGAAATTGAATGGAATAAAATAATAGAAACAAAATGGAATGTAATTGAATAAATTAATTCTATTACTGCGTTTGGAATATGCAAGATTGGAATAAAACAAATTATATAAAAGATGACTAATTGAATGATGAGTAGAGAATGGTAGTGAATTAAGGTGATTTGGAGTAGGGTATGGTATGGTTCATAAAGTTGGATATAGAAGAAGGGTGGGGTGGGCCTACGCCATACCCTATTGCACCCTACCTCTCTTCCCACCCAACCCTACCTACCGCTACCAGACCCTACCCACCACTCTATCCTACCCTACTCAATATCACCATATCTTACCCTCGACATCATACCTAACTTACCAATTACATACTCAACTCCACTATCACCCACCCCTACCCTACCTTACCCATCATACCACCTTACCTTACCCACCACCCCACCCTTCTCTTCCTACCCTACCCACCACCCTACCGTACCCTACCTACCACCTAACCCTACCCTACCCTATCCATCACCGCAACCTACCATATCTTAGCCACCACACCACCCTACATTACCTTACCCACTACTCCAACCTATCCTACCATACTCTACCCTACCCTACTAACCCTACATTACCCACCACTTCACCTTACCCTGCCATACCCTACCCTACCCGCCATTCAACTCTACCCTATCTTACCCACCACACCACTCTACCTTATCTTACCCACCACCCCAACCTATTCTACTCTACACTACCCTAGCAACCCTACCTCTCCCACCACTTCACCTTACCTATCCTACCAAACCTTACCCACCATCACCCCTTACCCTACCCCACCCAACACCACCCTTACCCTACCCACCACCCCACCCTATCATACCTTACCCACCACCATACCATACCCTACCCACCACCCCATCATACCCTACCTTACCGACCATCCCACCTTATTCAAATACGCTCCTACCTATCTTACCCACCACAACATTAAATGAGGTGGCTAATGCGTAGTGGTGGCCTAATTCAAAAATATCTCGTGATTAATTGGCATATTTGAATTCATTTATTTTCAAAATGTAATTTAATCTCTGAATATTCTGTATCAATGGATGACTCTAATTTGTACAGAATGGTTTTTTTTTTATCATATTTGTATTTATTTATGATCCATATAATTAGTTTAAAATAGTTTTAGAGGATTATTATTTTTGACATATTTGAAATTGTTTATTTAAATGTAATTTAAACGTTGAATGACATATTTATTTAATGAAAATATTCGCATTACACATAAACATTTGAAGTAAGTTATTTTTGAAAATATAATTGATTGTATGACTATTTGTAATTAAATTGAGTGGCTATTTAGCGAGGAATAACTTTAATGTAAGAATATTTCGAATTAATTGGCCAACATTAATATAGTTATTTTTTTAAAATAAAATTTAATGTATAAATATTTGACATTGTAATTTAATGTTAGAATTATATTGCATTAATTGGTATAATTGAATTTATCATTTTTCGCTAATTATAATTTAATGTAAAAATAAGTCTTATTAGATTCCATTCATTTAGGTATTTTTGAACATTTAATTTAGTGTAAAAATATTTGGTATTTACAATTAAATGACATAAAGCCACAAAAGAAAACGGACAAAATTTATTCAAAAACAATAGAAAAGAATCGGTGAAATGTTAAAAATGAATTGAATGTCAAAAATTTGGTATTAAATAGTAGAGCACTAACTGTGTGGGGATTAACATTAATGTAAGAATATTTCGTAATTATTGACAAAATTTAATATAGTTATTTTTAGAAATTTAATTTAATGTAAGAATATATGACATTAATTAGTTTGTTGGTAAATTTTGAATAAAGTTATTTTCGAAAATTTGATTTAATGTAAAAGTATTTGGCATTAAATGGAGTGATGTATTTCAAGGAATGACTTTAATGTAAGAATATTCGTATTAATTGGCAAATTTGAATAAAGTTATTTTGAAAATATAATTTGATGTAAGAAAATCTGACATTAAATGTGGTGACCAATTTGCAAGGGATTATTTGAATGTAAGAATATTTCGTATTAATTAACAAAGTTGACTAAAGTTATTTTTGAAAATGTAATTTAATATAAGAATTTTTACCATTAAATGAAGTGGCTAATTTGTAGGGGATGAATTAATGTAAGAATATTTTGTATTAATTAGCCCATTTAAATTTACTTATCTTTTAAAATGTAATTTAATTTAAGAAAATTTTCTATTAATGGAGGATAATAATTTGTAAGGGATAAAATTTTTTGCTTAATATATTTTATAAGGGATAATTATTTTTCTTACAGTTTTTTGCCAAGAAGGACACAATAATAAAAATATCATGATTCAAGGAAACACAAATTTAATTAGGACAAAACCTATACAAACTTCCCAAAATACCCTTTAACGTATGAATTCTTATTTTCATTACGCCGCTTCTTCCCTTCTTCTTCACTTCCTTCTTCCAAATGCGCTTTCTTTCTTTGGCAAGATTTGCAGGCATTTGTTTCCTCTTTGTTTTTTTTTAGCAAAATTTCTCATTGTTGCTATTTGTTTTCGCTAATGGCCGGACGATTACATAACTCAGTCGTTTTTTTTTTGTGTCTTTGATTTGATGCATTCAAAGCCAAGGATTCACAGCTATTCAATCTGACGTTTCTTACTGGGATGGCACCGGATTGTGTGCTTGAGGCAAGACGGAGACGCGGATTTTTGGATTTCGCACGGTGGCCATGGTTTATGGTGGGACGGAATAGAGGTGGTTGCACCGGCGGACGGTGGACGGAATAGATGTGGGTTCAACTGGTTCATCTGCTGCATTATTCATGAATGTTACTTGATCTGTATGAATGTTACTTCATCTGCTGCATTCTTCATCATCCTCAATCAAGAATGTTACTTGATCTGTATGAATGTTACTTGATCTGTATCAATGTTGCTTGATCTGCTGCAATCTTCATTATCCCGAATAAAAATTGTTACTTGATCTGTATGAATGTTGCCTTTTATGAATGAAGTTACATGGATTTTTTTTGTTACTACTTGTTTTCATGATTGTTACTGTATGTTATCTAGTGTTACTTTGTGTTTAATGTGTAAAAGGGTATTTGTGTCCATTTATTATGAATTTGTCCTTTCTAATCACAAAACATGTAGTAACGTCCTTGTGGACCCATTTTTGCTTTTTTTGTCCTTCTAGCCCCTTCCCCCTTTTTCTTAGGCATATTTTTTTTCAAAAAGTAATTTACGTAAGAATATTTTTCTACTGGCATTTTCGTTTAATGTAAAAATATTTCTGATTAAATGACACAAATAAATTTATTTATTGTTAAAAATATAATTGAATGTAAGAATATTCGGGATTAAATATTTCACATATTGGCAAAGTTGAATACATATTTTTTTTAAATGTAATTTAATTCAAGAATATGTGTCATTAAATGAGGTGGCTAATTTGTAAAGGATGAATTAATTTAAGAATATTTAGTATTAATTATCATATCTGAATATATTTATCATTCAAAATGTGATTTATTTTAAGAAATTTTTTTATTAATGGAGTACGTTAATTTGTAAGCATGATATTATTCTCAACATATTGAATTTATTTATGTTTCATAAAATTAATGTAATATAGTTTTAGAGGGTTATTTTTCTTTGGCATATTTGACTTTATATTTACTTTCAAAAATTAATTTAATGTAACTTTGAAAGACATTTTTGTTTAATGTAAAAATATTTCGCATTAAATGACATAATTGAATTTAGCTATTGTTGAAAATATAAATGAATGTAAGAATTTTTAGTATTAAATATTTCGTATTAATTGGCAAATTTGAATAAATTTATTTTTGGAAATGTAATGTAATGTAAAGTTATTTGGAACTAAATGTGATGGCTAATTTGCAGGAGATGACTTTAATGTCAGAATATTTCGTATTAATTGACAGATTTGAATAAAGTTATTTTTGAAAATGTAATTTAAGGTAAGGATTTTTGGCATTAAATGGGATGGCTAATTTGCAGGATTTGACTTTCATGTAAGAATATTTCGTATTAATTGTCGAATTTGAATAAAGTTATTTTTGAAAGTTATTTCGTATTAATTGGCTGATTCTATTGTGTTTCTCCCCTAATTTAAATAATAATAAAAATTAAAAATGAATATGCAAATCAATCAAAAAAGAAATCAATAACAGTAAAATCAAATAATATAGATCAACGATATCAATTATTAAAAATAGAAAAGGAAAAATAATCAAAATCCTTGATTGATTATTTTTTTAAGTATCAGATTATTGATTATTATTAAAAACCAAAAATAAAAAACGATTCCAATTTTTTTAGGGGAAAAACAACTCATTATTAATATGAAAATCAATCAAGGATTTAAATTATAATAAATTTGAAAAGTAATACGTAAATCAATAAAAATAAAAATCAATTAAAAATAGGAAAACAATCAAACAATCAATTAATAATCACTTTGCATGTCATCGTTGCACATTACACAAAATCCACATGTGGTTGTATACATGACGTGTTGCTTTTGTAACATTGAGAAAAAAATGAAATTGTATACCAAGAAAATTGGGGAAAAACATGCTAAGCGTAAGAAAATGAAATTGAAACATTTCTCCGTACTAAAACACAACACAAATAACTATGATTGAAGCATATACATAGAAAAAACATTAGTTTTCTCAACAAACAAAAGGCCCACTCATAAACACGAAAGAATTTATCAAAAAAAAAAAGAAAAGGAATAAGGCTAACCTGTCCGGATCGATTAATATGGCAAAAATCGTAAGTAAAAAATCTCGGCTTTTATCTCCGTCTTTTTGCCCGACTTCAACTTTCCAAAACGTGTACTGTAATTCTAATCCCTGTGGAAACAAAAAATAGAGGAAAAAACAGGAATAGAAAATACTTTCAATGTTTGGATTGATGAACAACGCAAGAACCACTTAAGTGGAGGAATTGGAATGCAAATGTGGGAGAACAATTATTGTAAATGTAAATGCATTCTTGAAAGAAAAAAAAACGCGCGCCAAGCCCGGAATGTTGAAATGGGAGAATTGCATGGAAAAGAAGGTAAAAAAGGGTTTTAAATTGGATTTGGCGGGGATTTTTTTAACATAATAGCAAATCACTCTTTGTAAAATAAACAATATTTTGTAAACATATTCTCACCGCCTTAATTTTAAAATTACTCAAATTCGAATTTGAAGCGTATGATATAATTACGAATACATTAAATGTGCAAGAAAAACTTGAAGGAAACAAAATACTTTTGAAATGAAGACCTAAAACGCATCTTTTTGAAAAAATCAAAGTTGCTTACGAACGCTTTTGAACTTGAATCTTCGGTGATTAAAAATAATAATAATAAGCAGAATAATAAAGAGCGGGTGATGAAACAGAGGATGTAATTTTTTTTTAACACAATTAGGACGGATGAGGAGTAATGTAGAGTTTAGGTGAATGAGATGGAGAAATGGGAGTGGATGACCTTATGGGGGGGGAATTTAACCAAGAAATTCAAGAGAGCACTAATTTGCTTATTCAGTCATTACAGTTTTTTGCAAGTGGGAAAGAAATTTTGATATGGAATGATTTGCCGAGATTTTTTTTTAAATTTCCCTGTAGAGGAATATTTTGTATTATGTCAAATAATAATATTTTAGGAAACTATCGGGGTGTATTGATTCGAAATTTAAAAATTTTTTTGGTAATGCCATTGATTCGAATTTTAAAATGTTTTTTTTTGGGTAAAGCCATTTTTTTTTTCGGAAATGGAGCGGGTCAATTGGGTAATCGGGCTAAATTCCTTCCTCTATATATTATATATATATATATATATATATATATATATATATACTAGTCTTATACCCGTGCATAATGCACGGGGACAATGCTAATCTATATTTATATACATTTGAAAATGAAATTTAACCCGATTACCTGTAATTTATGTCCAATGCCGAAAATGATCTGACTCCTACCCATAAAATAATAATAAAAAAAAACATATTTTGAAAATCCCAACTCTCACACATTCCTCAACTCATTTCCCATATCATTGCCAAGAATTATTTAAAAAAAAAACAAAAAATCCCTATCTATGAAATTAGAAATAAGCATATTTTCAAAATCCCAACTCCCACAAATTCGCCACCTGATTTCCTTAAATCTAATCATTTCCAAGAATTCAAAAAAAAAAAAAATCACTATCTACGAAATTAAAAAATGGCACATTTTTCCCTTCAAAAAAAAGCCACATTTTTAAAATCTCAACCTCCACAAATTTCTCAATTGATTTCCCTAATCATTGCCAAGAATTCAAAAAAAAAATTTACTATCTACAAATTATAAAAACATATTTTCAGAATCCCAACTCCCACAACTTACTCAACTGATTTCATTAATCATTGCTAGTAATTCAAACAAAAAAAATTCACTATGTATGAAATTTAAAAATTGCATATTTTCAAAATCCCAACTCTTACAAATTCCTCAACTGATTTTCCTATTCATTTTAAATAATTCAAAAAATAAAAATCACTATCTATGAAATTAAAAAAAAGTATATTTTCAAATTCCCAACTCCCACGGATTCTTCAACTGATTTCCCTAATCATTGCAAATAATTCAAAAAAAATATCACTATCTAAGAAATTATGAAGGCATATTTTCAGAATCTCAACTCACACAAATTTCGCAACAGATTTTCCTAATTATTGCCTATAATTCAGAAGAAAAAAATCACTATCTACGAAATTAGAAAAACATATGTTCAAAATCCCAACTTCCTTCAATTCCTCAACCCTAATAAAGGTGTAAGAATATTTGGATGTGTAAAGAATAAAAATATTATAGATTTCATTGTGATTCACAGCATATATGCCAAGTCGGTACATATTCACTCTTCGACACCCCCAACTTTATGCTGTCTAACTTAGCCAAATTATACAACTATATAATACATTTTTATTTAATTTTATTGCAGTAAATTGTAATAACCCGAAACCTATAACGACCTTCTTCAATCAAAGAGCCCACAATTCCACTTGAGACTCATCCAAATCTTTGGTCCATCGTAATTTGTTGTAAGCTTGTTCAGACTGCCAACAATTGCAGAGGTTATAAGAAAAAATACATATATGACGTAGTGGAAACCTACTGACTACTGACAACATCATAATACCATGAAGAACATGAACATTATGACCCTTACAAACCAAATATCTTCCTTTCTCAATCAAGCAAGCTTCTTCGGACCCACTTGCAACAAATAATGAACATAGAATGCACGGGAAAAGATAATTTTAATTTTTTTTAACAAATGAATACTATAAAAGTTTACATATATCCGCATACTTAGAAACAAAAACTATGTAATGATGAGTTAATCAAACAACATCATCTAATCATGTTGACAAAACTTTGAAATAAAAAGAAACCATATCATCTTTGAATCATAGAGAACAACAAAACGTGTCATTTGAATATGTAAGCAAAACTATGCCTTAGTAAAATTTTGCCCACTTACCCAGGAGCCAAAAAAACACCCGTGGAGCATATATTTCTATGAGAAAACATTACCTTCAGCATCAAATACATCTTAATCATGTGTGAATAGAAATCTACCTGCACCAAACCAAGATAGAACTTTTTATCCTTTTTCTTTATAATAAATAAGTTGTCAAATGAGAAAAATATATTCGGAGTCAAGTTTTAAGTCTCCAGATTAAATAAGCTTACCCCACCAATCTTGATGTTTGCCAATCTTGGTTTCCTAAACCTTCAAATTTCATCTTAGTCCATGTCTCAAAGTCAAATGATCGATTGAAAACATTATAATGTTGTAAACAAATTACACATAATAAAACTATACTTGTGAAGGATTACATCCCCACTTCCCCTAGCAACGGACTTGCCCTTCCTACTCCATGTGTATAAACCCCTTCCATTACGTCCTACAAATAAAAGGTCAAGAATTTCCTATACATTCCTCAAATGCACCACATAATATAGTATCATGACTAAACAAAAAAGTAATCTGGATGAAAATATGAATAAACTAACAAATACCTTACAAACTACATATAAAAGGAGCAACCTCAGTACAACTACCCCGTATAAACTAAACAAATAAACTATGAATCAACTACCCGGGTAAATCATAAACGTAATCATAAATTCAACCCAAAAATATCAGATTTACAAATTCAATTTAATTGAGATAACGCATAAAAAATAAGAACCCAAAAAATGATATAATCCAAATTCGACACAATAGGTAGCATGCACAATTGACACACCGAAATTATTCAACTAACACTGGATCACACACACGCAAAAAAAAATACAAAATCCAACCAATCTGCAATGGGAGATTGTATAAGATAAGTGCGGTTATTTACATCGAATCTACAATTCAGAGATCCCGATTGCTGGCTCATCATCCAAGTCACCGCTGCTCATTCAAGTTGCCGTAGAATTTTCCTGGATAGCAATAATCACCACCAAATGCAAGTTTCTATAATAGAGAACAGAGAGATCGAGAAACAGATGGAAGCCATACAATTTCAAGTTAGGATGATGATCGGGGGTTTCACTCAATTTCGCCGGATTTCGAGTTTTCCTTTTTATGTTAAAACGGAAGAGTAGAATAGTTTGAAATTTAAAACGGATGAGTAATGAGGAATTAAGAAAAGAAAACAGAACAACAAAAAACATTTCATCAACTCAAAACCCGGGATTTGAAAGGATTTGAAAATTGAAGGGAGAATCTTTCAAGATTTTTATTAAATGAGGGTTAAGATTTTCTTTTTTTTTTTTTTTTTTTTTTTTTTTGCGGGTATAAGGCTGGTCAAAACCGGGTTATGAGGGTAAAATCCGGGTAATTGGGTTAAATAATCCTTTCTAATATATATAGATATAGATATATATATATATATATATGTCCTTCCTCTTTTCTTTAGTTTTTTAGGTTGTAAATAAGGCCTTATGCTGAAATAAATTTAGTAATATTAGTATCGTTGTAATGCTCGGGAATTATCGTAAAATTCGGTGTTCTTTGAAATAGTTGTAATATCAAGCTTTTGATATCGCCGTTATAATAGTAAGCTTGTTTTTCGTTTTTTCATTGTTGTTTCTTTCATTTTTGTTTCTTTTATTCTCGTTATATATATATATATATATATATATATATATATATATATATATGTATCTGTAGTAGTATCCATATAAAGGAGAATCGACAAATGATTGGATTCGGTTTTAATTTGGTTTTAATAGAATTGTCATAATTGTGTGAAGGCTATTATGTAAAACTTCCGCCATTTAATCCATGACATGTTGATGTAATCCGTTTATATGGGTAGCTAAACTTTTCATAGTCGAATTATGTGAAATTTGGTGAAATCAACCCTCGGAAGATGAAATAAGGGGTGTGTAGTGTTTTTTGTTGTATCTTGCACTTTTCACGCCTTAAAAGTTGTTATAATGGATTTGGACTAGATTAGCTATCCAGGTCAAAGATCACACATATCACTCTTGAGAGTTGTTCGAGAGAGAGTGGTGTGGGAAAATGGTTCTAAGATCACGCGCGCAGACCAGTTTAGTTGTTAAGCCCGGGCCCAAAGTGAGGTTACTCGTTTTTTTACGTTTAAGCGACTCACTAGTGCAAAACATGACTTGTTAGTGAATCTTAAAGGAAGGGTAGTTAACATGGGATAAGGTGTTAGAGAGAGTTGTTGAGACCTTAGCACCGGGTTTAGGAGTTTGCACCGTGAGATTGAATGCGAGAGTTCGTTTGCACATTCTGGTTTTGTCTATCCTTGGGGTTGAAACTAATCATTTGGATCATGGTTTGGCTATGCTTTTTAATCTTATTAGTTAAACTTTACTTTTCGCATTAGTATAAGATCACTCCACCTAAACTTTGATTGCCTAGACTAAGTTCTATGTTCGCTTTGGTACTCACAACCACATTTCTCTTGGGATCGACCTCGTACTCTGTAGCTATCCTAACAATCGACCCGGTACTCTGCTGGTTAGAGAGTTGGTTACCCACGGTTACGAGTCCTTTATAAATTGTATTTTTGAAGGGGTAAATTAAGCTCATCAAAAAATTGGCGCCGTTGCCGTGGGTAAACCAACTCTCTAACCAGCAGAGTACCGGGTCGATTGTTAGAATAGCTACAGGAGTACGAGGTCGATCCCAAGAGAAATGTGGTTGTGAGTACCAAAGCGAACGTAGAACTTAGTCTAGGCGATCAAAGTTTAGGTGGAGTGATCTTATACTAATGCGAAAAGTAATGTTTAACTAATAAGATTAAAAAGCATAGCCAAACCATGATCCAAATGATTAGTTTCAACCCCAAGGATAGACAAAACCAGGAATGTGCAAACGAACTCTCGCATTCAATCTCACGGGTGCAAACTCCTAATCCCGGTGCTAAGGTCTGAACAACTCTCTCCTAACACCTTATGCCATGTTAACTACCCTTCCCTTTAGAAGATTCACTAACAAGTCATGTTTTGCACTAGAGATGCTTAAACGTAAAAACAAGTAACCTCACTTTGGGCCCGGGCTTAACAACTAAGCCGGGTCTACGCCGTGATCTTAGAACCCTTTTCCCACACCACTCTCTCTGAACAACTCTCAAGAGTGATATGTGTAATCTTTGACCTAGATAGCTAATCTAGTCCAAATCCATTATAACAAGTTTTAAGACGTGAAAAGTGCAAGATACAACAAAAAAACACTACACACCCCTTATTTCATCTTCCGAGGGTTGATTTCACCAAATTTCACATAATTCGGCTATGAAAAGTTTAGCTACCCATATAAACGGATTCTGTCAACATGTCATGGATTAAATGGCGGGAAGTTTTACATAATAGCCTTCTGTCAATTATGGCAGAATTCTATTAAAACCAAATTAAAACCGAAATCCAATCATTTGTCAGATTCTCCTTTATACGGATACTACTACAGATACATATATATATATAACGAGAATAAAAGAAACAAAACTGAAAGAAACAAGAATGAAAAAAAACGAAAAAAAAACAAGCTTACTATTATAACGGCGATATCAAAAGCTTGATATTACAACTATTTCAGCAAAACCGAACTTCTGATAATTCTCCGAGCATTACAACGATACTAATATTACTAAATTTATTTCGGCATAAGGCCTTATTTACAACCTAAAAAAAAACTAAAGAAAAGAGGAATCGATCTGCTCTCTAATCAACTCTTTATATAGGCAAAGTTCAAGGGGCCGGACCAGTCCGGGTAAGGGCCGGACCAGTCCGGTGTCATGATTATGTCCACCAATTTGATCACTCAGCATGTGCATTGTATATATAATTATAATTATAATTATATATAACTTATAAAATTCATATCTCGAGTTCTGGATCTCCAAAAATCATGATTCAAGAGGCATCGGAAAGCTCTCGGGAAAATCTACAACTTTCGTGAAGGACTCTTCTTCAAATAATGTCGTTTTGATGAGCCATTCGTTTGTCAAAGACATTTCGGGATTTCCACTAAACCGAATCGATTAGCCACTTGACCACTTGACTTAATGATACTTGAGTTGTAGAAGTCCGATTGACGTGATTCAAAATGCGTTGGAAAGCTCTTTCAAAGGTCTACAACTTTCATTCAGGACACTTTTTCAGAAAATGCCGTTTTAATGAGCCATTTGTTCGTCGAAGATATAATTCGTTTGTGGTACCACTAACCACTGAGCCACTTGACCACTTAAGTTAGTGGCACACTCTTATATCCCTAAAAATACCTCTTTTAGGCCTCAAAACGTGTCATTACTCGGGATTTTGGTCAACCTATAATTCTGCAATAAACCACCAAAATACCAAACGTAAATCCGACACGACACTCCGGTTACTAAACCGGTACAAAAACTAATAAAAACTTATAAAAACACGATATTTTATAAAATAGTCACGACTTATATATTTTTATGAAACTTAGGAATTAATGACTTTAATTGATATAAAAGTGCTCGAAATGATGTCAGAAATGGGGTCAAAAGTTATAAAAATAACAGTGAATTTTTCCGTCATCAGAAGGCTATCCTTTTGGCAGTGCAGCCAGGGGAGAGCGATACAGAAGAAGGCACTGGGGGAAAATTCTCTTTAATCAGGAGAAGAGAAAATGAGATAAAGATGCATATGTTACAAACAGGGGTAAAAAGTTGTTGGATACCCAAGTTAGAGAAGCAGAACGGGCAGAGATCAATGCCATGAGGGGCAGAAAAGCTGATGACTTTTCTTTCACTTCTCCCTTTACCAGACAGATAGACGGATACGATTGTCCGGTGGGGTTTAGGGTACCCAAGTTGGATCCGCATGACGGATCCAAGGACCCATCGATTCACCTCTTCCAATACACCACGCATATGTGTTTGTTTAACGCTTCGGATTAAATGAAGTTTAAAGCTTTTCCCATGCTATTAATGGGCAGGTCTCGTGAATGGTTCCAGAAGCTTCCACCGAGGTCGGTTTTTAAGTTTTCTATGGTAGCTAGGATGTTCCTTAATGCTTTTATCACGGCTAAGCCGTTTCAGAGGAATGCTACCCATCTACTCACGATTAAGAAAAAGAGATAAGAGTCTGTCCTCCACTATTTTAAAAGATTTAATGAGGAATCTGTTCAAGTAAAGGACACATATGATCCATTGCTGATCGTGTCGTTTGTAGACGGGTTAAGGGAAGGAAAGTTGCACGCTAAGTTGAATAGATAACTCCCTAGGACAATGGAGGAATGCATGGAAGCGGCTTACAAATATTGCCAAGGCAAAGAGGCGAACAAGTTACAGCAAGAGTCAGAGAAATGGAAATCTAGAAAAGAAAAGACGGATGATAAACCCAACAAGAAGAGGAAAGCGGTCTGGGACCGGATGACTGTTAGTAATACCATCCGCAACGGAAGCGATTTAAGGATCTAGATCTATAATGTACACGTAATAAAATAACTAGATCTACTCTACAAGGGGGTTGTAAAACATACCTCTTGGATCTCAAAATCCAAGTAGAAGAACCGAAATAGGAAGAATAAAGGATGGTGTGAAGAGCCCCACGATCTTACGCACGTGTGATCCGAGCAACTCCCGGTGGAAGGAAATCCTCGTCCCGAATCCTTCCAATATGCTACCCGGAAAACCTCCAAGATTTTCCTCTCTTTCCCTTGGCCGAAATTTTTCTTCCTCTCTCTAAGAGATGGAAGTCGAATTTTATGTTGTGTGTAATGTTTGGGAGAACTCTCTTTATATAGGAGAGTAATCATTGACCTCCAATGATTTTATTTTGCAAATAAATAAATCCAATAAAAAAAGATAATCCCATAATATTCTAGAACAAATGTAGAATAATATTTATCTTTATTTCTAACCATAAATATTTATCCAATAAATATTTTGTGCACATGTCTTATTAATTCACAAGAAAACAATTTCTTGATTCCTAAAACATCATCTTGGCCAAAAATTGGCATTGACCTAGTCAATACAATTTTTGGCCATAACACTAATTTTGCCAAGATTATGAAAAATACCTTTTTCACATATTTAATTATTAAGCCCAACTAAATTAATAGTCCACTAAACAATTAATTCACATATCATTTTATTTAAATTCTAATAAGAACTAAATTAATATTATTAGGATTCGACGTCCGAGAATAGCTATGCTATATTGGAGGCACGTCGGGGACAATGGACTAATAATCAGCGGCTCCGATAAATCAAATAAATAATTATCTTACGAACAGAATAATTATATTCGATAAATCAATCACAGGAATATGCCACCATAATCCCGTGACTGCACTCCTCCGTTTATGAGATTATATTTATCTCCTCACGAGAATGATAATAAGCGTCCATTGATATAATCATTACATATGGATTAATCCTCCACAGACTGTTCATTCTAACTCGGGAAGTTATCGTTAACCCTTTTTAGAACCTCTTATCCTTAATTACCATTAACCCCCTAGTGATCAATTAATTCATACAACTCACTGGTAGCTAATCAGTGTAATATGAACTCGTACGATCGATCAGATTCTAGGATCAACAAATAAGGGAATTGTCTATCTACTTCCATAAATGGAACGGAATGGATTCCGTATCTGTGATAACACAGACTACTCACTCAATCCAGTACAATGCCAAGAAGGGGTAATTCAGATCACAAACTCAGTGTAATCCTTAACCGTCAAGTCAAACCTCATACTGATTCAAGCAGTTGACTGTGATCACCTCAGGATTAAGATATATCCATAAATATGATCATAGATTGATTCGATAAGACTTCTCGATTACAGAATTATATTGTGAACTCTAATCAAATCGGTCCAGCCCTATATGATATATCTATCATATATAAATGCCCCACTAGGTTCTCTCAACCGAAAGTCCGGATAAGACAATCACACCTATTGTGTTCTGGGCGCATTAATAGCACGTTAAAGGAGTGACCCGATACTCTCGATTAACTTCACTACGGGCTAATTGTATTTTAAGTACATCCTCACTAACTCAATCCTCCCATGTATATCCCATACACTGAGTTAAGTGATTACATAAACGATATACTTTAGGGTTTTCTATAGTGTAAATACTATTGTCACATCGGTGAATATGAGAATTATAAATATGAATAACAATATCATTTCATTTATTAAATAAAACAATTACAAAATTGTCTTTCGGGTATCAAACCTAACAATCTCCCACTTGCACGAAAGCATGTGATTAATTGTTTTAGAGCACACCCTATTATTTAAACTACAACAAACTACATCTCTCACTTGCTCTAAAGGAATGTAGACCCTTCCCGTATTCTAGTACCCATTAAGCATATCATAACCATTGTAGATGACAAAGTACACTCCGAGTGTGCCATCGTAGGATAGGTCAGTGACTCAGGGAGTACCTACATCTAAATATCATGGGTCTTAATGATTAGTCAGGTTGTCGGTTCGAGACGATCCGTAGAATCGAAACGTTACCGGTCCATCTAATCATGTGGTACTTTACCAATATGCATTTGACCTCTAGTGATTTCAAAAAACCTTATAAGCTACCCCTTCATCGTTTGCACAATGATGTGGTATCGGCTTCCAAATCTAGAATCACTCCCAGATATGAAAAGGAAATCCTTAAGCTATATCGCCTCTCTAGCTACTACAAAAGCCGCTAATCACCCAACTAGTTAAAGTCGAGTTGGCCTTGCCGGATCCTCCAGGCAATAGCTTCAACACAAGAGAAAACACTGAGCCCGAGATCGACTTAACGATCATCCTCAATCTGATTTAAAATCAAAATCAGTGTATCACACATATCCAAGTTCACACATGAATATGTCCGCATATTATTCCTCGCTCGTCAAAATACTAAAGGACATACTAAACTTGCTTTGTTAACCGAATCTAAGATTCGGTCAAAGTTGACGTTCAAGAATCGACCATCTCTTACTAGAAAGAGAATCTATCCCATTTCTCTTGATCCGAAGATTTAGAGAGTCATTCCTGAGGCATAGGGTAGAACTTCCTCGTTGAAAGTTTCATACACAGATGCATCATCTTAACCAATAAGATGGACGGGAAACCAGTGACTGATTCTAATGAATTCGACCGAGTCAAACTCTTTTGGATGTTGTCCAAATCTCTGTTGCAGAGAATTGTGGCATTGTCAGATTCTGACTTCAGATAACACAACCATGTTGATTCCAACTGGTGCAGTGTTATCCTTCACAAACACTAATATATGTATATATTCACTACTGTACTAAAATTGATATCCAATCTATAAAAGACTTATCAATATTCTGGTCAAATCCACATATTGTAGAAATATATGACTTCGAGTGACCGAGAGGTTTGCTTTTTATCCACAAAGGACATAAGCCTTGACAGTCATCCTGTCATAAGTTCATAAGGCAATACCCTTCTGTTTCGAATGAATCCAGACTCCGTTTGTTTGGCAAGAAAGTCTCAGGGAATCACCCCTATTTTCTGATTTTGAACGAAATCATGCAATACTAAGTGGTAAGAGAGCCCAAGGTCTGATTAACTCTCTACTTCTTAGGGAATTACCCCTAGACCACTCAAGCTTTGCTCTAAAAGATAAACTTTCCTATTCATTCTACTCTTTTCCGTGTAGATCCAATTACTCCCACTGGGCTGAGACGCTCAGGTGGTTCTACAAGAGTATGAACAGAACTGGAGTACCGAACTCCATTCACAGGGTTATGGCTATTAAACCAACCTCTATTATCAGAATCCTATACTTCTCACAAAAGAGCCATAGGTCAATCGATCCTCAGACTACAAATCCACAGAACCTGTAATGGGTAATGGATAAACCATACTCCCAATACTTACTGGGTGGATCGAAATTCTGATCTAGTTTAGTAGTATTTAGTGACATCACCAACAACCAATGTTGGATGTGGTCTGATTTTAATCAGTTAGTAACTACCTTGAGTAAACGTACTTCAAGGTTCAAGGTTTTGCTGTTCATGGACTCTATCAGAAAGCATGCAACAGTATAACTATCCCTTCCCGATTTCAAGAATCCTATATCTAACCTTTATACACAATAGGTTAAAAGATATATCACGAATGGTCATTTAGCGAACGTATGCGCGAAATTCCCAGTCTTACCTTCAAGCACCGTGTGCTAAATGCTTATATTTATGGAAGCGGGGTGAACCGCATCCACACCTTATCCGTAAATTCTAAAGCACATTCTAGGTAGACTTCTCGGTCTTACATTTCAATGTAGACCGTTATTTCGCTTCCAATATCTATATTGAGTTAAGCAGTGTATTGTAGCACATCTAAAACTATATAAGGAAATTTAACGGTTTCTCACTTAGTGAGAACATGTCACAGTGAGGCAGGCTGAGCATCAGTCTCGAGGACTATGAATGGCCTATTCCGAGTATAGAATACTCTATCTCTGTTGAAAACAGAGAAACCTCAAAATATTTTGGATAAACTTTCCGGAGTGTTTGAATAGTTATCAGACACGAAGTCACTACTCGGAAGCACCTACTAGCTTGTATCTTTCATCAGACCCCGAAGGTCGTCATGAACAAGCTATGTTACTTCTTTATAACCATTATCCTTTCCTGATTGATAGGAAACTTAGTCATTGAACCTTTGAGACAATATAACCAGACTGGGAGAAAGGAATCACCCTGAGCAAGTCTTCAGGTCTTGTCTTTTAAGGACTATGCACTAACTATGGAATATGAAGAAGCGTTTATCTAAATATAGAAACCAATTGCTTTTAATAGTTCTTAAGATGTGTTTTATATACATATTTCAGCAGTTGTAAGTGGTTTTGACTTTATCAAACAAAAGTCCGAGTCTTGGATTCGTACTACAAATGGTATATTCACTTTCTATACGATAAACAAATTATCGAATAGAAGGTAAATCCTTTCTTTCCAACGAATCTTAAATAGAAAATAATTTTTCCGCGATATCCAAGGATTGAATCCGAGCTTCATTTCCTTTTATCACTCCCACTATTCTAGCTAAAATTAACTGCCCGTTGTTTACTCTTTTAATCGTTAAATGCACCGCTACCTTGTTCTTCCGAAGAACTTAGCTCGAGAAAATCGCCAAGGATTCATAGGTTGGTGATTCAAAATCCTTTATCCTTATCCTATGATTTTGATTAATTAATTTTCGGTTCACCTTAAAGTTTTCTCGGTTTAGATGACTAACACTTTTAGACATATTCTCCCATTCTTTTAAGTAAATGGAAATGAGTCTTGAACAAAGTGGTTCGTTTGAGTAGACACTACTCTTGAACCGTGGGATGTCTATTTTGAGTGTTACTCGTCGGGACTTCGGATTTTCTAATATACCATAAAAACAACAAATCATAACATTAAAGCTCCCACTAGTTTATCGGTTCCAAATACCGTCTAACGAGCAATGCTTTATTTTTTATGATTTTCTGATTTTTTCGATTAGAAAATCTTTCATACATAGTTCCAATGTTTCCAGAAAAAACAAAATATCATAGAACTACCACTAGTTCATCGATTCCAAATATCGTCCAACTAGCGACATTTCATGACTTTCCGGTTTTTCAATTAGAATGGTTACGTGTGTAGTCAGTTACACTTTTCTAATGTTCTAGAAAAACAACAAATCATAAAGCTCCCACTAGTTCATCGATTCCAAATTTCGTCCAAATAGTAACACTTCATGATTTTCCGATTTTTCAATTAGAAAATTACTCATGTAATTCACTAGAAGAATTCAAAGTCCGAAATCACCTTTGATCAAACTAAGTTTGTCTTCCGTTTGACACGAATGACACTAGTGACATACCTATATATGTCACTCTGGTTTTTAAAAGGCTTAAGAGAAAATATCTCTTTAAAAAAATAATTGCATTATCGATTAACTAGTTCAACGTCCTAGTTACTTTCCACTTTTTAACGAAGTCAATACTAGTCAATTATTAATTTTTAAGCAATTTAGTAAGGGATATAATGCTGTAAATAAAATGACATATATTAATTCAAGTTTAACACTACTATATAAGTTTATTTTAGGAATTGTAAACTAAAATTAAGTCTACTCTACCATTCCAAGGTTTTAACCTCGCATCTCAGTGCCGCCGTAGGGTAGGTCAAAGAGATGACGGTTAAATCGAGACAATCTCATCAATGAATAACTTGTGAGAATCGAACGTCCCACGAGAATCGAACATCCCATTATTCATTAACTCCTTTCCTTTTTTAGCCTAGATATTATCAAGAATATCCTTGATGAGTGTGACCTACTATATCGGATCTCTTAGGTACGCCCCGAGAGTGCCGTCGTAGGATAGGTCAGTGACCCGACGAGTACCCAGAAATCCAATCCTTTCGGAGACCAAGCCATGAATGTTGATAGGGGTGAACACCATCCGTAGGGGGACGAAATCAAAGCACCGCGAGGCGTCACCCTTCTCTCATTTACTTGTATCTATAGTAGAGGCTGTGGGGTTGGCTGTCGCCTCCCCCGATCCCACTCAATATTTTGGAAGTGGTGGTGGGTTAACTAACCACGTCTTTTTGATGTTAACATAAAAGCACATCAAATCAAGGATTCCGAATGGTGTCGGTAACGTAGGCAGCCTTCCCATCCTATTCGTTGGAACATATGTCACAGTCGGACGAAGTCGGGTCAATAGAGCCCTATGGAGATAAGAAGGAATCACCCCTCCGCTCGCCGGTGTAGCTTAGTCTTGCCGGACCCCCGTGCATACATCACATTAGGAGGGTTAAGTCGGTCGAGCGAAGCTCAGTTGACCACCCAACCTATAGGCGAACCGTTTTTATCCAAAATTAGGGTTGACCATAATCTTGGCGAACCGTTGACCATACATCACATTGCTGTTTTATTATTCTAGAAATTTTTTTATTTTTTTTATTAAACAGCCGCCGATTATTTAAAAAAAATTAGGGTTTAATTAAAAAAAAAAATCAAACCCTAGCCTTGTGAAAGAAAAAAAAATTTACAACAAAAAATTTTCAGCCCCGACTCCTATTCATACCTCGAGTTCCGTCTTCATCTTGTGTTCATCATCGTTCTTCGTCGTTTTTCCGGAATTACAAAAAAATAAAAAATAGCCGAAAAATAAAGAAATGAAAAAAACAATTTTTACATCAATCCTATGCTCAAACGATCTAAATCGAGAGAGCTTACAATAGATCTAACGAGTAAACAGTACCAACCCCAATCCATCTTTCAAACCACAACAATCGCAACATAAAAAAAATACATATACATATCGGCCCCTAAAAAAAATTGGGACAATAAATCTACATGTTTTCCACTCCTTAGATCTAATATTTTATACGTATAAATAGAGATCACCAAGCGACTGATACCACTGTTAGTAATACCATCCGCAACGGAAGCGATTTAAGGATCTAGATCTATAATTTACACATAATAAAATAACTAGATCAACTCTACAAGGGGGTTGTAGAACATACCTTTTGGATCTCAAAATTCAAGTAGAAGAACCGCAATAGGAAGAATAAAGGATGGTGTGAAGAGCACCACGATCTTCCGCACGTGTGATCCGAGCAACTTCCGGTGGAAGGAAATCCTCGTCTCGAATCCTTCCGATATGCTACCCGGAAAACCTCCAAGATTTTCCTCTCTTCCCCTTGGCCGAAATTTTTCTTCCTCTCTCTAAGAGATGGAAGTCGAATTTTATGTTGTGTGTAAGGCTTGGGAGAACTCTCTTTATATAGGAGAGTAATCCTTGACCTCCAAGGATTTTATTTTGCAAATAAATAAATCAAATAAATAAAAGATAATCCCATAATATTCTAGAACAAATCTAGAATAATATTTATCTTTATTTCTTACCATAAATATTTATCCAATAAATATTTTGTGCCCATGTCTTATTAATTCACAAGAAAACAATTTCTTGTTTCCTAAAACATGCTCTTGGCCGAAAATTGGCATTGACCTAGTCAATACAATTTTCGGCCATAACACTAATTTTGCCAAGATTATGAAAAATACATTTTTCACATATTTAATTATTTAGCCCAACTAATTTAATAGTCCACTAAACAATTAATTCACATATCGTTTTAATTAAATTCTAATAAGAACTAAATTAATATTATTAGGATTCGACGTCCGAGAATAGCTATGCTATATTAGAGGCACGTCGGGACCATGGACTAATAATCAGCGGCTCCGATAAATGAAATAAATAATTATCTTACGAACAGAATAATTATATTCGATAAATCAATCACATGAATATGCCACCATAATCCCGTGACTGCACTCCTCCGATTATGAGATTATATTTATCTCCTCACGAGAATGATAATAAGCGTCCATTGTTATAATCATTACATATGGATTAATCCTCCACAGACTGTTCATTCTAACTCCGGAAGTTACCGTTAACCCTTTTTAGAACCTCTTATCCTTATTTACCATTAACCCCCTAGTGATCAATTAATTCATACAACTCACTGGTAGCTAATCAGTGTAATATGAACTCGTACGATCGATCAGTTTTTAGGATCAACAAATATGGGAACTGTCTATCTACTTCCATAAATGGAACGGAATGGATTCCGTATCTGTGATAACACAGACTACTCACTCAATCCAGTACAAATGCCAAGATGGGGTAATTCAGATCACAGACTCAGTGTAATCCTTAACCGTCAAGTCAAACCTCATATTGATTCAAGCAGTTGTCTGTGATCACCTCAGGATTAAGATATATCCATAAATATGATCATCAATTGATTCGATAAGACTTCTCGATTACGGAATTATATCGTGAACTCTAATCAAATCGGTCTAGCCCTATATGATATATCTATTATATATAAATGCCCTACTAGGTTCTCTCAACCGAAAGTCCGGATAAGACAATCACACCTATTGTGTTCTGGGCACATTAATAGCACGTTAAAGGAGAGACCCGATACTCTCGATTAACTTCACTACGGGCTAATTGTATTTTAAGTACATCTTCACTAACTCAATCCTCCCGTGTATATCCCATACACTGAGTTAAGTGATTACATAAACGATATACTTTAGGGTTTTCTGTAGTGTAAATACAATTGTCACATCGGTGAATATGAGAATAATAAATATGAATAACAATATCATTTCATTTATTAAATATAACAATTACAAAATTGTCTTTCAGGCATCACACTTAACAATGACTGCCCCCATCATAGATCGGCCAGGGAAGAAATGTGCTTTACAGGAAATGGATTTATCCCTTTAAACCGACCTCGGGTACAGGTCTTAGTGATTATGGATAGGAAGGGCTTGGCTCGAACCCCTTCCCCAATGAGAGGCCCTCCTGAAAGGAGGGATAAGAGTAAATTTTGTGCTTACCATTAGGATGTGGGACACGATTCAGAAGATTTCAAGGATCTGATAAGGGACATTGATGCAGCCATAATGCAAGGAGAATTGGATGAGGTTGTCGACCGATCTGAGGATCCCGAGCCATGAGGATGAAGAGACTTCCGGTGCTGGATGCACCGGCAAGATCGGGGAATGCAAGAAGAGGCGCATAGAAGAAGAGACCGAACCTGAGATGCAAATCGGCAGATTGAAAATTGTCCGATTAACATTATCAACACTATCGTAGGGCATCCTAACGTTAGCTTGGAAGGTTTAAATGGTCAAGCCATGAAGTCTGTGATTTATGGTCCAAAGGACTCACTCCCCATGATAACCAACAATGAGGGTCTGATCATTGAGGTAGCAGTTCACAAGAACTTGGTGATACGCATATGTGTCGATACTGAAAGTGCTGTTAACATGTTATATCATTCCGCCTTCCAATCAATGAATCTGAAATACCCATAATTAACACATGTCTCCACACCACTTTTTGGTTTTGTAGGGCCTCCAGTTCATCCTATGGGAATGATAAATCTAGCCACAACATTCGGGAAGGAGCAAAGAAGCAAGACATCGATGGTGAATTATGTAGTGGTGAAGGCTCCATCAGCTTATAACATCATTATGGGCAGACCAGCACTAATCGAGCTCCGAGCTGTTATTTTGCCAGCCCACATCAGCCTAAAGTTTCCTACCATGGAGGGGGAGATAAAAAATGATGTAGAAACAACAAGCTGCTACACGACGATGGTAAACCGGAAGGGAGTTGAGTTGACACAAGCGGAGACAAGCTACATGTATTGATCTGTTTTATATTTTTCTTTAATACATCTATCAAAGCTTATCCATTTTCATATTTTGTTCATTTTATTGTTGGATGATTTGAATTTGCACTTGGTGGGTTCTTCTTTATGCAAGATAAAATTTTGACGCTTTGTTTTATAACATGAGAATGATGCTTGTCCTTTGCAGCCTCAGTGCAATTTTATTTAGTCCATAGGATGGACTAATTAAGACCCACATGTCGGACACAGCGTAATGTTATTATGTCCGCAGGACGGAAAAATTGAGATCTGCATGACAGACTCAGTGTACTTCAGTCCGTAGGATGGACAAGCTGAGATCCATTGGTCGGACTGAGCATAATTTTATTAGGTCCGCATGACGGAAAAACTGTGATCCGTAAGATAGACTCAATGTACTTAAGTCCGCAGGACGGACAAGCTGAGATCCGCAGGTCGGACTCAGCATAATTTTATTAAGTCCGTAGGACGGCCAAGATGAGATCCGTAAGTCGGACTCAGCGTAATTTTATTATGTCCGTAGGACGGACAAGCTAAGATCCGCAAAACAAACTCCGTGTACTTAAGTCCACAGGACGGACAAGCTGAGATCCGCAGGTCGGACTCAGCATAATTTTATTAAGTCTGCAGAACGCACAAACTGAGATCCACAGGACGGACTCAATGTACTTAAGTCCACAGTACGGACAAGCTGAGATCCACAGGTCAGACTTTGCGTAATTGTATTGAGTCCATAGGATGGACAAGCTGAGATCCGTAGGTCGGACTCAGTGTAATTTTATTAAGTCCGCATGACGGTCAAACTGAGATCCGCAGATCTGACTCAGTGTAATTAAGTCCATAGGATGGACAAGCTGAGATACACAGGTCGGATCCTGCATAATCTTATTATGTCTATAAGACGGACCAGCCGAGATCCACAGGACAGACTCAATGTGAAGTTATTATGTCCGTAGGACGGGCAAGCTGAGATCCGCAGGTCGGACCCATCGTAATCTTATTATGTCCGTAGGATGGACAAGCTGAGATCCGCAGGTCGGACTCTGTGTAATGTTATTATGTCCGTAGGATGGATAAGGTGAAATCCGTAGGTCAGACTCAGTGTGATTACACAGACTAGGAACGCTCTGTAAAAGGGACTCATACAGATCTATGTCTAAAGTTATTAAAGGAAACCTAAACGGGCCTAGAAAACACCTAATAATTAAGCTCAGTGTGCCCTTCAAAAATCATAAGTTATTGAAGGCCACACTGGGGGGCTAGGTCAGAAGATCAAAAAAGGCATGACGAAGTGCATTCAAGTACGTATTGCATTTAAAAAAGTACGGAGAAATTTTTTGAATAAATTTGCATATATATGATCCATCCATACACTTTTAAAAATAAATTTTTTGAATAAATTTGCATATATAAAGAACTAAGTCCCTGGAGTTAAACTCTGCTCTGGTCTTATAGCCGGATCCGACCTGGGCTAGCCCGTGGACCTCTGAAATATGACACGTTGAGCTTTATGGTTGGCCACAATGTCCACCCCTTTCCTGATGTCTTCCACACGATTGTTATAGAACTTACCCATACCCGACTTATACATATGTGCGTGAGAAAGATGAGCAGTATCCAGATCGGGGAACTGAACCAGGTCGTCGTTTATCCCCATGGTTTAAACCCCACAGGCTGCAGGGGCAAGCAATAAGTTCAGGGCCTGGAGAAATCCTGGTGAAGCTTTATACTCTTGAATTATACGGGCAGGGGCTGCGGTGAGCTTGGCCGCTAGAGCATCCTTCTCTACTCGTAGTTTGACGATGGCCTCCCCCATCTCGGACGTTTTGGCCAAGTGATTGATCACCGTGAAATTATTACAATAAAGTATATATTTATTTACCCCGAATTGTGCTCGATTACGGAATGATAGATGGATTATTGTATGAAATACTTATCAATTGTCTATAGTCTGTTCTTTGGTTAGTCATTCTGCATCTATACATTTTATCCCCAGATTTGATACTGTTTCATGTTATTTTCTGAACTTTTCAGATGTGCCAAGTCATGGAGCAAAGTGGGAACGAATCTGGGCTAAAATGAATGATTGGGTTGAAGTCATAAAGTCTGGAAGAAATCTACAGGGCCAAGAATCGAAGAAAAGAAGTCCGGCAACTGCGGCAACCCTAGCTGCAGCTGTGTGACTTGTTGGAAAATAAACGAAGCCACCATTGAGAGCATTAAGACGGTTATAGTTTACCTAGCTTAAGTCGGTTTTTAGACCTATGTAGAGGCTGTTCCGAATTGATTATGTATGAACTAGGTACACAATAGAGATTTGATAGTACACATTTTTTTACTTATGAAATAAAGTTTCTCTTGTGTTTTATTTCGTTTTCCTTTGGTTATCTCTTCTAAGCCATCAACTAGCTTGAGTTGATCAAGTTAGATCAACCGTCACGGAGGTATGAATCTTTGAACGTTCATTCATATTCTTCATTATGGTGGATTTACTTTGATTAACGCGATGTAATTAACATGCCTTCTTAAACAACTCGTAATTAACCAGAATTAGTCCGGATAGAACGATGAAATTCCAGAATTAGGAACCACCGCTCTCGTAATTACAGCGGTCTTTACCGCAATTGCGGCGTAACTTAGGTAACCCTTGAATCTGGAGATTCAGCGTCAGCTACGTTGATTGACTTATTAATGTACTATACTGTTTTGCAACTTCCGAATCAAAGATTCGACTGTGATTGACTTTTAATAATTTGACTTTCTCTATCCAGCAGAGAATTTATCCCATTCTTTGTATATCCGAAGATCGTGAAAATTATTCTGTGAAGGGTTGAGTAGGAAACCTCTCATTGAATATTGCATACGAAAATGCATTATCATCTTAACCAATAAGATGGATGGGATAATGCCACAACCTGTTCTCATGAAGCCGACCGAATTGAACTCTAAGAATATAGTCTACTTCTCTTTTCAGAGAAGCTTTGGCTCATCAGTTCATGACTTCAGATAACACATTGTTGCAGTGATACCTTTCATTGATGCTAACGTCTACTACTTTACCAATATTGATTCTCTGGTCTACAAAAGACTCATCAATATTTTTGGTCAAGCCTACACATTTCAAACATGTGACTTTTAATGACCTAGACGTTTGCTTTAATCCGCCAATGGATGTAAGCATGGGCAGCCAATCTGCCATTGGCTTTGAGCTAAAACCCTTATGTTCCGAATGAATTTAAACTCCATTGTACGACGAGAAAGTTTCAGGGCATCACCCCTGTTAGTCTTTCTGCTTTCTAGGAGTCAAGCAAGGATGAATGGTGAGAAAGTTTCAGGGCATCACCCCTATTAAACTATCTACTTCTCAGGGAATTACCCCTAGAACAATTGTTTTTACTTTGAAAACTGATCTTTCTCATTCATTCGCCTCTTCTACACGTAGATCCAATTACCCCCACTGGGCCGGAGCACTCAGGTGGTTCTACAAGAGTGAGAACAAACACGGAGTACCAAAACTCCACTTACAGGTTTATGGTTTTAACCAATATCCATTTTTATCAGAATCCTATACAGCCTTCAGAGAGACCATATGTTATCAATCACCACCAGAAGACTGTTAAGTCTGCATAATCACAGTGGGTCAATGGTTAAATTGTACTCCCAATGTATTTGGGTGGATTGATATTTTGATCTGGTATAGTAGTATTTAACAGCGTAACACCCAACAACCAATGTTGGATGTGGTATGATTAAATCAGATAGTAGCTTCTTGACTAACTTTACTTCAAGGTCAAAGGTTGTTATTTAAACTTCCATTGCTGTGACAGAATAACCGACACTATCCGATCTTAAGAAACTTATAACCAACCTTCACTCATTGCATTGAGACATTTTACGAACAGTCACCATCTGAACGTGTATGCAAAATCTCCAGTCCTATCTTCATGCACTAGTGCTAAATGCCTCTATTTGCGGAAGTGGAGCAAACGTACATCACTCTTTATCCACAAATTCATATGCATCTTCTAGGTAGGCTTCTCGGTATTATATAAAATGTAAACCATTATTTTGCAATCAATATCTTAATTGAGTTAAGCAGTGTATTGTAGCATATCAATAACTATATAAGGCAATCCATGGTTTATCATTTTAGTGAAAAATTTTCACTATGAGGCAGGCTAAGCGTCAGTGCCAAAAACTAAGCTATAGCCTATATCTGAGCATGGTATACTCTGTTGTCTGGTAATATCAGAGATTACTCCAAATATTCGGATAAACTAATCGGCGTTTCGAGTAGTTGTCAGACAAAAAATCAACCACTCAAAAGCTCCCACTAGCTTGTATCCTTCATAAGACCCCGAAGGTCAACATGAACAAGTTGTGATACTTCTTCAGTTCTATTGCCTTAGTCATTTTTTCTTTTAGATAGTGTTCTTAGACTGGGAAATTGGAATCACCCTTAGCCAGTCTTCATCTCTTATTTTTAGGATATATTCACTAATTAAAAGATGTTGAAGAATCATTTGTGTTATATATCTTATCTAAATATGGAAAACCATTTGTCTTAATAGTTTATGATGTGTTATATATACTTTTTCAATATTATTTTGTGGTTTTGACTTTATCAAACAAAAGTCCGAGTCTCAGAATCATACAACAAACGTCATATTCACATTGTCTAAGGCAACTATATCATCGATGTGAAGTGAATACATTTGTTCCAACAAATCTGAAAACAAAAATTATAGTTCTACGATATTCAATGATTAAAATCCAAAATTTCTTTCATTATATCACTCCCACTATCTTAGCTGAAATACTGCTCGTTCTCTACTCTTTTATCATGAATGCCCGGCTACCTTATTCTTGCAAAAGAACTTTAGCTTCCGAGTCAAATTACTCAGTTAAGAAAGTCTCTAATGATTCATAGGTTAGTAATCCGAAATTTCTTTCCTTATCCTATGCTTTCTTCCATTAATGCTTCGGTTTAGCCTTTAACTTATTTAGGTTAGATGACTGAGACTCGTAGATGTTTACTTTCCCATTCATGGCTTTCTTTAAGGGAAATGGCCATGAACTAGCAGTTTATTTGAGTAGACACTACTCGTGAACCGTGGGATGTCTAGTGAGATTGATACCAAATCATTCTCATCATCTTTGAACTAATTTCGGCTGTCTCTCATTCAACACGAGTGACATACTCGATTTATGAGTTCAACTTTCTTGCAACTTTTCCACTTATATGAATTCGTCTAGTCAGTTTTATCGTTTAGCAGTTTAGATACCTTGAGATGATATGTAGTTGCGAAAATAAATTATGACAGTAATATAAATCAAATCATACACCACAACAAATAATAAATTTTAGGAATTATAAACGTGATATCATGCATGTAGTTTATCCTACCATTCCAAGAATTTAATCTCACACCTACAGTGCCGCCTTAGAGTAGGTCAAAGAGGTGACGATTAAATTGAGACAATCTCTCTCAACAATTAAGTAAGAATCGGACATCTTCATTTAATTGTTGATTACGTTCCTTTCTCAGCCAAAATATTTCCCAAAATATCCTTGTGAGTGTAACCTACTATTTCAGATCTCAAAGTACGCCCCGAGTATGCCGCCTTAGGGTCGGTCACTGACCCAACGAGTACCCAAAATCCTATCCATTTGGAGACCAAGCCATGCATTTTGATAGTGGTGAAGGCCATCCTTAGGGGGCCGAAATCAAAGCGGCACGAGTCGTCACCATTCTCTCTCTTGCTTGTGTCAATAGTAGAGGCCGTAGGGTCGGTTGTCACCTTCCCTCCTCCCACTCGATATTTTGAAAAATAGGTAGTCTCATTAGGATTTTCAGAAATTCTTTACAATCCGAAAAACAATAAATCATGAACATTTAAATTAATCCTCCCACTATTTTATCGGTTTCAAATACCGTCTAACTAGGGTCACTATATTCATGATTTTCCAATTTTATGGTTTTATAAAAATTCCTTGAGTAGACACTACACAATTTAAAAATCCCCAAGAATTTTATATTCCTAATACATTAGGACATATGAATTTCCCAATAATTCGAAAACAATAAATCACAAAATTTAAAGCTCCCACTAGTTTATCGGTTCCAAAAATGGTCTAACTAGTGACACGATATTAATGAATCTCCAAATTTCCGAATATTTAGAAATCTCTTGGGTAAACACTTCACAATTAAAATTCACCAATGAATTTTATAGTCCTAATTTTGTCATTATAAAAATTTAGGATCTCAGAAATTTTTTCCATAATCCGAAAACAATAAATCATGGAAAGCAATCACCAACTTATCGGTTTCAAATACCGTCTAGTTAGTGTTTGGCTTTTCATGATTTTCCAAATTCTCGTTTATCAATATTATTTTTATATGGCCACTACATAATCAAAATTCTCAAAGAATTTTAGATCCAAAATCAAATTTACCCAGTAAATTTTATTTTTATCATGTGAATTTTATATCCAGATAAAATTTCGTTTTTTCCATTAATTTAATTAATTACATAAATTAATCTAAATTAATTACTTGATCATACATGTCTAATTAATGTCAAAATTAATTATCTGCATGTATGCATATGCCAGGAGTAGAATTCATGAACATGATGCATGACATGTTATGACATGGTTATATCACATAAATAATCACAAAAAACAAATGCAAAAAATAATCCACTGAGATGGACCGTTGGTACCCCCGAATTTAATCTATTAAATAGAAAAAAGTCCTAAACCCAATTTTTTGGATTTACTAAATTCTACCAAATGAAACCAGACACCGCATCTATATGTTTCAGCCGAACAAAGTCTTCAACATCATTCCCCATAGCCGAACTAGTTAACGCGCTGTGCTCCTTCCTGCACGTCGTGTGTTTGATTCTTGGATGTTGCAGTTGTTTAAGCTTTTTCCAGATTTTCGACATGGAACGAAAATGCATTCAAGGTGTTTCGAACACCAGATCTCCAAAAAGCCGGAAAAAATTGAATTAAAAACATCCCATGAGACTTGAACCATAGTCTCAAATATTTATTCTTCAATGCTTGAGCACTGCACCACCATGTTATCCATTGATGAAAGCTTCGAACTTGATATAGCAGCAGATCCGAAATAAAACAACTATTTTTCTAGGAAATTAAATCAACAACAAGTTACATAATTTCCTATACCCGAAAAAACAAGTTCACAACAGATCTAATGGATAAACAATACCAACCCCAATCCATCTCGTCAATCAAGAACATTCAACATGCATATATATATATATATATATTAAAAATATATAAAATACGCAATTTTTATTCAATTCCACTCCTTATTAATTAATGATACAATCAAGATTGCAAAATCGATGTAACCTGGTTCTGCTACCACTTGCTGGATATACAGAAACCCGAACCTGGATCCGATCCATAATTGGATCGTCATATCTGATTCACAGTACCGATCGAGACACTCGATCATACACAACGTAAGCAACGAATTAGATTCGTATGCGATTTTACCACGATTTAATTCACATATGATTAATTAATTAACTACAAGAAGGTTTAGGATTACACAACCGAATCGAGATGTCGATTGTATCTCAACGCGACGACTGGTGGACGTCCATCCCGTATTCGAACCTCCTCGAATATGCCTTCAAGAAAAACCTAGTTTTTCTCCTTCCCAATGGCTAAGACAAGAAAACAAAATTTCTCTCTTTTCTATAAAATATGGCGTTGGAATCAATCTATTTTGTTTTGGAAGAAACTCTTTTTATATAGGCTAATAACCAAATAGTTTGTGAGTTTTTATACACACATAATTATCTTTTCATTTAAGGAAAAAAAACCTTTATCCAATAGGAAAACAAATTTCCTATTTATCCAATAAGAAAACTAATTCCTTATTTATAATTATTTAACACATAAATAATTATATTTTCCACATTATAATTAATTAGGAGAAATTTTTTCCCCAAAATCAAATAAAGTGGCACCATTTTTTTTTATGTCAATTGGGATAATAGAAAATTTCTATTCTATATTACATATTATTTACCTACTAAATAATATCCGCATATTCATTAAATAGACCAACTATTTAATTTATTCTTGAGGTTACAAAATACAAGAATTCACTCGCGTGTTAGGAGCCAACCCGGGGACCATAGACATATAACAGTAGCTACAATAAATTGAATAAAATATTCTACGAACATATCACTTCTATTCAACTTATAAATTCCGGAATTACGCCACCATAAATCTGAAACTGAACTCTATCGATTATAGATATAACATATTCTCAAAGTGTCGAGTCAATAAATTTCCATTGATATAATCATTACATATAGACTAACCTTCCATAGACTAATCATTACATATATCCGTAATGAAGCGGAAATGTTTCCGTAAACCTTCTTCATTACATCTTATCCTTATTTACCATTAACCCACTAGTGATCAATTACTTCACCACCAATATGAACTCCGCGGATCGATCAGTTTCTTGGGTTAACAAATAAGGAGATTGTCTTTCTACTTCTTGTAGGAAGGAATGTATTCTGTATCTGTGAGACAAACATTCCTCACTCATTCAAGAATAGTGCCAACATGAAAGTGATTCTGATCGCGCCTCTTAGCAATCCTTAACGAATACATCAAACCCTATCTTGAAACAATCAGGAGTCTGCAATCACTTTAGGATTAAGGTTAGTCCATTTATGATCATCTTGTGATTTAATAAGATTTCTCAATCACAGAATTATATGAGAAATGCAGATTAAATCGGTCCAGTCCTATATTACTACATCATATATAAATGGCCCACTTAGATAACGAATATCGACGTTCCGGATAAGACGGTCACACCATAAAGTGTTCCGGGCGCATTAATGGTGGTTTAATCAATAGACCCCATACTTTGATTATGTTCACCACGGACATACAGTTCAAGTGTATAACCATAAACTTAATCCTAACGTGTGACACACACTAAGTTATATAGCTACATATGATACAAATTGGGGTTTTCAGTAGTATATTACTTACAAGCACGAAGCAAGTAATAAGATGGGAATAAATCTGTCATTTATTAATTCTAAAAATAATTACATAAATTGTCATTCGGGCGCTAATTCCAACAAGCTCCCACTTTCCCGTAAGGACAAGTCATAACTGTATTTCGGACACAACATCTAACAATCTCCCACTTGCCCGTAAAGACAAGGAACAATTGTTTTTAGAGCAGAACACCCTTATTTTGTCTATCCACAACATTCTCCCACTTGCTATAAAGCAGATGAGACATATCTCTCAATTTAATACCCGCTAAACGCTTATCAGTGACATTAGATGCCATGCGACATAGATAAACTGATCAAGAGGTTGTTGGTTTTGAGGAGATCTTTTAGACCGACACGTCGCCTCTCTACACGATCTTTCTGATCAGATGGTACTCCTCAATATGTTTTTGACCTCTTGTGATTGCGAAGAACCTATTTTATAAGCTACCTCTCCATTGTTGTCACAGTGAAGTGATATCGACTTACGCAGACCTGGAATTATTCCCAGTTTAGCAAAGAACCTTTTCGATCCATATCGCCTAGCTAGCTGCTCCAGAAGCTGCTATGTATTTGACTATCAAAGTCAAATCACTAAAAAACAATAGATTTTGCGACGGAAGATTACCGTCGCAAACAAGAGTTATTCCGTCGCAAACCCTAGTTTGCGGACGGATTTTGACAATTTTCTTTGTCGCATTTTTTAGTCATAAAACCCGATTTTGCGACGGGTTTTCCGTCGCAAATTGTTTGCGACGGCTTTTGCGACGGCTTTTGCGACGGATAATAACGTATTTTATTTTATTTTTTAATTATAATGTCCGTCGCAAAGAAATGTATAGTCCGTCGCAAATAACAAATAGCGACGGAAATATTCCGTCGCAAACATGTAAAATTGCGTCGCAAAAATGTATCATCCGTCGCAAAAAAATGTATAATCCGTCGCAACTTATTTTTATTAAATAATTTATTTATTTTTAGATCTTTTCATATCCGTCGCAAAATGAGCCTTTTCCGTCGCCAAATACCATATTGCGACGGATATATTCCGTCGCAAAAAATAAAATTAAACAGAAAATTATGGCTGTTTTGCAGGAGACGGCCAAACCACCGCTGCAAAACAGCCTTAATTTTCCCCGGTAGCATTACAATTGCTACCGGCTATCAACAACAACAATATAAACGGGAATACGATATCAAAGGGGATATGTCAAAAAATACGTCAAAGGGGAAATGTCAAAAAATACGTCAAAGGGGATACGATAAGCCAAAATAAATAAAAATGTATCAAAACAATGTCACCCAGTCAGACCCGGTGTACTACCTAAACCCACGTCACCTCCTCCAGGTCCATGATCAGAATGGTCATCTCTGTGCCGCCTCGTACCCGGGTTGCATCCTCGGGAGGATCTTTGCCTAACCATTTGGGTAATCCACGCCTCCATCTCTGCGCTAGTCTGTCATCCCGACGCTTTTCTGTCTCTCTCTAGCTCCTCCAACCTCGCTGGGTTTCGCGTGATGCAGTCTGTCTGCCTCTCGCCATCTCCACGGGTGAGGCGGGTGATTATGCCCGAGAGTATGTCTCGGCGGATGAGTGTCGAGCGGCCAGCAGTTCGTCAGTAGTACATGGAGGCGGTGACCCCATGCCAAAAACTCTCCCTTCTTGTCGTAACCACCAGCCAAGCCGTCAGAATAAAGACGCGACTCGTCGACGAGGGTGTCAGTGCGTCTCTGGGCTTTTTCTTCTTCGAGGTGAAGACGTCCCGCAAAGTATGATATAAATTTGTTAGTAACAATAATTACATGATATATATATAATGTATATATAATATTTAGAATACATAACGTACCATGATTTTCTCAAACTTCCTCGAGACGAAGTTGCCCGACTTCTTCTTCTTCGAACTACTCACCGAGATCACCGATCGATAGGGCGCCTCTATTGTCCTCCATGGCCCGAGCGAAATCGATAACGCCGCGTCGCCCATAGCATGTGTCCTGTGGATCTTTCCTTCCTCACCGGATCCAGAAGCTCGGTTTAGCTTCTTTTTCGTAGATGTTTCCTGGAACGCCTATTCCGACATAAGATAAACAAGTTAGTACATACATATATATATATATATAAAACAAGTATTGTTAATTAAATATTGAATAATTGCTTACGGGACTCCCAATCCACTCCTCGAATCGAGCGGAGAATATCCAGAGGGTCATCCAAAGCCGAGCACGGGGTTTGTTTGAGCCCGATACATATAATCGGGGACCCTGTTGATAGCATACCGCTCAAAAGCTTCCTCAACCAGCGCCGTGGGTGAATGGAAAGTGAAATGACCTCGCAACATAGTTATATATATATATATGTTATATGTATAGTTATAATTATAGTTATATTTATATATAGTTATATTTATATGAACGACGTACTCTAAATGCTGTTCCACCACCTATCCTCCGCCGCTTCCTGGTCGGGCATTATGCCACGTGGTGGCAAAAGTGTTGAAGCCGCTGACTTATCTAACTAATACACATAAGTAAGCATTTTCCTAACTTATCTAACTAATACACATAAGTAAGCATTTTCCTAACTTATAATTACAACACATATATATCTATAAATATATACTACATATGATACACTATATAAAAAATATAAAAAAAATAACTATAAAAACCGGCAATCCAAGGTGCAAGGAACTACCCCTACCGCGTCTACCTCTACGACATCTATTTGACACAGTAAAATGACGTTTATACTAATCTAAATGCAATTATAATAAAAAGGCGTTTATACTAATTAATAATATGTGCAAGGAAAGCAAGATTTTCTCTGTAGATCTCGTAACTCACGGGTTTGCAATAGATCCCCTAACTATTGAGATTTGCAAGAGCACCTCTAACTACACCGACCTCAAGCAATTTCTTTGTTTGCTAAGCCGAGTAACTACAACACCTTCTTCGAAGCGTAAAAAGTGCAGCAAAGTAAGTGGACCTGCCAAAAAAAAAAGTTAGGTAAGTATAGCCGCACACCAAATTGCGTTTTCTTTATATGGTTGGAAAGCTCAGAATGCAAGCTACAAAACGCATATTTCAGATCTCATTTTCATCCATCACACATCACACACCATGTCAAACAAAAACGCATCAGATATTGAAAATCTGTTTTACAGCTTTCTGATGTGGTTTTGTGTCGAACTTTTGAGTACCCTATACTACTTGGAATGAGCTGAATTTTTGATGTGTTATATATTGCATATAGGGGTACATTTTTCATTGAGAAACCATTCTGGTTTGAGGCCTTTATAATAGTTAAAAGTTGGTCACAAACTGCTTAGTCAAAACTGTCCGGCTGGGAGCTAATTAGGCTGTGTGGTGTTTTTGAATGTCGGGTTGAAGCCCAAACGAGCTGAAAATTTAAGGGATTATAATTCAGAATATTATGAGCATTTTATCTTCTTAGACCAACTGATTTTGAGTTCGTTACGATAGTAAGAAAGTGAGATAAACATAGGTCAAAAGTTCATCAAAAAAATGAACTTTCATCCAAAATCTAAACACAAAACAATCAAAACCCCAAACCACCCATCACCAAGCACCAACCGAGCAAACATCACATAGCATCACCACAACCAACATTCAATAAGATCCTTAGTTTTTTTTTTTTCTCTTAAATCAGTTTCTTTTATATGCAAACATCACATAGCATCACATATATATCTATAAATCTATACTACATATGATACACTATATAAAAAATATAAAAACGAAATAAAAATATACATATACCATATATATATACATATACATATACATATACATACATACATAAAAATATACATATAATACATACATAAAATATATATATATACATACATAAAATAAATATACATATACATACATACATAAAAATATATATATATATACATATACAATATATATATACATATATATATATATATATATATATATATATAAAAAAAAAAAAAAAAATATACATACATATACAATATATATATATATATATACATACATATATATATATATATATATATATATATAAAAAACGAAATAAAAAAATATATACATACATATACAAGTGGGGAGGGGAGGGGGAAATCGGGTCTAGGGAGAGGGGAGGGAGGGGAGGAAGAGCATACTGTGGGTGGTGTGGCGGTGGTGGGAGGAGGTGGCGTTGCCGGAAGAGCTTCAGAGGAGGTGGGGGGGGCGGCGGGAGAGAAGAGGGAGATAAAGAAGTGAAATGAGGAAGAAAAGGGGGAAATGCGACTGATATCCGCCATTTTGCGACGGAAACTAATGTCCGTCGCAAAAAAAAACCTAATTCCGTCGCAAACATGTGCATACAGAATAATGAAATAATTTATAAAAATTTATTAAATATTCCGTCGCAAACAATAAAAATTCCGTCGCAAAACTCCGTTTTGCGACGGCTATTAAAGTCCGTCGCAAAGTTTATCTAAATTTAGAATAATAAAATAATTTAATAAAACTTTTATTCGATGGTCCGTCGCAAAATGATAAAAATTCCGTCGCAAAATTGCCCGCCAAGTGAAAAAATCGGTCCCGCCAAGTGTCCCGTCGCAAACATTAAAATATCCGTCGCAAACGTAAATTTGCGACGGGAAATAAGTTCCGTCGCAAAAATGCCGTCGCAAAACTGCTGTTTTTTTGTAGTGAATGGTGATGCTGGATTGCTCCAGACTATAGCCCCATCACAATGACTAAACACTGATCCCGAGATCGACTTACGATCTTTTTAATCGGACTAAAAGTCAGAATCAGTGTAATCAACATTACTCAGGTTTGTACCCGAATATACACGCATATTTTTCCTCGTTCTCCTGAAGATACTTAAGGATGTATTATACTTCTTTCTGACTCCCGAATCCAAGATTCGACTGTAATTGACTTTTAATAATTTGACTTTCTCTATCCAGCAGAGAATTTATCCTATTTTCTCTATATCTGAAGATTTTGAGAATTATTCCGTGAGGGGTTGTGTAGGAAATCTCTCGTTGAATATTGCATATGAAAATGCATTATCATCTTAACCAATAAGATGGATGGGATAATGCCACAACTTGTTCTCATGAAGTCGACCGAATCGAACTCTAAGAATATAGTCTACCTCTATTCAAAGAAGCATTGGCTCTCCAGTTCTTGACTTCAGATAACACATTGTTGCAGTGTTACCTTTCATTGATGCTAACGTTTACTACTTTACCAATATTGATTCTCTGGTCTATAAAAGACTCATCAATATTTTTCGTTAAGCATGTGACTTTTAATGACCTAGAGGTTTGCTTTAATCCACCAATGGATATAAGCATAGGCATCCAATCTGCCAATGCCTTTGAGCTAAAACCCTTATGTTCCGAATGAATCCAAGCTCCATTGTACGACAAGAAAGTTTCAGGGCATCACCCCTGTTAATATTTTTTCATTCTAGGGAGTCAGGCAAGGCTGAATGGTGAAAAAGTTTTAGGGCATCATCCTTATTGAACTATCTACTTCTCAGGGAATTGCCCCTAGACCGCTTGGTTTTGCTTTGAAAATTGATCTTTCTCATTCATTCGCCTCTTCTACACATAGATCCAATTACTCCCACTGGGCCTGAGATACTCAGGTGGTTCAACAAGAGTGAGAATAGACCCGGAGTACCAAAACTCCACTTACGGATTTATGGTTTTAAACCAATATCCATTTTTATCAAAATCCTATACAGCCTTCAGAGAGACCATATGTTATCAATCACCACCAGAAGACTGTTAAGTCTGCATAATCACAATGGGTTAGTGGTTAAATTGTACTCCCATTGCATTTGGGTGGATTGATATTCTGATATGGTATATTAGTATTTATCAGTGTAGCCCCCAACAACCAATGTTGGATGTGGTCTGATTAAATCAGATAGTAACTCCTTGACTAAATTTACTTCAAGGTCCAATGTTGTTATTTAAACATTCTTTCAGAAAGGCTATGACAAAATAACCGTCACTATCCGATCTTAAGAAACTTATAACCAACTTTCACTCATTGCATTAAGACATTTCACGAACAGTCACCATCTGAACATGTATGCAAAATCTCCAGTCCTAACTTCATGCACTAGTGCTAAAGGCCTCTATTTGTGAAAGTGGAGCAAACGTACTTCACTCTTTGTCAACAAATTCATATGCATCTTCTAGGTAGGCTTCTCGGTATTATATAAAATGTAAACTATTATTTTGGCAGTCAATATCTTAATGAGTTAAGCTGTGTATTGTAGCATATCAATAAATATACAAGGCAATCCATGGTTTATCCTTTTAGTGAAAACTTTTCAGTCTGAGGCATGCTGAGCATCAGTGCCAAAAAGTATGCTATAGGTTATATCTGAGCATGGAATACTCTCTTCTCTGTTAATATCAGAGATTCCTCCAATTATTCAGATAAACTAATCGGCGTTTCGAGTAGTCGTCAGACAAAAAATCTACCACTCAAAAGCTCCCACTAGCTTGTATCCTTCATAAGACCCAGAAGGTCAATATGAACAAGCTGTGATACTTCTTCAGCTCTATTACCTTAGTCATTTTTTCTTTGAGGTAGTGTTCTTAGACTGGGAAATAGGAATCACCCTTCGCCAGTCTTTAGATATTATCTTTAGGATATATGCACTAATTAATAGATGTTGAATAATCGTTTATCTAAATACGGAAAACCATTTGTCTTAATAGTTTATGATGTGTTACATATACTTTTTCAACATTATTTAGTGGTTTTAACTTTATCAAACAAAAGTCTGAGTCTCAGAATCGTACAACAAATGTCATATTCACTTTGTTTAAGGCAACTGTATCATCGATGTGAAGTGAATCCATTTGTTCCAACGAATCTGAAAACAATAATTATATTTCTACGATATTCAAGGATTAAAATCAGAATTTTTTCCATATATCACTCCCACTATCTTAGCTGAAATAACTGCTCGTTGTCTACTCTTTAATCATGAATGCCCAACTACCTTATTATTGCAAAAGAACTTTAGCTTCCGAGTCAAATTACTCGATTAAGAAAGTCTCAAAGGATTCATAGGTTAGTAATCCAAAATTTATTTCCTTATCTTATGCTTTCTTTCAATAATGTTTCGGTTTAGCCTTTAACTTATTTAGGTTAGATGACTTATACTCGTAGACGTTTACTTACCCATTCTTGGATTTCTTTAAGGGAAATGGCCGTGAACTAGCAGTTCATTTGAGTAGACACTACTCGTGAACCGTGGGATGTCTAGTGATATGGATACCAAATCATTCTCATCATCTTTGAACTAATTTCGGTTGTCTCTCATTCAACACGAGTGACTGGAGTGACATACTTATCAATGGCACTTAAGTTTGTAGGTCCAAGAGGAATATCCTCTACCGAAAATTAATTGCATTCTTGATTTATGAGTTCAACTTTCTTGCTACTTTTCCATTTAAAAGAAGTCATCATTAGTTAGTTTTATCGTGTTTAGCAGTTTAGATACCTTGAGATGATAAGTAGTTGTGAAAATAAATTATGATAGAAATATAAACCAAATCATACACCACAACAAATAAAAAGTTTTAAGAATTATAAACGTGATGTCATGCATGCAGTTTATCCTACCATTCCAAGAATTTAATCTCACACCTAACATTTAATTGTTGATTACCTTCATTTTTCAGCCAAGATATTTCCAAAAATATCCTTGTGAGTGTAACCTACTGTTTCAAATCTCAATGTACGCCCTGAGTGTGCTGCCTTAGTGTCGGTCAGTGACCCGATGAGTACTCAAAATTCTATCCTTTCGGAGACCAAGCCATGCATTTTGATAGCGTTGAAGGCCATCCTTAGGGGTCCGAAATAAAAGCGGCACGAGGCGTCACCATTTTCTCACTTGCTTGTGTCAACAATAGAGGCCATGGGGTCGGTTGTCACCTTCTCCGCTCACACTCGTTATTTTGAAAAATAGGTAGTCTCATTAGGCTTTTTAGAAATTATTCACAATCCGAAAAACAATAATTAATGAACATATAAATTAATCCCCACACTAGTTCTTCGGTTCCAAATACTGTCTAACTAGGGTTACTATATTCATGATTTTCCAATTTTATGGATTTATAAAAATTTCTTGTGTAGACACTACACAATTTAAAATTCACCAAGAATTTTATAATCCTAATACATTAGGACTTATGAATTTCCCTATAATTCGAACACAATAAATCACGAAATTTAAAGGTCCCAATAGTTTATTGCTTCCAAATATCGTCTAACTTGTGACACTGTATTCATGATTTTCCAATTTTCCGAATATTTATAAATCTCTTGTGTATACACTACACAATGAAAATTTACCAATGAATTTTATTGTCCTAATTTTGTTATTATAAGAATTTAGGATCTTAGAATTTTTTCCATAATCCGAAAACAATAAATCATGGAAAGCAATCATCAACTAATCGGTTCCAAATACCATCTAGTTAGTGTTCGGTTTTTCATGATTTTCCAAATTTTCGATTATCAAAATTATTTTTAAATAACCACTACAAAATCAAAATTCTCAAAGAATTTTAGATCCAAAATCAAATTTACCTAGTCAATTTTATTTTATCATGTGAATTTTATATCTAGATAAAATTCCGTTTTGTCAATTAATTTAATTAATTACATAAATTAATCTAAATTAATTACTTGTTCATACTTGCCTAATTAATGTCAAAATTAATTATCTACATGTATGTATATTCTAGGAGTGGAATTCATGATTATGATGGATTACATGTTATGACATGGTTATATCACATAAATAATCACAAAAAAAATGCGAAAAATAAATCACTGAGATGGACCGTTGGTACCATGTATCTAATTTATTAAATAGAAAAAAGTCCTAAACCCAATTTTTTGGATTTACTAATTTCTACCAAAAGAAACCAGACACCGCATCTATATGTTTCAGTCGAACAAAGTCTTCAACATCATTACCCATATCCGAACTGGTTAGCGCGTTGTGCTCCTTCCTGCACGTCGCGTGTTTGATTCTTGCCTGTTCCAGTTGTTTTATCTTTTTCCAGATTTTCGGGAAAAACCTTGAACGAAAACGCATTCAAGGTGTTTCGAACACCAGATCTCCAAAAAGCCAAAAAAATGAATTAAAAACATCCCATGAGACTTGAACCCTAGTCTCAAATATTTATTCTTCAATGCTTGACCACTGCACCACCATGTTATCCATTGTTGAAAGCATCGAACTTTAAAGATATAGCTGCAGACCCGAAAAAAAAAACAACTATATTTCTAGGAAATTAAATCAACATAAAGTTACATAATTTTCTATACCCGAAAAAACAGGTTTACAACAAATCTAATGGATAAACAATACCAACCCCAATCCATCTCGTCTACCAAGAACATTCAACACGCATATATATTAAAAATATATAAAAGATGCAATTTTTATTCAATTCCACTCCTTATTAATTAATTATGCAATCAAGATCTCAAAATCGCATTAACCTGGCTCTGATACCACATGCTGGACAAAAAGAAATCCGAACCCAAATCCGATCCATAATTGGATCGTCAGATCTGATTCACAACACCGATCTATTCAATTTTACCACGATTTAATTCACATGATTAATTAATTAACTACAAGAGGGTTTAAGATTACCCAACCGAATCTAGATGCCGTGATCTTCCGGATTGTATCTCCATGCGACGACTGGTGGACGTCCATCCCGTATTCGAACCTCCTCGAATATGCCTTCAAGAAAAACTTAGTTTTTCTTCTTCCCAATGGCTAAGACAAGGAAACAAAATTTCTCTCTTTTTCTATAAAATATGGCGTTGGAATCAATCTATTTTGTGATGGTAGAAACTTTCTTTATATAGGCTAATAACCAAATAGTTTGAGAGTTTATCTTATACACACATAATTATCTTTTCCTTTAAGGAAAAAAAAACCTTTATCCAATTAGGAAAACAAATTTCCTATTTATCCAATAAGAAAACTAATTCATTATTTATAATTATTTAACACATGAATAATTTATATATTCCACATTATAATAATTAGGAGAAATTTCTTTTCCCAAAATCAAATAAAGTAGTGCCATTTTTTATGCCAATTGGGATAATAGAAAATGTCTTTTCTATTTTACATATTATTTACCTAATAAATAATATCCGCATATTTATTATCTAGACAAACTATTTAATTTATTCTCGAGGTTCCAAAATATGAGAATTCACTCGCGTGTTAGGAGCCAACCCGGGGACCATGGACCTATAACCAGTAGCTACAATAAACATCGAACATATCATTTCTATTCAACTTATTAATTCCGGAATTACGCCACCATAAATCCGAAACTGAACACTCTCGATTATAGATATAATTTATTCTCAAAGTGTCGATAAATAAGTTTCCATTGATATAATAATTACATATAGACTAACCCTCCATAGACTATCAGTAATGAAGTGAGAATGTTTCCGTAAACCTTCTTCATTACATCTTATCCTTATTTACCATTAACCCACTAGTGATTAATTAGTTCATAGCCAATATGAACTCCGTGGATCGATCAGTTTCTAGGATTAACAAATAAAGGGATTGTCTTTCTACTTCCCGCAGGAAGGAATGGATTCCGTTTCTGTGAGACACACACTCCTAACTCATTCCAGAATAGTGCCAAAGTAAAAGTGATTCGGACCGCGCCTCTTGGCAATCCTTAACGAACACATCAAACCCTATCTTGAAACACGCAGGAGTCTGCAATCACTTTAGGATTAAGGTTAATCTATATATGATCATCTTGTGATTTAATAAGATTTCTAAATCACGGAATTTTTTAGGAACATCTTATTATGTTTTGATGATGGCCATACTAGCGGTTATAGTAAACTTGAAAATAAGTTCAAATTCTATGTATAAGTCTTTACTTATAGTCTGACATGTTGTATAAGTTGAGTCAGAAAAGTATTGTACTAGATGATAGGACGACAAAGTGAAATCAGATGTTCGGCAAAGTAAAAGCGGCCAAGTACCGGCAGAGAAGCATGAAGACATATGGTCTGACTTATAACCAAGGAAGTCTGTGATGACCTTGGATAAGTCTAAGTTACATTCCAAGTGATGAAACTCAATGTTTAAATATGGTGTACACTGATCTCACACAAATCAAGGATCAGTGAAGTACAAAGATTCTCCTAAACTAAAAAGAATAAAGGAAATAGTGAATCGGCAAAGTGAACTGACTATCGGTTAAGTAATGACAAAGCAGTGAAGGAAGATCTAATCGGCAAAGTCAGAAAGATCACTTAACCGTTCAGGGAACGGCCAAGTAAACTTTACTTGATCAGATTTTGAAATATGAAGAAAATTCAGAGGATCAAGCATTAAATGCACAATCAATTGAGGATCAATCAAGGACGGATTTTCTGATAAACCTTTGAAGAAAAATCCGATCACTAAAATCAACGAGGATTTAATTAAGGGGGAATCAATAATAAAATCAAGGATTATTCCCCTCATTAATAAAGCCAACAAATGGAAATTCAAATCAAGGATTATCAAGGCTATAAATAGAAGGCATTGACAGACAAGAAAAAACACACAAGAGATCGATTAAGTTTGATAATTTACAAGCACAAACTCTATCAAATTGAATCTGTGCTGAAAGTGAAACATCTAGTGATCAACTCAAAACTCAGAACAACAACTCCAACATCAAGCATTGAGTCTGATCAACAAGTTTTGTGAATCTAATGCACTTCAATCAAGCAACTGAATCAGAGCCATCTGAGAAGGAGTTGTGTTTGTGATAGCTGCTAAAGGATTTGTTCCCAAAGAGAAGTGAAAGAGACTGAGTCACTGAAGCTTTTGAAGCCAGGGAGTGATGTTCTTAAAGATCGTGAAGCTTGTGTAGTCAAGGACAATCAGGCTATTGTATCTGTGAAAACAATAGTGAAATTCCTTCAATCATCATAGGAGAAGAGTGGATTAAGGGATTACACCACCCTGAACCACTATAAACCTTTGTGTCAATTTACTTTTAGCAATTTACCTTACTACATTTATTTAGTTGCTTAAATTATATCATATATCTGTGATTGCATAAACTACTTTGAAACAACATATTAGGAAGGGACTTATCCGCTGCCCAAAAGCTTTTAAATACAAGAAAAGTTTTTGAAGACTCCACTATAGTCATTCACCCCCCCCCCCCCCTCTGACAATATTTTTATCCTTCTCTAGGGCCAACAGAATTATATGAGAAATGCAGATTAAATCGGTCCAGTCCTATATGACTACATCATATATAAATGCCCCACTTAGACAACCAATGTCGACGGTCCGGATAAGACGGTCACACCATAAAGTGTTATGGGCGCATTAATGGTGGTTTAATCAATAGACCTCATACTTTGATTAAGTTCACCACGGACTTACAGTTCAAGTGTATCACCATAAACTTAATCCTCACGTGTGACACACACAAGTTATATGGCTACATATGATACAACTTGGGTTTTTTAATTAGTAGTGTATTACTTACAAGCACGAAACAAGTAATAAGATGAGAATGAAAATCTGTCATTTATCAATTCTAAAAACAATTACATAAATTGTCTCTTGGGCACTAATTCCAACAAACGTCATATAGGCGTCTACTGTCATATTAAAGAATTAGATAACTCCAGAAGATTGCACCCGTAGCTAAAACTGAGTTAAACACGTGTTTTGGTTAAATCTTGGTCAATACGAGGAAAAATAGTTATAAGGGTTAATTACACCACGTTAGGAGATCGGTAAGCAGAGATAAACCAACTTTACTTTCTATTTCTTTGTTGGTCGAAGACCATTATTTCTAGTTAGTTTGATGGATGTATTGAATGAGTAATTTTGTCTCTGTGGGATTGATCTTGACTCGCTTCTACTATACTACGATTGACCTAGTACTCTTGCTAGTATTTCGTGTGTGTTAGTGGCCTACACGGGACGATCATGTTTTTGGCGCCATTGCTGGGGACAAATGCCAATTCAATCAATATATTCAATAAATCTAAATATGAATTTTTGTTTTTCAGTCTGTTAAATTTTATTTATCGAGTCTAGAGTCTGTTTTGCATAAACCCTGCACTATTTACGATCGAAAAAGTTAAAACCGGTCCCGAAGTTGCGACAGGTGCTTCCATAATTGTGAGACATGGAACGACCCTTTTTGTTCCCTCCACTATGTTTCTGTGTTTATCCATATATGTTACTAGGCCCGCAACATTTGGGGCTTGACCTAGCTGAGGCGGGAATTTTTTTACAGTGTTTTTGTTTTGTTCTCTTGCAGATAGTGCAAAACACTTTCGACTTTCTCTCATAAGGACAAGTAGGAATTTCCAGCCAATCAATCACCATGCCTCGACATCAAAGATACGTATGAAATCAAAGACCAATATACATGTATCCTGGTTCGAAGGTTTACGAGAAATATCTGAGAGACTAGAAAAGAGTAGCGGAGGAAGAAGCTGCTAAGGCCAAAAAGAAAATAGAAGCTAATCTTAAAGAGTACGAGGACTTCCGTAAAGGTAACTGTGTTAATGAAATTAGTTCTGAATCTGAATCTGACCCGGAGGAAGACTTGGGCTGTTTTAGTGACCCTGATGATGTCTTGAGATTAACGGAAGATCATCCTGACTGTGATGTGATAGAAAAATTAGAAGATCCAGGCATAATTAGACTTTCTATAACTGTTAATAGAAGATCATTAGGGTTAGGACTGTGTGATTCTGGCTCTAGCAGCAACATAATTCCACTTTCTCTTTGTCAATTAGTCGGATTCGATGTGAACATGAGTGAGACTAGGGAGATGTGTTTTGTTGACCGGCAGTGAATATGGTAGCCGGCGTGTTGAAGGATTATGAAATTAAGATAGGACACTTTAAGTACCCGACTGATTTCTTAGTCCTGAACATACCCGATGATCCCAGTGCGAATGTGATATTAGGATGCCCTTTCCTGGCCACAAGCCAAGTTAACCTAGACTACGATAATGGTAAGATTACATTGAGATTGATTAATGACATCGCCACTTATGAGATATTGGAACAACTAGATAGACCAATGGATTGTAGACTCATCTATGAATCTAGAGAGGTTGAGATTATGAAAGTATAGGATGTTCAAAATGAGAAGAAAGACGATATAAGACCATTGAGCAGGAGTTTTTGTCTATATTACTTCGAGAAAAAGAAGATAAGGACCAAGACAAAGCGGTACCCGAGAGCTCTAATCTTGTTAGGTGTAGTGTTGGAAAGAATTCAAAAGTTGAGAAAGTGGACTTGAACTTAAAGAAAAATTCTCAAAGTTGGAGAAAGCCACATGCACGAGAAAGAAAGGTTAGTGCAAGTTAGAAGGCTCATGAGTCAGTCCGTGAAGACTCCCTTTTAGATGAGAAAGAAACATGTTTCTTCCTAGGTTTGAAAAGCCAAGGGAAAGCACGTATAAAAAAAGAAGGAAGGCGTACCATGGTTAAGTCATTTAGAGTTCAAGTTTGGCGGATAAAAAACCCAAAGTCTGACTAAGAAAGGTCAAAGGAAAGTCGAGCTAGCGACTCTAAACTCTGAATTACTTCTGAACCCTTTAGGATGGATCGAGTGAGAATAAAAGTAGCCAAACGGACCAACAAGATCTTTTTTTCATCCTATCACAACCCTAGGATTAGTTCCCGAGGGATGGCGGGAATGTTTTATTCACTTGTTGATCATTCTGGTGAAGTAGGTTAGCAGAGTCAGAGGAAAAAACGAGAGGGAAATGAAGACTGATTTATGAGGAGTCAATGTTGACAGATGTTTGTCAAATAATTGAGGAAGGAAGTGAGAAGAGAAGAAGTTACAAGGAACTGGATTAAAAGTACTCTGGAAATTGCGAGGAGGACCCTTGCAATTGCGGGACCGGTAGGACACGATTCCTAAGATTTTTGATTTATTCTGTGCATGAGACAGGCGCATGAGGTACACGCACTAGTACGTGGAATCCGGTGCAGTCAACCATCCCCTCCACACCATTACTCCACTTATCCACCATTCCCTCTTCCCATTACTACCATTACACCACTCACCCTCAATCCCCTCAATCACATCTCAATCTTCTCATCACAATTACTCCACCCACCTTCCGATAAACCCCTCAAAATTCAAACCAATTCGAATTTAAAATTTATTCCTTTTCCCTATTTAAACCACCACTCTCATCCCTATTTCCATAACCAAACACTCCATTCTCCATTTCTAAATTTCTTTCTTCTTCTTCTTCATCATTTCTAAACCACCACCATACCACAACCAAATCAACAATCCTAAACACCAACCCCCACAATTTTGTTGTTACTGTAAATTTGACCACCACCATTTCTGCAACCCTAATTTCCATCTTCAGTTACAGGATGCAGAATCCTAGAGAAACCGAAAAAAATCGATACTCAGGCAGCTGCGTGGGGTGGTGTCACAACTGCATGCCCGTTTTTTCAGCAAAATCAGAGTATTCAGTCCTAATTCAATGGCAAAAAGAGCTACCCGAGCCCAAAGACGCCGATGAGGAGAGTAGAGAGTTGAAGGGGATGCCATGCCCCTTATCAATGGACTTCCTCAGTTTGCTTCTTTGGCAATCGACGAGTCTTTTCGGCCTCATTAGAACAATAGGACTGTAGCACGACAAAGAGGTGTCAGCCTCAATTACTGCGGTGACATTCTACCATGGGTTATTCAACACCATGGTTTGGCTATGAGTATTATTCCGGAGCAGTTTACCTCCACCATTGTCCGTGAGTTCTATGCCTACGTAGCGGCCTATCTTGGTTTGACTGTGGTTATTGTTAAAGGGGTAGAGATTGAATTCTCTATTGAGAATATCAATGCCCGTTATGGCATTGAGAATGCCTTAGCTCATGATGAGGATTTTACCACTGCCACTGCCGAGCTGCCCCAATCAGTTGGGAGGAAAACTCTTTGTCATCCATGAAGATGCCAGAGTTGAGGATTTTCTACACCTCAAAAAAATCCGCAATCACAGGAAAAGGGTCCCTGTGAACGTCATCCGACTTCTATCGCCCAAGCTCGGGCTTCCCTCCATCGCGAACAAAGAAGAACCGGGTATGCCACCTTGTAGAAGGTGAAGGTCCATCAGCCATGTACGCCTTTATACCTGACCGGTGAGGAAACTGATAACATCCTGTAGGCCCAGGATTCTTCCTGATTTGGTGAAAGCTTTGCAAAAGACACACCTAGAAGCAAACTCTCACCATCCGGCAGAGGATGGTGAATCCTATAATACTCCTAACTCCATTAGGAGCTATCTGAGCGGTACCTATGCCGTAATGTTGTAGCACGTCCTAAAAGCTGGACACCAGGGTAACCTTAACCCACTCTTCAGTTGGCCCTTATAGACAGCGCAGAAGCCCTCGTGGGGTCTGTAGGCATAAGAACGAAAGTCCTCTAGGAGGATAGGGATAAATATACCCATATATATCCCATATTCTTAACAAATGTAATATATGCTACTCTGTGCAAGAACCGACTCCATACCACAATTACATATGATCTCTCTAGTCCTTTCCTGAATTCTAAACCAAAATGCTGGGTCCAATGTATTGGAGAAAGGACGGGAGGTGTGGACAAGACTGGAATCCGCTCTAGGGCTCTCCGTCCCAGATTCAGACAAAAATACCTCTTCCAGGGTAGAATTGGAAGGGGTTGAAGCTCTCGGTGGCATGCAAATGAGAATAGAGTGCACGGTTAGGAGTATAGAATGCAAAACTCACTTGCGAAACCAAAAAGGGTAAACGGAAAGATGATATATATGTCCTTGGCAAGAGGGAAGCATGAAATGACAACGACTTGACGGTTGATATGATGTGGGTTGTAATCCCTCAAAAACCGTCCCTTGTAGTGGGCGGGAAACGCCTTGGTTTTCAAAAAACATTAAGACAGAAGTTATGGCAAAACCGTGCCACCTGGCGCGGTTGAGTCTTCCAGCCCTATTAAGATAAGACCCTAACTCCATAAAGACAGAGCTAAACAACCTCAGAAAGCGATCAACACAGATCTGACCTAACCTCCAGAGCTCAGCTAGATCTTAGGGGCTTATGACGATGACAAATCTCACGCCACGTGTCATGCACACAATACTTGAATAATGATAAAAATAAACTTAGAATTATATATCTTAAGGCCATGAGCCCCAGTATAAGCCTAAGGGCCGATCTTCGCCCCTAAGAGGGAAGTTACTATGTCAATCCTCGATCCACCGTAGGTCGGTCAGGACGAAGTAGAGGCAGGCCTGCGCATCGTGGATGTCTGACTCCTCATTTGCTGCACAGTCGACAGTCACTAGAGCATATATTGATATAGGCACGTTTATCTGATAATTATGGAAAGAATCCTAAGTTATTAAGACTCCGATATTTATCATTTAATCGATGTTTGGATACCTGGATTATCTCCTAAAATCAGTGATAATTACGGTTTTATTATACTTGTGAGACACGAAAATAGAGTCCATAATGGACCTGGCCCATGCAGACCTAAGGCATAAGTGTTCCCTATATAAACGTTCATAAGAACTACAACAGACTTGATTCGAACATAGGCTTTTGATACGTAGGCAACTTGGGAAAACCACTGGCCCAGTCTAAATCACCTCCCAAAAATCTTCCCCTTATTTATACTTTTTCTATTTGTTTTACCTTGATTCAATTATCACTAGATTAAACGGCCTAAATTTATACCCGACAAAATTTTACTTCGTCGACGTACAACTAGTGAGATATGTTTCTGGACTTTTTTGTATCACGGAAGGAATTCAAAACACATATCAAGGAAATATCTTGGTATCCAAATACTATCTCTATTCCTTAATAATTGTCACTTTCTGGACAAATAATCTACCATAAAATGTCTCATTTTAATATAACCACTACAACAATTATTACTCTTTTTCAATCATTCCCTTGATCATGTACCCTATAATCCCTTGACCATCCAATACAAAGAATTTATAAAGGTATATATATACATACATACATACACACACACACACACACACACACACACACATATATATATATATATATATATATATATATATATATATAACACCTCTACATTTTTTAATTTTTTTTGACGAAAAATTATTTTATTTTATTGCTGAACAAATAAAATCCGTACAAGCCGTGTTCTGGCTCCCCTTGTACAATGCTTCATCAGGACATAGAACTTTATCCTTAAAACCTATATCTGGTAAATCCAGTGTGAGAAAATCCATGTGTATAGGAAAGATTACACCACCCCATGTCCCGGCCTACAAATCTATGATAACCCCCAAATAAAATTACAAAATGCAATTTGAGTTCCAACACTATTGGGATCATGCCTTATACATAAAGTAGTCCTCCGTGAAGTGTTTGTCCCGTCCTCGTTATCGTGGGCCTCGTCAGCCGTCTTGATTTGCACCTGAATCAGGTAGGGTAGGGTGCGTCCAATGATGTCCATCACTATTAAGGGATTTTGAATCATTTTGGAGGGCTCGGCCTTGACACGGAAGGCTAAATAGACCGGAAATATCTATAAAAGCCTCTAATTACACAATCTGACATCACATTGAACGTTTCCCAAACCTTAGAAGTACTAATCACGATTATAAACAACTTTAATTACCTCTTAAACACTCTATCTTTGTATTAGACGGTAGTCCGGGTGCTTTAATAATATCTTTCGTCCATTTTTTACATCCCTTTGAAGGTAAAAAATTGGTTGAAATATTGTCTTAACAACCATGAAGTAGCACAAATTTTACAATGGTCCTGGACCAGACCATACTTGACGTGTCAAACAAATTGTGTTATTAGAATATACTAGAAATATATTATTTTATTGACGTAAATATTTTGTATTAATTACATTTATTGTATATGATTGACAACCATAATCTATGCATTTAGGTAGCTTGATTCTAGAAAATTAATATAACAGTAATCATGTATATATTGTATCTTGAACATCTTTGGAAATGGAAACTCCGTCGCACCGTTCTACAAAGCTCGTTCTTGAAGAAACAGTCCGTGCCAAAAATGCCGCCCACTCGACCCTAAACTCGGCATTTACGGCTTCCCACATTGACCCAATGACTAAAAACCATTCCTCAAATGAACAGTCAACAGGAAATAGAAGGACCTCCAACTCTCGTGGAAGAGGACGGGGTGGTCGGGGAATGTGGTGAGGCACCAAAGGTGGTGGCTGAAGCAGCCAAGTGCAGCAAAATCAGGCACAACCTCATGCCAATCAGCAGCAGTGGTCTGGCCAACCCTAGTATATTCCTTTTTGGGCCGGACAGTGGCAGCCATGGGATATTCCTCCATGCCCATATCCAGCAGCACCTCTTCCATGACAAAAGGCCGCAGCTCGTCAACCTGGTATACTCGGCCCAAGGCCTCAGCAGGCACACATGGCTGCTGCAACGTCTCAACAAGAGTAGCCAACATACGCTCAAACAGATATTAATGAAGCTATGCACACTGTCTCTCTAACTCTGCCGGATGATGAGTGGTATATGGACACCGGAGTTACGTCCTACAATTTTTTTTGGTTAAATGTAAATATATTAACCAATGAATGCAAACTTCAAGAGCTACATCCTAAACAAAAGATCTAGTCTAGTATCTACAAAATGTTGAGAAGAGGTTAGATTTGTTGATTTCAAGGAGCATAAGACCCCTGAGGTTATATGCTACAAGAAACAACAGCCACTAAACCCCTATCAACACTCAAAAACTGCAAAAAGGGGTCATATGAGAGCATAACTCACAGAGCCTGTCCCTACGTCCTACATGACTGGTGGTAACGGAGGTAATCTTACGCCTTATTTCAATATGAGTAAAAATCATGGTATAATTGTTGGAAATGGTCATTATATTGCAATTATTGGTTGTGGAAATGCTTCTGTCCCCGACCCTCACCCTCCCCCTCCCCTGTGTTTAAATAATGTCTTGCATACCCCTCAATTAATTAAAAATCTCATTTCTGTTCACAAATTTAATGTTGATAATAATGTGTCTGTGGAATTTGATCCTTTCATTTTTTCTGTGAAGGATTTTCAGACAGGGATGCATTTAATGAGATGTAACAGCCTCAGGGACCTATGTCCACTCACCACCCAACCATTTACAGCACAATCACCACCGTCCGTTTTTGCTGCTATCTCCCTGGAATTGTGGGATACTCGTTTAGGCCGTCCCGGAGCCTCAATTTTAAATCCTCTTTGCAAAAACAATGTTATTGATTGTAATAAACTTCGTACTCATTTCTGTTGCACTTCATGTCCTCTGGGACGACAAAATAAATTTCCTTTTTATCACTCTATCTCGCACACTACAATGCCAATTGATATTGTGCATAGTGACCGATGGTCATCCCCCACTTTAAGCTTAGGTGGACACGGTTATTATGTTCTCTTTCTTGATGATTACATGAAGTTTATGTGGACTTTTCCCTTTGCCACTAAGTCCCAGGTTTACTCAAATTTTTTGTCCTTTCACTCCCACATAAAAACTCACTTTGAATGCAAAATTAAATGCTTTCAATGTGACAACGGACGTGGGATGAATTTTCAGTTCTCCTGTCCCCACACATCCTCTTAAAATGGTAAATCCGAGAGAAAAATACACTCCATCAATAATATCATCCGAAACCTTCTTGCCCATGCCTCCTTACCCCCCCTCTTTTTGGCATCATGCCTTACAAATGGCTACTTGCCTCCTTAACATTCTTCCTTCCAAACTCGTTCAATTTCAAACTCCCACCAAAATTCTATATAAAAAAAACCCTCTTAATCGTACCTTCGGGTCTCGGTTGCTTGTGTTCCCCGTTAACTCCCTCTACTTCTATAAATAAATTACAAGCTCGTTCTATTCCGTGTGCTTTCTTGGGGTATCCATCGAATCATAGGGGTTTCAAGTGTTACGACATATTCACTAGTTAAATAATCATTCCCCGGCACGTTCTCTTCAATAAACACCGATTTCCCTTATCCAAAATATATACCCCAACTCCATCTTACAATTTTCTTGATGCAGGCCTTCTTCAACACCCGGACCAGGCCCTCGTGCCAACCCACCTCTTGGAATTCCAGCCTGACACTCCTTTCTTTAGCCTGTATATTCAAGCCATTTCTGCACCCTACCCGGACCAGCAATCAAGCCCTTCGACCTCTCAATCATTCCCAACCCCGACAACACTTACTACCACCCACATCCCCTCCTTCGTCCACTACCCAAAACAGCCTCCACCATCTCCATAAAATACACAACATCCACCAGTTAACTCCACTTCTCCACAAATGATGACACAAGACCAACATTTTTGTTTGTAAAACTCAGTATATTATTGAGAGAGAAATCTGCAATTTTACAAAGGCCCTCCCGGCCACAGCCCAAAGAAAAAAGTGTCATCAATACATGGTCTCCATCTCTTTAAAACCTTAGTCCGGAAAACCCTTGTGGGAAAGGTCGGGTGCTATGGAAAGAGTGTGGCCTCTCATGTATTAGAAAAGAAAAACTAGAGAAAGTAAAGCTACCGAAATGCTTAAAAACAAAAAGCTAATACAAAATATATTCTTATGAATAACTATACCAGCAGCAGCCTGGGTATGGACTTTAATAAGTTTGCACCAGCAGCAACAGCTTGATGATTTCCAATCTATGATCCAATTCTACCAAGTTATGATCCAAATCTTCCTACAAGAAATGTGAAGGAGCTGCAGCATCCAAATATTTAAAGCAGTAATCACAGTAATATCATAAGTGTGTAGGAACAACCTGTTTGCACCCTCCATCATAGTGAAGGGTGCATCCAATGTGTGAAATTAAGCAGTGGCATGGGAGCCCAAAGATATCTACTTGCAGATTTTTAGTCCAGGCTCTGGAAAAATAGATGTATCCCAGGAGTAGCAGTAATAAAGAAAATAAAGGCCAGCAGGAAATCACAATGCAAATGTGCAAGAACAACCTGCTTACACCATTCATATTGATGAAGGGTGCTTCTAGAAAAGGATTTATGTATGTAATCATCCTGATCTAGTTCTTATGGTAGGCAGCTGAAGAGAGTCTCTAAGATGAAACAAGCCAACGTCACCCTCTAAATGGTTGCCATCATATATGTGAGAGTTTTGGGTGTAGGTAGTCTTTTTGCCAAGAAGTCAGAAAGGGAGTTTGCCTCCCTAAAATGTGATGCAAACCAAAGTGATGATCAGATAGCAGGCCCCTGATATGCTCCATCTCCTGCTCATACCTCCAAAGAGGTTGGTGTTTCCAAGTGATCATGTTAATCAGAGTCAAAGAGTCAGCTTCCACCATGACTTTTTGCAAGTGAAGATGTATATAGTGGTGAAGACCGGTCAGAATTGCTAAGATCACAACATGCATATTGGTGGTGACCCCATAAGCTTCATAGCCGGCTGCAATTGTTTGTCCCAAATGATTTCTAATAACAAAACCACCACCAGCAATCCCTGGATTTCCCAGGGAAGAACCATCAATGTTTAACTTGTATTCATCAATAGAAGGAAAATGAGTAACAGGTTGTCTAGGAGAAAAATGTCTGAGAATGCCATGTTTGATCAGAATCTCATCATCTGGGGTGTGCTTAGTCAGAGCCATGGAACCACAGATCATTTGAAGAGCAGCCATAATTGCATTAATGATACCCCTACTATAAATCCTGGCATCCTCATAGTAGACTTTGTTTCGTGCTTTCCATATTTCCCAACCAACAAGAGTAGGTACCAGAGGAAGGATTTTGCCTAGAGCACCATGCAAAGTGGGGTTGAACCAAGTTTCAAGATTTTGATTGAAGGTAAATGAGTGCTGACCCCATTTAAAAAGATTTTGAAAGTGCTTTCAAACTTGCTGAGCAGTATTACAGTGCCAAAGAACATGTTCAATGGTTTCATCCATGTGACAGAAAACACATGGAAAAGGCCCATGAATTCCAAAATTGGTGAGTTGAGTAGCAATGGGAAGCAGACCATTTAGCAATCTCCATATGAAGAAGGAAAGTTTGATAGGAATATGTGTTTTCCAAACTTCCTTAAGATCATGGAGGGTTTGTTTCTTTTTTCTAAGAATCTCATATGCGGATTTAATAGTAAATTGACCATTAATATTAGGTGTCAAAACCTATTTGTTATGCCCAATTATCTCATATTATCTACTGCAACTTCTTGAACAGAATGGAGCAACTTCCTGGCATAGAGCTTGTAAATAGGGTAATGTCCTTTCATAATTGTGGAAGCCCATAAGCCCTGTTCATTTTTCAATTTCCACCAGAGATTAGAGAAAAAGGCTTGCTGTAAGGTATGCAAACTTCTAACTCCAAGGCCATTTTCAAGAACAGGGAAACATACATCATCCCACTTTTTCCAAATCTTCCTTTTTGAAGCTTTAGTGTCTAACCAAAGGAAATGTGAGAGGATATGTTCTATTCTTTTGAAAACAGTGGCAGGCAGTTAGAACAACTAAAATATGTATAAGAATAGTAGAAAGGACATGTTTAATGAGAATGAGTCTGCCATCAGGGGTAAGGAGTTTGGCATACCAACCTTGTAGTTTATTTTCAAGCTTTTGGATAAGAGGAAGGACATAACTATGTTTAAGTCTACCAACATATATAGCTCAACCAAGATAAGTGAAGGGAAAAGAGTCTTTCCTCATTCCAGTAATATGTTTGACCATATCAACAGTAAAGGAAGAATGAGCTTTTAGTAGCATTTATCATTTGGCCAGAAGCAAGCTCATACTGGTGTAAGAAAGCAAACATATTTTTAATGACTTTTTGGGGGCTCTGGCAAACACAATCAGGTCATCAACATACATACAGTGTGTGATGGGGGCATAACCTCTAAGGATGGCATAAGACTCTACATGATGTTGAAAAATGTGTTTAAGGCCCCTGGTGAGAGCTTCAGAAACCAAAATAAACAAATAAAGGGATAGGGGAACACCTTGTTTGATTCCCCTAGAGTTTTGAAAAAGGCCAGCATGGGTAACATTTATCAGAATAGAAAACCACCTAAACTTCAGATTGGGTATAACAAGTTTAACCAAATCTCCAGGGAAGCCAAATTTAAAAAAGAGCTTGTTGAGAAAGAGCCACGAGACTCTATCAAAAGCCTTCGAGACATCAAATTTGAAAATAATGTTGTGGCCTCTAGCTTTCTATGAATAAACAGTGCTAATTCTTGTACAAAAAGGACATTGTTAGATATATCCTTACCTTTTAGAAATGCACACTGCTCATTTGATATAAGAAGAGGGACGATAGCTTGTAATATAGTACATAGGACTTTGGTGAAGACCTTGTTTGCAAAAGTGCTCAAAGCAATGGGTCTAAAATCAGCAAAGGTGGTAGGAGCTTCCTTCTTTGGAATGAGAGGAATGGTAGTAGCACCAATAGCTTGGGGGATGTATTCTCCTAAGAAAAAGTGTTTAGTAGATACGAAGACTCAACCGCTATGATATCCCAGCAGGATTTGTAAAAGGTGCTAGAAAAGCCATCAATGCCTGCAGCACTGTCAGGATCTAAGTCAAAAATAGCATGCTTAACCTCTTACATGAAAACCTTCTTTGTCAAATGGGCAACTAGGTCAACTGTAACGATGGTGGGGATAAATTGAAGAAGGTCTTCCATATCCTATATGTCAGTGGTGTTTTCATCCATGAAAAGTGCACTAAAGAAATCCACAGCAACATGGGCAATGGCAGGCTGGGTGGTGCACCAATCACCAGCTTTATTTTTAATCTTGTGGATTTCCAACTTCTTGAGCTTATCCCTAGTTGTGGCATGAAAGAAATCAGTGTGTCAATCCCCTTCCTTAAACAATTTAAATCTTGATCTTTGTCTACAAAACTCCTCCTGTTGAGCTAGGTGAAGATTATAAAGAGCATTGGCCTTAGATAGGCTTTCTCTATTAATATCCGTGTAAGCATTGTCATAGATAGCTTCCAGATGTAGAATGTCAGCTTCACTGGTCTTCACTTTCTCATGAACGTCATCAAATGTGGTATTCCAAATCTTGAGCTCATGTTTAAGTCTTTTTAATTTGAGAACTAGAGTGGTCATTCCATCCAAGTCAATAAGGGGCTTTTCCCACTAGTTTGGACAATCTGCTGGAAATTAGGATGCAAGAGTGTTGTGTGATTTTCAATATAATCACTAAATCCTACCGCAAGCGCACGGCTTATCAAGTAGTACTTAGGATGTCGATCCCACAGGGACTTATGACAATCACCGAATAGTTATCAATTTCTATTAGCTAACAAATCAAATTTTGTGTTTTAAGATATAAAATAACTAAAAACCAAGGTCCTATTTAAACCTCAACACAAGTCCAAGAAATTGCAAGTGATCAAGTTGAAAGAACTTTTAGGATGTCGGATTACCACAGTAACGAATATATGACTTTTACAACGGCCTTTCCATTTACTATGAATTTTTACTTATGTTGACGAATAATCGAAAGTGATTAACAATATTCTTTCGAACTACTATTAATCGTGCCTAAATCAAAATTAAATCCGATTTCTCGCTCATTAAATTAATTTAGACCCATTAAATATCATTATTCATTTTGTCACAAGAAATTTCAATTAACTTTCGCTCTCAAGAATTTTCTTGATTGAAATTAGGGTTCTAACCTATCAATTAAACTTCACCTTTCAGTCCATCACCTAATTGATAATAAATTCTTCATCTGAATCTATGGAAATTCATCTTTCTATCCATTAATCCATAGATTCATACAAAATAGTGCACTAAAATCAATACAAAAGCATATCGATTCAGACTAATGGGAAAGATCAAATCCTTAAATCATAGTATATTCATTTACCGGGCTCTCATAATCCTAGAAAATGAAATCTACTCGCGTATAATCAAAGAGATCACAAAAAGCAAGGATTTAGGCATTGTGAAACGTAAAAATAAAATAAAAGGAAGAAAATTAAGAGAAAGGAAATAGAATTGTCTCACAAATATCATAAAACCAAGAAATTCACGATCCGTTCTTCGTTCTTGAGCCCTAAGCAAAATCTTGTTCTTCAAAAGTTGAGGGAAAAAATAGTAGATGGGATGGGAATTGTAGTTCACGCCTCAAAACTGATATTGGCGCTCGAAAATTTTTGGGTTTTTGTCAACTTGGGGAGAGATTAAGAGATAATTACAAAATCTAGCAAATTTCCATAATTAAAATTGTGTAATTTATCTCCTAAAATAAAATTCCTTGAAAAATAAGAAAATAATAGCGCATTACTTCCCTCCTTTTCTCTTCTTCACGCCATATTCATGAAAATCACATATGAAATTGTCTCCACCAATCAGAACATTTCATTGGCCTGTAGAAAATCTGAATAGTTTCCGCATTTTTTCACACCCTATTCCATTCTTTCACACCTAGGTGTGATTCTTCATGCCTTCATGACTTTGACTCTCTTTAGCTCATTTTCATTGCTTTTTATGCTCAGATTCATCATATCTGCAAAATAGCAAAGGCACAACAGTAATCTAGTCCAAAATAGGCAATTTATCATACGAATATCACAAAATAGGCATTAAAACATGCCAAAACGATCCAAGAATAACCACATATGGTGGACTTATCAAAGCCACATATTCTGAAATTTAAAGGAAGAATTCTCTTATTCTGATCTTTGCTAGTGTATAGAATAGGAGCATGATCAGAACCCGATCTATTTAAAGCATGCATGGAGCCAATATGGTCAGCATCTAACCAAAGATTATTGAACAACAACTTGTATAGTTTTTCCTTCACATAACCATTAGTCTCCAACCAGCCTAGGTGTAAATATATCCTACAACAGGCAGTTCTTGTAATGCATAATTGGAAATCCAGGTATTGAAGTCTGTTAAGGGCTAAATTGTAGTATTTATACATATATTTTATGAATCAATTTCCCCCCATATATGGATTATTTTCATAGATATCGAGCTTATAATTGATTAATTGAGTAAATGAGGTTTTTAATGATTAAATATGAAAACGTATCGATTTTTATGTTTATTTGATGTTTTTATATTGTTTTGGAAATTATTACGTTTTGGTATGTTTTTGATATTTGTAGATACCCAATTAATGATAGAAAAGATGATCCTAAAAGGCTAAATTCGAGATGGAAGAGGATCAATTAAAGATATGGAAGAATAAAAGAGATAAGGAAAGAAATCAATCAAGATAAAGATGGAAAAATCAAGAGATTCGATTTCAAGTCAATATGGACGAGCGTCCATCTGAAGCAGACGAGCGTTCAATAGTGGACGGGCGTTTGGTGAAGTGAACAGCGCCCTAGAAGAGATTTTACATTCAGAGTCTCCAGACGCAAGTCGAACAGCGTTGACTCTCCGTCCAAGGCAAATGGACGGGCGCCCATGTATTCAAACGAGCGGCCCGCCGCCGCTTTGCCTAAACCGACTTAATCTTCTATTTAAACGGCCGTCGCCCCAACCCTAATTCATCCATATTTTTCTTCACATCAAAAAGAGAGCTCACCCGCATCTTGGAGAGTTGAAGGCCGGTCACCCGAGCCTTGTGCTCGGGTGAACGAGGTTAGATTAGAGTAGATCATGTAGATTTTCTTTTCCGTTTTCATGGTGATTCAACCATTGTTCAAGACTATGTGAGTTCTCTTTTGATTAATTTAATTCGAGTTTTATTTCATGATCTTTAATTCTCTTTGTATCTTTTCTATGCGATTTGAATGCCATGAGAATAGAATTGAAAGATTCGTTTTGATTGATGTTTATAATACGGAAGTTGCATAAACACTAGATCACCATAGAAAGATAGGTTTTTAGCCGTTGATTATGTGACAAATTAATTGGTTAGATTCCTAGGTTGTTAGATTCTAAAATACGAGAGTTAGCCTGAATCTACACCGAGTTTTGTATTGAAAATCAGTCTCAACATTCGGAAGATGAGAGATTGATAAATTGGATTTACTAAGGAATTAGGAATCCGTAGCTTGAGAATAAATTCACTAAGGAATTAGGGGTTTATGTCTCGTGATAAGGTGAAACCACAAACTGAATTAAAATCATAAATTGAACTAGGATTGAGATCACATAGGTTTGTGCATTATTTGATCCCATGTCTTTAGATTAGATTGTTTATTTTATTCCTTAGGTTAGATTATTTGAATTATTTTCTGTTTTTACGTTTTGTCTTCCGTTTCTTGAGTAACAATTGAGAGAATTAGTGAAATTAGAGTCAACATCCCTTTTCCCTGTGGATCGACCCTGTACTTACCCTACTATGCTATCAACTACCCGATATTTGGTCGGTTAGGAGTTAGTTTGCATGTTAAGTATAGGTTTATAAATTTTCTTTTGTTTTTATGATGCAAAATCCCTCCAACAAAAGTGGCGCCGTTGCCGGGGACTAGGTGTCATGTTGAATCTAGTTTTGTTAGTTCTCGATTTTGTTACGTTTTATTTTTGTTTTTAATAAAAGTAGCGTATACCAAGTTGAGAGTTTTTATTTTTCCGTGTTTCGATGACCGTTAGGTTAACAATGTGCAAAAGTTTTTTACTCAACTTGTTTTACGTGAAGTTTATATGTTTATGTGTTACCTAGTCTAACCCCACGTGCTTAATTTGATAAATTTGCTTGTGCTTTGATACGTGTTGCCGTGTTGTGTTCATAAGTATTTAGGGTTTTGCTGTGTTTTTTCCTTTATCTGTGCATTCTTGTTGTATGGACGAAGCGTCATTACATTGGACGCCCGCCCGATTCTTCATCTCGCAGTGAACGAAGCGTTGGGAAGTATTGGACGCCGTCCGTTCAAATATTTTCAATCTCGCTCGATGAGGACCGCACGAGCGTCTACACTTTCTCAACGCCCGTCCGGTCGGTTTTCGCGCGCACGCAGCGTCTGCAAGGTGGAACGCCCGTCGATTCAACGCTAAGTGAACGTTCGTCCGGGTTCATCCAGGTTCTAAATTTCTTGATTTTATTTTCAATGCTTTTATTTGATGTGGATTTTTCATTCGAGCTTCGTGGCTAATTGATTTTTACATAGATGCCCTGAACTTATATGTTTTTACCTTTCCATCTATGAATCCATGTTAGATAATTGATTCATTTCTTATACTTGATTCATGCATGCTATAGTAATCGCCGGTTCTCGTATGCTATAGTTGTTATGTTAATGTTAGTGTAGCTAATGTCGTTTACGTAGGGTTGCATATCTTGTCATGAATCTTATTAGCGTTAAGACTTACGTGCTTCCTTTGTTTTTATAGTTCATATGGGTAGCTACTGTCGGTTTTCCGTATACTACAACTCGGACCATATGAGTTATATCTTTTTAGTATAGACAACTGTTGGTTTCCATAAGTCTATCACTTTAGATAAGTCTTAAGGCGCGTCGGCACTAGTGACAGCACTGTCGTTTATCGTAACCTGTCGTTATGTGGTAGACGTTTATATGCATGTTATGTTGCACATGAGTGGGCTAGTTTTCTTTCTTTTATTTTATTTTCTTTTTGCATATCATTTAAATGCATTTCATTTAGTTGCATTTCATATAGTTGCATTGTTTTTCTATTTTTCTTTTATTTTTCTTGAGCGTAGTTAACTGTCGGTTTCCGTAATACTACCTCGTTTTTTTTTATGATGGTTACTGTTGGTTTTCCATATGCCATCATTATTCTATTATTGCATATCATGTAGTTTGCATTGTATTGCATTTTCATATAGTTGCACCTAGCCTACGAGTTTGTGATATTTTCATGTATATGTGTCCATTTTTATATGAGCTTAAATTTGAATATCTCTATATCTCCTTTTCCATGTGCTTTATATATGTAATCTTTTTTTTCCCCGTAGACTCTTTTTGCACTAATCAAGTCTGCGCAGGATACTTTCTATAGCTATTGTGCACTTTAAAGATGTATTCGGTTGTCCTGTGATGCTCCACGATTCATCGAGCTATGCAAGCAATCCGGTTCTTGTTGGTTCCTCGCACTGCCAACATCCAATCACTAAGTTCTCTATTTGTTTTATTTCTCGCATAACTTGAGGACAAGTTGCAATCTAAGTGTGGGGAGAGGATAGATGATTTATGTATCTACTTTCATTTGCTCATATTAGTTATAATTTTCTATGAAAAGTGCTTAATTTTCAAATTTTTTTTGTTTTGTCCCGAGTAGACAAAGGCATATCTTTGCTTGAGTTTATATCATTTATGCTATATTCTGCATATTTAGTAATTTTAGTTGTTTCACCCGACACTCTTTTTCACATGCCATAGTAAATGATGAACTAAATGTTGAGAGCCTACCCCATTTTAGTTGGAGATTTTTGATGATTATAGCATGTTCCTTTGCTTATGTACAATTCTTGAAAAGTTTAGTAGTTTGTATTCTAGGATTTAAGTATGACATACTGTGAATATCTAGAAGTTTGAATGTGATAAGTGAAACGTGATTAAGTCTTTGCAATAGTAATAAATTGTTTACTTGAGGTGTTATGCTCAGTGGTCTGTGCTACTAGAAAATAATCTTTTCCACTGCCAGCCTGAAATCTCTAAGTAAACATAATCATAATTGTAATTGTGTGTGTCGGAAGCTGGTTTATGATTTGGGTGAGGTAGGGTGTACCACGTATGTCCTATTCCACTATGATGACCAAAAGCTCACGACATGATCGGTTTATAGTCGCCTTATGATTGGAGTAAGGTAGGGATTATCTTGAAATGTCCTATTCTACTATGAGGCAAAAGCTTATTACGATGTGTGTTAGAAAATGTGGAAAAAGTGAAAAAAATTGAGATATATTGTTATGAATAAGTTGAAAGGCTTAGTTATCGTTAATCTTATCCCCAGTATAAACTGAAAGATATGTTGTAGGGATTATCCTCTGAGTTTGTCAGAAATGTTTTAGATATTCTCTACTATTTCTTTTTGGGATATGTATGTCTTGTAAAGTGCCTGTTATAGTTTTTGAATATTTCTAACTTAGATGGGAAACCGGGCTAGTTTTGGTTTGAATAACTTTCAAATTGTGGAACTTAGTGGAAGTTTATTATGGCTATGCACACACTCACTTGGGTGAACTTCTAAGTTAATAAATATGCTTCATATTTGTATGGATGTTTATTTGTCTCGAGCTTGACTTTGTTTTGTTTTGCTCGAGGACGAGCAAAAAGTTAAGTGTGGGGGTGTTGTTAAGGGCTAAATTGTAGTATTTATACATATATTTTATGAATCAATTTCCCCCCATATATGGATTATTTTCATAGATATCGAGCTTATAATTGATTAATTGAGTAAATGAGGTTTTTAATGATTAAATATGAAAACGTATCGATTTTTATGTTTATTTGATGTTTTTATATTGTTTTGGAAATTATTACGTTTTGGTATGTTTTTGATATTTGTAGATACCCAATTAATGATGGAAAAGATGATCCTAAAAGGCTAAATTCGAGATGGAAGAGGATCAATTAAAGATATGGAAGAATAAAAGAGATAAGGAAAGAAATCAATCAAGATAAAGATGGAAAAATCAAGAGATTCGATTTCAAGTCAATATGGACGAGCGTCCATCTGAAGCAGACGAGCGTTCAATAGTGGACGGGCGTTTGGTGAAGTGAACGAGCGTCCTAGAAGAGATTTTACATTCAGAGTCTCCAGACGCAAGCTGAACGAGCGTTGACTCTCCGTCCAAGGCAAATGGACGGGCGTCCATGTATTCAAACGAGCGTCCGCCGCCGCCTTTGCCTAAACCGACTTAATCTTCTATTTAAACAGCCGTCGCCCCAACCCTAATTCATCCATATTTTTTCTTCACATCAAAAAGAGAGCTCAGCCGCATCTTGGAGAGTTGAAGGCCGGTCACCCGAGCCTTGTGCTCGGGTGAACCGAGGTTAGATTAGGAGTAGATCATGTAGATTTTCTTTTCCGTTTTCATGGTGATTCAACCATTGTTCAAGACTATGTGAGTTCTCTTTTGATTAATTTAATTCGAGTTTTATTTCATGATCTTTAATTCTCTTTGTATCTTTTCTATGCGATTTGAATGCCATGAGAATAGAATTGAAAGATTCGTTTTCGATTGATGTTTATAATACGGAAGTTGCATAAACACTAGATCACCATAGAAAGATAGGGTTTTTAGCCGTTGATTATGTGACAAATTAATTGGTTAGATTCCTAGGTTGTTAGATTCTAAAATACGAGAGTTAGCCTGAATCTACACCGAGTTTTGTATTGAAAATCAGTCTCAACATTCGGAAGATGAGAGATTGATAAATTGGATTTACTAAGGAATTAGGAATCCGTAGCTTGAGAATAAATTCACTAAGGAATTGGGGTTTATGTCTCGTGATAAGGTGAAACCACAAACCTGAATTAAAATCATAAATTGAACTAGATTGAGATCACATAGGTTTGTGCATTATTTGATCCCATGTCTTTAGATTAGATTGTTTATTTTATTCCTTAGGTTAGATTATTTGAATTATTTTCTGTTTTTACGTTTTGTCTTCCGTTTCTTGAGTAACAATTGAGAGAATTAGTGAAATTAGAGTCAACATCCCTTTTCCCTGTGGATCGACCCTGTACTTACCCTACTATGCTATCAACTACCCGATATTTGGTCGGTTAGGAGTTAGTTTGCATGTTAAGTATAGGTTTATAAATTTTCTTTTGTTTTTATGATGCAAAATCCCTCCAACAAAGTCCATCATAGATCTTGCACTTGGTTGGGATGTGCAACTATAATCATCCCGACACCGGATTGCATTGAAGTCACCATCAATCATCTAGGGGAGATTCTGAGGAATATCCTCTAAGGTGGACCACATATCAGCCCTAAGATGCCTGGTGCAATTACCATAGACACAGATATTAGGAAAAGGGTTTATCCCAGTAAACTTGAGAGTTATAGTTTGTTCAGTACTACTAATAACATCAACTGAAACTTGAGATTTCCAAAAGACCCAAAGTTTATCTTGAAGGGCTGCCAGACAGTCATCAAAACCATGTTTGAGTTTGTTGCTAACTATTAAGGTAGAAGAAATCATGGGTTCAGAGATTGCTAGGAAGGAAATTTTGTGAAGTTTGATTACTTTTTTTCAGGCGTCTAAATGGTGCTTTACCCTTAAGACCCCTAATGTCCCAAAAGAGACAATTAATCATGGTGGATGGGTGTTCCTGTTGAAATAGTGTCCTAAACCCAATCGGATTTGACCGGATCCAACCGGGTCGGATCATTTATACTATTTCTTTCTGTTTATACATATGATAAATGGCTTTTCCGTTATTATATATTTGTTCGTTTAACGAACCAATTATGATATTGTATTTATGATAACATCCCTAGTGTCAAACCTATGAAAGATAAATCATAATAGTGATTATGGTGAGATCTCTACTCACTTTAAAAGGTTTGATACTTAAATGTCTCAAGTCGTATGTACTATTGAATGGGACATTAATAGTATAGTTAGACTAGCACGTATTGGATGTCTTCTACCTTATTAAAGGTAGGGATAGATCTCATCTATCAAAGTTTAGGGACACGTGGACTGTAAGTGGACGTGTATTATAGAATGCATACATTAGACTGATCCACTAACTTTATTAAGTGTCGCACTATGTGGCGGTTGTGTAATTATCCTAAAACCGGAGTCTTCATGACATCATGGTGTGGATTGTCATGCTTTGACACTATTGGGTTTCCCCTCGCCATGGGGCGATTATGCGGTAGTGATTGGGTATGATACTAAAGAATGCGTAGGATTCAAGTTGCTTGTCCGGAAATCGCGTATCCTATGAATAGGTGTAAATATCCGAAATGGCCTTCTTATAAGGAATGTCTAGCTCTCGAAAGTCTTTGCAAAGCGAAAGTAATATGTTGCTTCAAGAGAGTAGGATATCCAGATTATAAGATACGGTCGTTGATGTTTGACACTCGACGTACGACCGTATGGATATTGTAACAGCGATAGGATTCTATATACATGGTAACCGTTTGTAGTCATTGCATTTGACTCGACCGATGATTGGGGGTTAGGGCGTGTTGCTAGATGCTATCCATGATCGTTAGGTATGAAGGGCATTTTCATAATTACACTTTATGTCAACGACCAACATATTCGGAAGTCTATCGAGTCACACACGTAAGAACATCTTGCCGGATTAAAATGATGTTATAGTGATAACCAAACAAGGAAAGTTTTATCTCGACTATAAAGTGTTATAGTGATAAATTAATATGGTGGTATTTATTTATTATGAATAAATACAATACAAGATATTGATTGTGTTGATTAATTAAATATATACATATTAGATATGTGGGGGAAAATGTACATATGTATGTATGATATACATGTATTTCACGAATTAATTAATCATAGTATTAGATTAATTAATTAAGAATATTCCAGATGCCAATATTGTGGCATATGGGGAAAAAATTTGAGTGTATTAAAATACACTTGGATTGTGGAAATTAATTAATAGTATTATCATATATTAATATTAGATATTAATGTGTATAGGTTTGCACACATGTGTAAATTGATTTATGGTAATATGATAAAGATAATCAATATTAGATATTGACAATATTTTGGATTTATTTAATATAAGATATTAAATTAAATGAGATAAATCTTGAATATCTATTATCCTTATTTTACTAGTAAAATGTTTCTTTCTCCCTAATCCACTCAGAAGTTTTTCCCATTGGGAAAACAAGTAGTATGGGGCGCAGATCACCTCTATATAAGTAAGGGGTTGGCTAGCTCTTTTGTACATCACAATTAGAAGAGTTCTAAACTGCTGGAATATAGTGAGCTTCTTAGAGATAGTTTTGAGAGAGAGAGAAAAGGTCGGTCTAGCAACCGAGTTCTTCTGGTAGCAATCCATGATGGGATTCCGGCAGGTTGTTCATGGACTAGCAGTAGAGGCCGAGCACTTGGGCGGCTCCGTGCACCGGTACACCTTCGTAGACGATAAAGCTTCGATCTTTTAGATCAATCAAGGTAACTTTCTCGTTTACTACTTATATGTTTGTTGCTTAAATGAAGTCGATTTTGGGTTAAAAGGAAATAAATTTTAAATTTCGCTGTGATCCCGTGTAGATTTCCTAACAGCGGTATCAGAGCGAGCTTCGAGCTTATGCAATAAGCATTAGTTAATTTGCGGAGTAATTAATTAATAGATGCAACATCTATATTCATGAAACAAAAAAAAAACAGAAAGGGTGGCACAGCAGTGGTGGGTCTTCCCGCAGCAGCGCCGCACCTTGAGTACGCCGGCGGCATCGGTTGCCCTTGTGGTGGTCGGCGTTGGCTGGTAGCTCTTGGTGGACCCCAAAAACATTGTTTCGTTGTTTTGTGAATTTTTATGGTACTTTGTTGATGCCATTTGGCTAACTAACGGTTCAAATAGTTTGACTCTGCAGGTACGACCCGGGCCAAACTCCGGATTAGTCGGACCAGTGGGTTTCGGATACCGGGGGTTTAAGAAAAAAAAAGAGACCTAATTTTAATTTTGATTTTTAAAATTGAATTGTTCTAATATATTAAAAATAAAATTGAAATCGTTTAAAATTAATAGTTAATTTTATTTCGATTAAAATCATTTAATGAATTAAACGTTAATTGAATATTTGATTTGATAAAATATGACGCAAGTAGTTAAATCTTAATTTGTCTTTTTCATAAGATATTATTGTATGGCTTAGATGATGTGTAGATATAATATGATTATATGGACCCCGATTGATTATGAAATCGACCAATAGGATATATGTGTGTGATTTATTTTCTGTCGGTTTCAAAATTTGTCTTAGGCTGTAATGAAAAACATGACCTAGTTTATTTGATGCATTTATCTCATTCCCGTTAGCTCCCCCGTGTGCGGCGGGTGTATTTATTTTATTAGATAGAATTTTATGTAACAAGAATGGAGCAAGAAAACGAAGGCCAAAGAAAGACGACATAGAGATCCTATTGGCGGTTGCTGCTATCCTTAGATTGTGACCCGCGGTTCGTTAGTTTGTAATTGAAACCGCACTTAGGAAAAGTCCATGATCATACCGTTTACTTTGTACACTTATTTTTTTGTGCATGTATTTATTTTATATGATACGATAGATGCATGACTAGGCACGATCTAGATGAATGTGTAGGATGTATGTCTATAGAGATAGATATATTTGATGAGATCGTGATTAAAATTAATTAAGTGAATTAATTTGTAAAATAATCCTAAAACAAAAATTACGTTATAATTTTGTCTCCCAATATTGTAATTATGGTGAAGAGCCCTTATTCGGATCCAACTAATCTACCACCGCCGGGAGTTGACCTACCTCGGGTATATCATCGTTATTGAGACATGATCGTATGAGATCTCACGAATATTGGGTTATGATTTAACTAAAATTTTGCTGTGTTTGGCCACCGTCAGGACCGTATAATTTTAGAGACAATGGGTTGACTAACACACAGTGATGTGCATTGTCTAATAGTTGACTAGTCAACCACTGAAAATTACATAAAGATTTAATTGGTAAAGAGTTACCTACCTTTCGAAATTATCTTGGTTGATCTACCACCACCGGGAATCGAGGTAACTAGATTTGATCTCAGCCACTAAAGAATTTTGGAAAATTCTTGAAAGTCAATTGGGAGTAGTTGACAAGTGGAAGCAAAATCATAAACCAAAAGACCATTTTGATTTTGCATGTGAAAACATCAACACTCTTTTTATCCTTATTTTTATGTTGTATTTTTTAGAAAACTATTATTTCTATGTTTCATTCTCGATTGCTAAAACCAAATTAATGACTGTTACCTTTTGAGAAACGTTCTCAGTTATGGTTAAGTAATTTTAATCCTTTTAAAATAAGCAATGACACGAGCAACTTCATTATAGTAGTTAGAGACAAGGAGACTACATATTTGATGGACTGCTCCAAGACTTTAATTATTAATGAAAAACGGAAGCTCATGATATGATTAAAACACTTGAAATAAGTTTCAACGAATTAATCACATAATGGATACGACGATATCCAATGGGTCATTCTGTCATACGATGATAGTTAATTCAAACATTAGATGCGTTGAATGTGATTGACCACGACAAATTTTGGAAGGGTTGTTTTCAAAAATTGTAAGATTCAAGTATCAACTTAACTCTTAACCTTTGCTTGAAGGTTAATGTTTTGAATATGATTCAAAAGGTTAAATAAATTATCTAATAAACTGTGGATTTTCTTTATGAGAGAAAATTGAAGACATAGCTCTTGTGTTCTTATTCTTAAGAAGACCAAATTAAGAAAAATTTATAAATGCTTAAGGGATTAGAAAGGAAGTTAGGGCATGTTCTTAATTAAGAGAACTAATCGAAGTCTCTATTCTAAGCAAGCAAGTTGAGATAAATCTGTCTAAGTCAACTCTTCTGTATATGATATCTTTGGAGTATGATTAAATTAGAAAGATGAAATATAGAATATTCAAAAATATGGAAAGTGAAGCAAACATTGCAGCATTTACTATATAATATTCTGAGTCTAGTAAACTAATAAAGGAACTAAATAAATGTTATTGTGTTCCGGTTCTTATGAAGAACATGAGTTTAGTTATTTGTTAGGATTTAGTAGAAATATTCAATTGTAAGGAATAAATGTTGTTCCGATAAAGTTGGATAGTCACCGAATCTAACATACTAGATTGCTGTCACTATATAGTTGATGTAGGTGATAAAATCTCAACCAAATACGTGTATGGCTGTTATCCTTCATATTTTGTGGTTGTTCTAGACATAGTCCATGTGGAAGAGAAACGTGCGATCAAATGTCATTATGATGATGTCTGAACCATGTGATTATGAATCATGTGGGTAATACGTATCTTATCTAAAGATGACTAAAATACCCTTTTATGAAAAGGTTAAGGAATCTAGAAAATTGCGTAAAACCTAAACATACTGAAGTTTGTTGGCTTGTGACATTTAATGCCACGAATAATATTATTGTTTATTACTCTTTTTGACTGTTTTAGAAATATTCAAACGTACTTAGTGAAGTACGAATTTCGGAAAGTCCGAAAAGTTTGAGCTAGTACAAACATGAGATTGGTGAACTGTTAGGAATTAATCTTCAATTGGTTTGAAGCAATTGATACCTTAAGGGTGTTTTCAGAATTTGTCTGAAAATGAATCAGATTCTCCCCTGAAGGATACCATTTTTGTGATGCGCATTTAGATTGTGTTTCTAAAATGGAAATAGCACTTTATACGATAAAGATGCGAAGTAATCCATGCAAAGTATCCCTTACCTGTTTTGGGACAGTGCCCTTATACGAAACATATACTTAACCGAGTTCCAAAGAACAATGGTTGGATAAATTCCATATCAGATATGGAAGGCAGTAATCTTAAATCCATCTTAACGAAAGATTTAGGGTTGTCGTGCTTCTAGGAAGCCGGCAATGTATAAAAGGATTGGAGCTTAGTATGACATGTGCAACTTTGTGGAATATCTTAGCAAGTACGCTGATATCTGCCCGTAGAGCAAAAGGTGTTTGTCTCAAAAATTGCTGTCCTCTAAGGGGAAGTGTTTCTTTCAAAAGAAACAGTGGGAGTAAACTGAAATCTCAAAAGAGTTTGAGAACTAGAAAGAGATATTCAAACATTTGAACATGAGCAAGCGCCGCATAGTGATGAGGTGCCGGACACTGGTCAGTGCACACAAGTACCTTGTGAGTCTGTAGATAACCACAAGCCTGAAAAGGCTACTAGTATGTTCATCTTGAAGAATGAAGATCTCGCGACTTATGCAGAAATGATTGAAAGGCAAGAATAAGAGATATGTCTTGGAGCCATAATGTCTGAAATAGATTCCTTGTGTGAAAAACGGGTTGTGAACCGAGTCTGATTTACCTGAAAGGAATGTCTCTGAAAGGTGTGGTAGGTCTTTATGAAAGACTAACATGGAAGGTAATAAGATTACTAGTTAAGCTAAGTTGCTGGCTAAAGGGCTACGAGGCCAAAACATTGTATTTACCTTTATGCTATCAGCTATGCTTAAATCTATTCAGATAGAGCTTGTTGTAGGTGCGTATCATGGCTATGTGATAGTGTTGGAGACATTTGGCCAATGGCTTGCTATTCATAGACGATAACGTTATGTGTAAGCTTATGAGATCCAACTATGAACTCAAACAAGTTCCTTTGTATGAGTTCTTTTATTTGATAATCAAAAGAGTTTGATTTCATCAAGAGGAAGGATATGCCTAATTTGAAAAGGAGTTAGTGGGAGTGTCATAGTTCTTGAGCAAAGTATTGGATGTCCTTCTCGAGAGTTGTTACCCTATATCATAGTCATTTAATGTTTGGTAGTTCCAGGCCTTTACAAATGTTCGTGGAATGGCAGTTCTTATTTTGGAAATAAGAATCTATAGTGATAGGTTTACATAGAACTTGATCATCACAGTTCCCCCTTATAGATAGGATGCTAAAAGAGTTTAGCATAGGTCATAGAAAGATATACTGCTATCCAGTATTCTCGGGATCTATCAATGATAGGACGTCATTCCTAAAAGATAAGGTGAAAGATGATACTTATGGAAGGTCCCATTTGCTTCTACAATAGGACCCATCATAAGTGTTGTGAGTTAAACCAGATGTTCATGCTTCATGAAGAGTCATAAGCAGGTATGAAAGTGATTCTGATATATGTCCAGAATATCCTTAAAAGTGTTAAGGATGGGTTCCTAGTTTATTGAAACATGGAATTTGATAAACGTATATATACATATGTATACCCAGAGTCTTATGAAGATAGTTCTAGCTACATTCTGAGTTGGCAGTGACTTTGGTTAAGTGACACAATGGGCAGAAAATGTTCTTAGCTAGAAATCACTGTAGATTCTACAACTGGGCCAAAACACAGTAGTCCCTTAGAGGCGCAAAGGGAGCAGTACATGGATCTAGAAGGTTCATTCCTGAACCTTGTGCGGTTCTTCCACATTTTCTATATAGCTGATGTAGTAGTGGATTCATTGCATGAAGCAAGGACAGAGTCCCGTCAGAGATTCATGTGTGTGTTGAGGCGGTTCCTTTTGACGTGTTCATTTTGAGCATGATATAAGGATTGTCTAAGTCCCCACAGATGGTGATCCGTTCACACTTAGGTTTTGTTGCGAGTATTGCGTGAGATTCTTGTGTATCAACTTGATTTTGTGTGTACGAGGGATTGGCTTTAGGCCAAGTAGAAGATTGTTGAAATAGTGTCCAAAACCCAATCGGGTTGGACTGGATCGGACCGGGTCAGATCATTTCTACTATTTCTTCATGTTTATACATATGATAAATGGCTTTTCCGTTATTAAATATTTGTTCGTTTAACGAACCAATTATGATATTGTATTTATGATAACGTCCCTAGTGTCAAACCGTGAAAGAGAAATCATAATAGTGATTATGGTTGATGAGATGTCGACTCACTTTAATTGGTTTGATACTTAAGTGTCTCCAGTTTTATGTGCTATTAAATGGGAAATTAATAGTACAATTAGACTAGCACGTATTAGACGTCTTCTATCTTATTGAAGATATGGATAGATCTCATCTATCAAAGTGTAAGGACACTTGGACTGTAAGTGGACGTGTATTAGAGAATGTGTACGTTAGACTGACCCACTTACTTTATAAAGTGTCACACTATGTGGCGGTTGTTTAATTGTCCTAAGACCGGAGTCTTCATGACATCACAGTGTGGATTGTCATTCTTTGGCACTATTGAGTTTTCCCTAGCCATAGGGCGATCATGCGGTAGTGATTGGGTATGATACTGAAGCATGCGTAGGATTCATGTTGCTCGTCCGGAAATCACGTATCCTATGAATAGGAGTAAGTATCAGAAAAGGCCTTCTTATAAGGAATGTCTAGCTCTCGAAAGTCTTTGCAAAGCATAAGTAATATGGTGCTTCGAGCGAGTAGGATATCCAAATTATAAGATATGGTTGTTGATGTTTGACATTCGACGTACGACCGTACGAATATTGTAACAGTGATAGGATTCAATTTATATGGTAACCGTTTCACATTAAAGGTTGTAGTCATTGCATTTGACTCTTCCGACGATTGGGGGTCATGACGTGTTGCTAGACGCTATCCATGATCGTTAGGTATGAAGGATATTTTCGTAATGGCACTTTGTGTCTACGGCCAACATATTCAGAAGCCTATCGGCTCACACACATAAGAACATCTAACCGGATTAAAACGTGGTTATAGTGATAACCAAATAAGGAAAGTTTTATCTCGACTATAAAGTGTTATAGTTATAAATTAATATGGTGGTATTTATTTACTATGAATAAATATAATACAAGATATTAATTGTGTTGATTAATTAAATATATTCATATTAGCTATGTGGGGTGAAATATACATATGTATATATGATATACATGTATTTTGCAAATTAATTAATCATAGTATTTTATTAATTAATTAAGAGTATTCCGGATGCCAATATTGTGGCATGTGGGGCAAAAATTTGAGTGTATTAAGATATATATGGATTGTGCAAATTAATTAATTGTATTAGCATATATTAATATTAGATATTAATGTCTATAAATTTGCACACTTTTATAAATTGATTTATAGTAATATGATAAAGATAATCAATATTAGATATTAACAATATCATGGATTTATTTAATATAAGATATTAAATTGAATAAGATAAATCTAAAACATCTATTTTCCTTATTTTACTAGTAAAGGGTTTTATTTCTCCCTACTCCACTCAAAAGCTTTTCCCATTGGGAAAACTAGTAGTATGGGGCGCGGGTCACCTCTATATAAGTAAGGGGTTGAGTAGATCTTTTGTTCATCATAATTAGAATAGTTCTAAACTGCTAGAAAATAGAGAGCTTCTCAGAGAGAGTTTTGAGAGAAAGAAAAGGTCGGTCTAGCAACCGATTTTTTCTAATAGCAATCCATGATGGGATTCCGGCGGGATGTTTCTATGGACTAGCGGTAGAGGCGGAATGCTTGGGTGGCTCTGTACACCACTACTCCTTCATAGACGATAAAGCTTTGATCTTTTAGATCAGTCAATGTAACTTTCTCGTTTACTGCTTATATGTTTGTTGCTTAAACGAAGTTGATCTTGGGTTAAAAGGAAATAAATTTTAAATTCCGCTGCGTTCCCGCGTAGTTTTCCTAACAATTCCTTAGAACCAAGGATCTTGTGCTGACATTTGTCTTCTAAGACCTGTGGTTTCGTCTACTTCTTCTTTTTTGCACAACTTGATAACCTTCATTGTCCATTTGGATGGCTTTCCCCTTTTCAATGGTTGCCTTTTTTTGAATCTTGTGTTAAACTCCTCTTGAGCAGCTTTCAAGCTCTCTATTTGAGCATGTTTAGTCAGGATATTGTGCTCTGGTTTGTCTGATTCTGATACACAATCCTAGCTATGAAGGTCTTTTTCTAAGGAAGGTAGGATATTGTCATCAATTGCATCATCCTTACTCAATGAATTTAGATGTTGGGTATATTGATCCGGCTGGACTGTATCTCCCCAGTTGAAGGCTCAATAGCTTGTGGAGTTACCCCACTGTCTTGGTCAGGGCTAATATTTTACTGTCGGTTATTAGAAATCATAAGGTTAGATGGTGAATTGTCATGCTGCTCTCCTGTCTGTTCCATATTTTGCCCTGTGGAGCTGCTGGATGCATTATTGGCATGATCTTGCTATTGTAAGTGGGTGTTGGTGGATATACAGAATCCCGAATCCGGATCCGATCCATAATTGGATCGTCAGATCTGATTCACAGCACCGATCGAGACACTCAATCTTTCACAGCGGAAGCTACTAATAAATCCGCATGCGACTTTACCACGATTCGATTCGCATAAACAATTAATCTAACTATGAGAAGGTTGAGATTTACCTTGTTCAAGAGGAATAATAAATCGACAGATAGAGAACCCACAGTCTTGCGGATTGTATCTCCTAGCGATGACTGGTGGACGTCGATCCTCGCCTCAGAACCTCCTCGAAAATTCCCAAGAAAAACCCTAGGTTTTTCTTCTCTTAATAACTAGAACAAGAAACTAATTTTCTCTTCTTTATTTGTGAATGTGGCGCAACTTTGTGATGATGGTTGTGCTAAGAGGAACTCTCTTTATATTGGAAAATAACTAGCCAAGAGAGTTTTTCTTTTCACACCACAATTACCTATTCCCACAAGGAAAAGATATTTGCCAAAAGATAAGAGATAATTCTAAAAAAAATCAATCTATTATTTTTCTATTAATTATCCAACAAATAGATAATTAATTAATTACACATGTGACGTAATCTAGAAAAATTTCTTTTCCTAATTTATCACAATATGTGGTGCCATTTTAATCATTAAATCTAATAGAAAATGTCTTTTCTATTTTACATATTATTTAGCAAATAAATAATATTGCATATTCATTAAATTGACTAACTATTTAATTTATTCTCGAGGTTTCATAAAATGAGAAAACACACGCGTTTTAGGGGCCAACCCGGGGACCATGAGCCTATAACCAGTAGCTACAATAAATTAAATAAAATATTCATCGAACAGAATATTTCTACTTCATTCATTAATTCTGGAATTACTCTGATTGCGGGTCAAGTTATAAAAATAACTCGATGCCTAAATAACCAACTAGCCAGTGAACTAGATTCAATCGCAGCATAGCTAGATAGAGTCGAGGTCGATCCCACAGGGAATCAAATTGTGGATCCTAAAGTTTAAATAACCAATTTATTTATTTCGTTTAACAACGGTGGTCTACGACCAACAAGGGTACTAGAAAAGAATCACAAACTCAGACATATAGACAAAGAACGTAATTAACCTCCCAATTATAGTCTTTATCGTTTGGACCTAAACAATTTATATAATAAACAAGACTTATTAACTATCAATCCGTTTGTATCTATTTCGTATTGGCTACGGGAGTCATCCTCTTAAACTTGACTTAGCACCCGTTAGGTCGCTAGATCACTGTGCTACATTACGTGACTTCGCCTTTTAATGCCTCCGTCTCATATAACTCACACTCTTATGACACTAAGGATGCCGATATTAATCGCACACCTCGTCTAGGAAACATTCCTATGGTTAGGCGTACTTATACTTCCTAAATGATTACTCAAGCTTTCGTCCAACTAGCAATTACCAAGTTATAGTCTCATGCTAATCTACGACGTCATTATAATCAAAAGCGCACAATTCCCGAATATAAACCTACCTAGATAACGCTGAACGTCCGTGAAGAGCAATTCATAAGCCTACCTAAGAGTTTTATATTGGTATTTCCTTTTTACACGTTTTAATTAAACTAAGCGAGTAACGTAGCCATAGCCATACCTACTAAGATGATACATTCAATTGGGTTAACCTAACCATAAAGACGTGGCTTAATTAACAGGATGAATGGGGCTCGGTCGACCGAATGCAAGGGCTCGGTCGACCGAATGTTGACACTCGGTCACCTGAACAATTCTGTCCCAGATTACATCTCCGAACGTATATCTTAGCGTTTCTCATGCAATACGGATTAAAACAGCAATTCGTCAAGCTATTATATAAATAGCCTAGATCTACATCATCTAACTATGAATAATCAACTCAAACGATAAAACCATAATTTGGGAAATTAATTACGGAAAATAAAGAAGACAAGAAAATATATAAGGGCTTACATATTGAAAACCCTAGAAATCTTCAACCCTACTTTCTATTATTGATGTATTGTTGTATATGAGTTGTTGGTGTGGTATATCAAAATTACTAAGGACATAGTGTTTATATAGAGTACTGGCCGACCTTGGAAAACCGACTTAAACTCGGAATTACTAAACCCTAGCCGCCTTAATAATGTGTCGGACTTTCTGCCGGGCTTGTGGGCCACTCGGTCGACCGAATGGGCATGCTCGGTCGACCGAGTGTCTTCATTCGCTTGGGCTTCTTTTTCCTTTGTACTGGGCCTACTGCATCGTCTGCAATTCTATTAAATCTTCTCCGAAGTTTATCCATTCTGCTCCCGAAATTGCTCACTGCAAACATTGCATAAAATACGGTTTGTAATATCAAATAATATACCAAAACATCAAAATAAATAATAATGAATCGTAACTCAGTACATATGTAAATTAAGCATATTACGACTTGTTATTACTCTATTAAAGCTCTTTTAAACTAGAATCGGGGATAAAGATCATAGAATAATGGGCACAAAATGACCGTTATCAACTACCCCCCACTTAGCCTTTGATCATCCCGATCAAAGTATCAATAAGTTATTCCCCATACAATCACTTTCCAATGGTCACACTACACTAACACAAGAAACTCGAATCAACTCAAACCATTTATGCTCATAAGATATTCATTATCCACTACTCGTCATGAATCGAAGTGATGTGTGCATGTGCATTAGTTTTATATAATTGTGGCAAGATTAGAGTTTATGCCAACTTCGTAGTCTTCACCTACCAACATCAGTATTCTCACTTCTTAAGCCTCTCAATGGTTAAAGCACTATAACAATAAGCAAGAGCGTATCTATAGGGATTTTGGACTTGGAGACCGAGTACTACTCAAAGCCTCTAAAACTTGAATTTTTCTTCAATTCTTCATATTTTTCGAATACTACCAATCTCAAGGAAGAAAACTTTTTAGAGTATCCCCCTATCTTAGATCAAGCATAGTATCAAATATCACCACAAGCGCGGGGCTACTTTGGTAATGTTACTACAAGCCCAGTGTTTAACATTTTGTTAAAACACAGGTACGTCTCAAGCTTATTACACCGCTTTGATGGCTAGAATTTAGGAATACATCAAACGATAAATATCAACACTAGGTCAGCATAACCAATCATCTACGCAACGCACACAGAACTATTTCATTTTTTATCATAAGCGCGGTATTTGTCGATTCATCTATTTGAGTAATTGAATAATAAATAACTAATCACAACATATAGTATGAATATCATTAAGTTTACTAGCAATATATCGTAAAAGTATAAAGTGATCACGTACTCACGAAACATGGTTCCTTCATTATTGAATACAACATCGGGAACACTCAAAAGTAAATGTGATTCTAAGTTTAAAAGTTTAAATTTTACTCATTTAATTTATTATTTGATATATGGAAGCTTATGTGAGCTAAGTGACTTGTACCCCCCCCCCCCCACTTAAACAATGCATTGTCCTCAATGTATAACAATAAAAAAAGTAAGAATAGGAACTTAGCTCTGGATAAGCGTGGAAGTGGAACAAGTCTTGTGAACTTCGGAAAATTTCTAACAGATAAAACAGTGGCCGATTTGCAAGGAAGAAGAATAGCCGCTGCAACACACATCTTAAACAAAACTCAAAACTCGTTACAGGGTTAGTCCAAGAAAAAGTAGTAATCATATAAAAAAGGGACCGTAAAAGGGATACAAATTCCTTAAACATCTTATTTTTAAGTCCATAATTAATTATTTCATTGAAACACAACACATAGATCCAACACATTACATAGGGGAGAATTACTCCTTAGGGAAATAGTAAGACACTTAAGACAGACTCTAAATAACATGACTCGATTTACTAGTAGACATGAGTCAAAATAAAAAAACATACTAATAATAGGAAATACAAATACATAATAAAAAATGCTTAATCCCAAAACCGAGGGTTATTGGGATCATAAGACTCCGAGTTCGGATCGAACGAGGCTAAAGGTAGATGGCTAGGACCGGCTTCATCAGTGTTATGACCAAAATCTTGAAATGGAGCTTCATCTTCATCCGGGCCCCCAGCTTGGGCTTGATCATGGGCATGGCCAAGAGGTGGTGGAACAGAGTCTAAGGATAGTATAGGCATAGGTTCCACGTAGGAATCACTACCTAGCAAGGGACACTCTGCTGTCACACAGAACGTAGTAACCAATGAACCATAGGGCAACATGTGGCGAGGCTTAAGAGCATCTTCCGTCATCTCATTCCGCATTAGTGCCCCAACATTCACTGGCCATCCCATGCACAACCAATACAGCAGTGTAGCATGTGCATAACAAACTGTGGACATGTGCTTGGCCGGGAAGAGGTTGGAACGAATAAGCCTATTTAGGCACTTATCCTCCCATCTCCGGAAATCAGGTTCCGCAAATGTTCGAGCAAAATCTCCGATTGTCCACTGTATACCAAGAAAAGCTCCCACATCTTCTAACCAAGCATCCGAACCATCAAAGACCAATGTATACTCGGGTCCCTCCTTCGGGGTATCAAGACCAAAATAACTATTAAGCGTCCCCGGAGAAATAACTATCGACTTTCCACGAACCTGAACAATATTGGTGTAGGGGTGTACACGTAAGTAAGCATAAAATTTCCTTACCAAATCAACATTGACTCAGCCAGGAGGCGCAACGACATCCTGCCACTGATATTGCATCACCAGAGAAAATAGCTCGGGACCACAATCGGTTAAATCCAACCCGCGTGCCTTATGCACGGAGCACTTGTGAAATAATTCCTATATATGCGAATATACGCCACGACTAGCAAATTGCGGCACCCGTTGATTAAAGTACAAGATCTCCGACTACAATGAATCGAAAGCGGCTTGGTGGCGCCACGGGTGGCATCCACGATAGAAATCGATCACAAGAAAGAAATGACAGAGGGCTCTCGGTCGACCGAGAGTGCAGGCTCGGTTGACCGAGAAAAATGGTTCGGTCGACCGAACGGTCGACGATCAGTGTCTTCCCTGTATCCTTTACAGTGATGATTTTGGCCGATCAGAAAGATTGTTAGAAAAGCTTTCGATGATTCAGAATATGAAATTTTTGTAAATGGTGGCAAAAGCTTGGTTTGACACTGTGTTTGCCATTTAACTCCTACAAAGGTTGGGGTGTAAGGTGGAAATGGAGGGTTGGTGGTGGAGATAGTGGTGGAAGAGAAATGAGAATAAGAAGAAGGTAATAATGGTTTAGAAAAAGTTGTTGTGGAAAATTGGGAAGAGCATGAGTGGATTAAATAGGAAGTAATGGGGAAAGGGAAAATTTGAATTGTGAAAGATGATTGGTTGGTGGAAAAAGTTGGGGATTGATGAGTTGGAAAGTTGAATTGGGAGAATAAATGAATGGGGAAGAGTAAAAGGTGAATTGGTAGGAGAGATATTGGGATATGTAGAATTAAATGGTGTTTGACCACTCGATTTTGACACACACGAAATTTGCACAAAATATAACACATAGCCATATCAAAATCATCATGTTACACTTTCACTTTCATAATCCTTATCACAAAAAATATTCCAACTATTTAATCAACCATCATGAACATTTTATTTCAATCTCAATATCCTCATTCTTTCCATATACATTTATTAAACAATACCGGCCCTTAGCATCGTTAAATAATAAAACATAACAATTTATTTCCATAATCAATATATTTTTCAATGACTCGTCTACTAAACTCTAATTCACGTTAAAACGACTCGAGTAAAAAAAAAGATTCTTGCACATCCTTAACTTAACAGTCATTGGAACACGGCAAAAATAAAAAATAAAAAACTCTTATCGTCTAACGTTACTTTTATTGACTCAAATAAAAGAAAATAAAAATAAATAAACTATGAAATTTAAATTAAAAAAAAGATAGTTCTACATTTTAAGTCTATAGCTCGACTTCCCAAAAAAATGTATATATCACTCTCTAAGGATTGTTCTTGACTTGCCAGGTCTTCACCCGACTAGCCTTCACCGAAAATATCTTGCAATTTCTTTGCACGAGTGCCTTTCCGTGGGATGTGCGTCGAGCGAAAAGACAAATGAATCAGTCCATCTAAACAGGCACCGACTTTCGGGATCGTTTCAGACTTTGATGAGCTTTCTTGAACACGAACTCTACGAGTTCTTCGCTTGACTTTCCTCCTCCTATCCTTAGGTTTTGAGATATGCGAGGCTTCAGCATCATTATTGTTAAAAACAGGCGCAGGCTGAGCAGCTCTATCTCGGCTTAGGATTGTCAGGATCTCTTTCTCATCTCTATCTTCAACATTGTCATCATCACACTCCTCTGGGCTTGAGATCAAATCCGGTTTAGAACCAACGACTTCTATAATATTAACACTTACTGGAATAGGGAACTCAGGATTCATTATCCCAAAAGTCTCAGAACCCTTAGCATCAAACAATGTGATCTCATGCCTAGTCATACGAATGAGGGCTCTAGAGGTGTTAATAAAGGACCTACCCAAGATGATTGGGCTATACGGATGCTCCTCTATGTCCATCACAACCAAATCTATCTTAAACAGAAGTTGTCTGATACCAATGATCATGTTATTCATTCTTCTAGACATGATGGTTCTAGTACTATCCATGAACCTAACTTTGTTGGAGGTGTTCGTGGGAGTCAGAATCATATTCCTCTCGCAAAGGCTATTAAGGAAAATGTTTAAGCTTGATCCAGAGTCAATTAAGGCTAATCCCAAGTGTGCTTGTTCTAGGGTAAAATCTACAATTAATGCTAACGATGCTGGATTTCGTCTATGAATAAATCCGGGCCATTTTAATCTAGGGATGATTGAATCAAGGATGATTTTGGGGGTGATTTTAGTCTGAGCCTGAGAGTCTCCCTCAAGTTGCCTACGTATCCTGTTATTATTCCAGGAATCAAGCCTTACGTAGTTCCTGGAGTAGAGTATTTATAGGCATAAGCCCCTCTTCTGCCCTAAACCTAGGGCGGTTTTGTCTATTGACATAAATAACCCTTATTGGGCCTTGCCCCATTGCCCAAGTAATCCCAGGGATATTGGGCTTGTGAAGCTGGGCTGGAACTTTGGTCTCGACTCGTATACCACCGACCTGGATGGTTCGAGATGAGACACTTGTATAACCTGTTGGCTGCTGCGGTCTTCACTGACTCGTCTCTTATCCGACTCGAGGTGAGTACTAGGGACTTGGACTCTTCACATGCCAGTTGGACCAATTAGATAATTCCACGTGGAGGGGTGAAATCCCGTATCATCATAAGCCCCCCAGATCTATCTGAGCTCTTGAGGTCAGGTCTGATCTGTCAAAGGTGTATCTCGGTCACTGTCATCCAATGCCCTGAATTTAAATCTACCCTGCGGACTTATTTCCTGTGGAATCCGATATACGGACTTTTCATGTCCGCTTTGCAAACTTTTTTGCCTTAGCATTATCTGTCCTTTGGACTTATAAAGTGTGGCTAAGTTGACATTGACTTCGATGCCGTAGCTGTCGAAGGAATGATGAGATGTCCAACTTGGGACTGTCTCGATTGAAGTTGACTTCTCTGAAGAATCTGATTTAATCCTTCTTTTCTTTTGTCTTTGATATAGACTATCTTTCTTTAGTGCGGCCTTTGGCCTTATTCGCACATCGGCTTCTCCCATGTTGATGTACATATGTCGATTTCTGCTCCCCAAGTATCATGAGAACCTTAGGTTTGGATCATATTTGTATTTTATTGGGCACGTTGTCCGACCTGCGGACTCTCGCTGTCTGCAGTGCAGACCTGTCGGTGGATTTTCGAGAGGATGCAGATGGAGCTCAATTTCTCTCTGGCTGAAGTTAAGCAGACTCGGATGGAGAGGGATGCACTGCAGGTCGAGCTTGATCGAGTTCCCTCATAGGTCGAGGCGGCCAGAAAAGATGCGGTCATCGGGTTCCGCAAGTCGACTGGGCTCGATGCTACTTCCTAGCCGTTGTTCTTTTGAATTTATATTCGACCTTCTGAACTTTGCCTTGTTATGGCTGGTCTTCGTGACTAGGTTTTCGCCATTTGTCGCATTTCGATTCCCATTTCTTTGCTCGCCTTTTCATCAGTATTCAATGTCGACTCGTTGTTATAAGCCCCCCGAAGTATAATACAGATTCATCATCTTCGTTATACTTTCAGTAGTTCCGTTTGTTGATCATATGTAACTTGTCTTCCATGCCTTAGCATTTTTTGGACTTTTCTTTGTTGTTGCGTAGTAGAAGAGATGCCCCTGGCTGCCTCCTTTCGTTTGTCGAAATTGATGCCCTTTCGGCTGTCGATATACATTTCCGGCTACGATGTCCTAGTAATTACTGTCTAAAAAGACTGGTAATATGTAACTGTCGCTCCGGATCTCGGTGTCATGGTGTTTCCTTGTCGTTCATGACTCATGACACATGACTACCGAGAGATTTGGACATGATCCGAACTCGATGCCTAGCTTTATTTTGCTTCAATTTTTGCAGTATTTTGTTTCCTTTTCTCTTTTATCCTCTATTCCACATCGATGCGTTTCAGCTTTCGAGCCTTGGCTCTGTTTTGCTTTTGCTTTATTTTTCGCGTGTCGATGTCTATGTTGCCCTTCAAGTGTATTATGAACCTTTGGTTCTTATTGCACTTGTGTGTTTTAGCTGAGATTGACCCGTTTGACTTGGCATTTTTTGTCCTTTGGACTATTTTTGCTATGGGTGGGTCGACGCGCAGGATGTTTTGGCCCGACTTCACGAACCGTGCCTTTGCCTTGGCCTTTTTTGCCTCATTAGCTCGTTTGGCTCTTGACTGGGACGTTTGGCCCGACTATGCGAACCGTATTCTTGAAGATGAGTCGACCTAGCATTGTACTGCCTCATGGGCTTGACTTGGCTATTTGGTCGGAGCTCGATTCGACTGTCGCACTTCGTGGTGCTTATGATCTGGTCGAATAAGGTATCCTTCGTGGGATCTTCCAACCGCCTCGCATCGTGGCTTATTGGCAGGTCGGGAGTGATATAAGCACTGTCATTGACTTGGCTTTTTTCACTTTTGTGGTTGTTGATTAGTTGCCTAGGGTGTAGTCCCTTGGACGTAATTCCCTTGCGACATTGCCTTATGGAGTGTAGTCCTTGGACTTAATTCCCCTAAGCCCCTCAAAGTGTAGTATGAGCAAATGACTCATGGTACACTTGAAGATGAGTCGACCTAACATTATACTGCCTCATGGGCTTGACTTAGCTATTTGGTCGGAGCTCGATTCGATTGTCGCACTTCGTGGTGCTTATGATCTGGTCGAATAAGGTATCATTTGTGGGATCTTCCAACCGCCTCGCATCGTGGCTTATTGGCAGGTCGGGAGTGATATAAGCACTGTCATTGACTTGGCTTTATTCACTATTTTTTAGTAACTCTATCATGTCGAGGATTCATTCAAGAGAGCTCCCAATATGATGCCCAGGCCGAGCTCGGTCTTATAAACGATTCGCCCATCGGTGAGCTCCAAATATGATGCCGAGTCGAGATCGGTCTTATAAAAGATTCGCCCATCGGTGAGCCCCAAATATGATGCCGAGTCGAGCTCGGACTTATTAAAGATTTGCTCATCGGTGAGCTCCAAATATGATGCCGAGGCCGAGCTCGGTCTTATAAAAGATGATGCCGAGTTGAGCTCGGTCTTATAAAAGATTCGCCCATCGGTGAGCCCCAAATATGATGCCGAGTCGAGCTCGGACTTATTAAAGATTTGCCCATCGGTGAGCTCCAAATATGATGCCGAGTCGAGCTCGGACTTATTAAAGATTTGCTCATCGGTGAGCTCTAAATATGATGCCGAGGCCGAGCTCGGTCTTATAAAAGATACGCTCCAGAGAGCTCCAAAATAAGATAGGTTATTTAAGTTGTAAAAACGTAAATAAATTTCCATGACGGCTCGTACCTGGATAGCTTGTAATGAGAGAGCTCGTACTGGGGATATTAACAGCTCAGCTCGGGTTTTGGAGCCCTGAGCTCATCCATGAGCCCGACCTGCCGAGCTCATGTTGAACTGTCTAATCTTTGCATCTTTCCGGGAACGATCAGGCATCTAAACTGACCCCGATCGGTACGAAATTTGGAGGGTTTGTTCGTCCCTCCTTCCTCTTCAATCTGACTGGTGGAAATTGTGTTTCACCTGTTTGATTAGCGGCTATAAGCCATCGATCAACCTGCTTTTACGCTCGTTTTCGGGATGCAGCGGCGTCCTTTAACAACGATCGGGCATCGAGAGAACTCCGATCGGCATGAAACTTTTAGGGCTTGTTCGAAAACCCTTATTCTTAAATCTGACAGGAGGATATCGCGTTTCATCAGTTCGATTAGCAGCTATACCCCTTTAAAGTTTAATTTGTGTGTTTGTGTTTTTGGTGGCACAGAAGAAGCAGACTTTCGAGATGAAAAGTACGCATTGAAACGGCCTTTGATCTTCATGAAATTTTGAGGCTTTGTTCGTACCCCTTTATTCCTTGATTTGACCGGTGGAGATCGTCTTTCAACTGCTCAATCTCTGTCACGAAGCCGTAGATCTAATCTGCTGTGTCCACTGCGTTTATGGCGGCGCGAGAACATCTTTCCGGCGGCTTTGTGCCTCCAAAACGACTCCGATCGTCATGAAATTTTTAGAGTTTGTTCGTCCATCTTTATTCTTTGATGTGACTGGTGGAGATCGTCTTTCAACGGTTCAATCTACGCCACGAAGCCGTAGATCTAATCTGCTGTGTCCCGCTGCGTTTATGGCGGCGCAACAAAGATCTTTCCGGCGGCTTTGTGCCTCCAAAAGACTCCGATCGTCATGAAATTTTGAGGGCTTGTTCGTCCCTCCTTATCCTTGAATCTGAACGGTGGGAATCTTGTTTCAACGGTTGAAACTCCAGCAATAATCCGTCGATCTGACTGCGTTTTTGGTGGCTGCTGCGTTTTGGTGATACAACAGATACTTTTCGGCTTCGATCGGGCATCTAAACGGACTCCGATCGTCACCAAATTTGGAGGGCTTGTTCGTCCCTCCTTATCCTTGAATCTGAATGGTGGGAATCTTGTTTCAACGGTTCAATTTTCGGCAATCAACCACCGATCAGACTGCGTTTTTGGCATTAAATTGATCACGAACCACCTCCTTGATCCATCACCGATAGAAGGCCCTCCTTCTAGCGCCAATGACGATGCTGGATTTCGTCTATGAATAAATCCGGGCCGTTTTAATCTAGGGATGATTGAATCAAGGATGATTTTGGGGGTGATTTTAGACTGAGCCTGAGAGTCTCTCTCAGGTTGCCTATGTATCCTGTTATTATTCCAGGAATCAAGCCTTACGTAGTTCCTGGAGTAGTGTATTTATAGGCATAAGCCCCTCTTCTGCCCTAAACCTAGGGCGGTTTTGTCTATTGACATAAATAACCCTTATTGGGCCTTGCCCCATTGCCCAAGTAATCCCAGGGATATTGGCCTTGTGAAGCTGGGCTGGAACTTTGGTCTCGACTCGTATACCACCGTCCTGGATGGTTCGAGATGAGACACTTGTATAACCTGTTGGCTGCTGTGGTTTTCACTGACTCGTCTCTTATCTGACTCGAGGTGAGTACTAGGGACTTGGACTCTTCACACGCCAGCTGGACCAATTAGATAATTCCACGTGGAGGGGTGAAATCCCGTATCATCAAATGCCTCAGGGTCACCTAACTTTGGCATTAACCCAGATTCATCTCCAACATATTTTGCCTCTTTAGCACGGATGACTATAGGTCGTTCTATATCTATGCTACTCTCAGAACCAGACTCCATCTCTGACATGTAGTCCATATAATCAATATCTGAATCCGAATCCGAAGAAATCTCTTCGGGATTTGAAGCACACATACCTCTTTTTACATAAGCTTCGCTAGCTTCATTTGACTTTCTGGCTTCCTGAATTCGTTCTTTCATTTTTGCTATTCTCTCTTTTAGCTTTTGCGTCATCGGCTTCATTGGTGTTGTCTTAGTTCTTAAAACGTTAACTTCCTCTTCTCTAACCTTGGAAAATTGCTTTGATGACATATTGCTTATCACGAACAGTCTTACTTGAGTGACTCAGTTCTGATTATCTGCAACACAAGAAAAACAACAAACGGTTAGTAAAATAATAGTCAGTACGATTGCTCATACTGCTGCTAGACTTACAACCTACTGACGGGGAAAAACAGAAACAAAGGGAAAACAACACTATCAGGAAAAATTAAGCATGAAAATGGGCTTGGTCGACCGAGTGAATGCAATCGGTCGACCTAACAAATAGGTTCGGTTGCCCGAGACCTTCTCTCTGCTTTCCTGCTTCAATTTCCTGCTAGCAGACATATGCAGCTAATCCATAAGACTCTAAAGACAGAAATAAAAATTTGAAAACAAAAAAACGAAATAATTAAATTAACTTATTTAAACAATAATTGGACCATTGATTCCCCGGCAACGGCGCCAAAAACTTGATTGCGGGTCAAGTTAAAAAAATAACTCGATGCCTAAATAACAAACTAGCAAGTGAACTAGATTCAATCGCAGCATAGCTAGATAGAGTCGAGGTCGATCCCACAGGGAATCAAATTGTGGATCCTAAAGTTTAAATAACCAATTTATTTATTTTGTTTAACAACGGTGGTCTACGACCAACAAGGGTACTAGAAAAGAATCACAAACTCAGACATATAGACAAAGAACGTAATTAACCTCCCAATTATAGTCTTTATCGTTTGGACCTAAACAATTTATATAATAAACAAGACTTATTAACTATCAATCCGTTTGTATCTATTTCGTATTGGCTACGGGAGTCATCCTCTTAAACTTGACTTAGCACCCGTTAGGTCGCTAGATCACTGTGCTACATTACATGACTTCGCCTTTTAATGCCTCCGCCTCATATAACTCACACGCTTACGACACTAAGGATGCCGATATTAATCGCACACCTCGTCTAGGCAACATTCCTATGGTTAGGCGTACTTATACTTCCTAAACGATTACTCAAGCTTTCGTCCAACTAGCAATTACCAAGTTATAGTCTCATGCTAATCTACGACGTATGTATAATCAGGTGCGCGCAATTCCCGAATATAAACCTACCTAGATAATGCTGAACGTCCATGAAGAGCAATTCATAAGCCTACCTAAGAGTTTTATATTGGTATTTCCTTTTTACACGTTTTAATTAAACTAAGCGAGTAATGTAGCCATAGCCATACCTACTAAGATGATACATTCAATTGGGTTAACCTAACCATAAAGACGTGGCTTAATTAATGGGATGAATGGGGCTCGGTCGGCCGAATGCAGGGGCTCGGTCGACCGAATGTTGACACTCGGTCACCGAACAATTATGTCCCATTACATCTCGAACGTATATCTTAGCGTTCTCATACAATACGGATTAAAACAGCAATTCGTCAAGCTATTATATAAATAGATCTAGATACACGGTAATCAAACAACGTAAATTCATACATAGATACTAGGTAGAGGACGTAGGGTATGTGATCCTCATAGACAAGGATCGCCACCTCCCTAACGTCATAGCATAGATCTCCATCATCTAACTATGAATAATCAACTCAAACGATAAAACCATAATTAGGGAAATTAATTACGGGAAATAAAGAAGACAAGAAAATATACAAGGGCTTACATATTGAAAACCCTATAAATCATCAATCCTACTTTCTATGATTGATGTATTGTTGTATATGAGTTGTTGGTGTGGTATATCAAAATTACTAAGGACATAGTGTTTATATAGAGTACTGGCCGACCTTGGAAAACCGACTTAAACTCAGAATTACTAAACCCTAGCTGCCTTAATAATGTGTCGGACTTTCTGCCGGGCTTGTGCGCCGCTTGGTCGACTGAGTGTCTTCATTCGCTTGGGCTTCTTTTTCCTTTGTACTGGGCCTACTGTGTTAAGGCCATATTTATATGATTATTAAAGGTTTATTTCATTATTATTTTCCCCACATTTGCGTAATTTGCATGAGAATTAAGGGTTTAAGTGTAAATATTGAGTAAAGATGATTTTAAGAGGGTTGTATGCAAAATTGATGATTTTAAGTGTTGATTTAATGGAATTATTATTAGTTGAGTTTTATTACGTTTTTGCATTGTTTATTTATCATGTAGGTGTTGATTTTCGAGTGCTATAAGTGGATAAATGAAGCTCAAGTCGAATTATTCAAGATAGAGTTGGAATTGGCTCAAAGAAATTGGATAAAGATGATGAAATCCGACCTCAAAGCAGCCCAAATGAAGCGTCGCATCCCGTCCATCTGGACGGCTGCTCGATTTCATGGACGAAAGCGTCGAGAGAGGAAATCACATACTGAGAGTTTGGACGCAGCGGCATGGACGGACGTCTCAGAGCAAAGTCAAGATCCACCAGACGGGCGCCCACAAGACCAGACAGCGTCCGTTGCCGACTTAACCCTAGCCGACATCAAATTCCTATAAATAAAGCGGCGCAGCCCCAACCCTAATTCATACCAAATAATTGAGATCGCAATTTTACACCAAAAAGTCTGCGCCACAAGCCTTTTTACATAGAGATGAATTTCTCCAATCCAACAATCATCTTCAACATGATTGTTGGCTAAAAGCCTTGCAGTGAGTCGACGGAGGAAGCTCATCAACAACAAAACCAACTAGAGAGTTCGATACTGGATGTTTAGTGAGTTTAAGATCTAGTTTTTCATCACTTTTTAATTTGTTCTACATTGCCATGTTTTGTTGAATTATCAATTCTATGAAACGATCTATTTATCTATCTTTATGCTTGAATAAATTTACGAAAGTCTGTTTAGTTGAGTTCTCTTTCGTTTAAGTGATGCAATTATTCGTGTTGTAAGAGATTAGGCATGATTAGTTGAGTAAGAGTTTGGAAACAATCTCGTGATTTCGCTTTTGATTGCATGTTTAGTTTATTTGAAAAGATAAACGAAACCCTAGAATTTGGTTGAAGAAATTTAATTGAATTCGTGAATAAATCACTACTAAAAACTATGTCTTTTTAATCACCATCTAGTTGGGATTGTTGGTTGATGGGTGGAATCTAGTCGCCTTGCTGTGTTTTCCTTTAATTGTTTTAATCAAAATCGTTTAGATTAAGTTTAGTTTAAGTTTTAGTTTTTAAACCTTTAGATTTCCTGCAATTTTCTGTTCTGATCGTAGTTGGACGCTCGACCTCAATAGCGAACGCCCGTCCGATAGATTTAGTTTCCAGACGCTCGTTCACTTTAGTGAACGTTCGTCCGTCTTTCTGTTTTCTTATTTTCTGCTTGTTTTTATTTCCTGTCTTAGTTTTAATCCTTAGGTTTAGGTTTTAGTTAGTTTCAACCTTAGTTTAGTAAATAGTTGTGACATAATCGATAGAATAATTGTCCTTGATCCGATAAACATTCCACTCCCTCAGGGCGACCCGTTAACACCCTATACTACGATCCTTATACTTGGGGTGTTTCGGTTTATAAATTTAAAACACGTTTTTACCGAACAAGTTTTTGGAGCCGTTGCCGGGGAGTCGGTAACGGTTGTCGGATTCTATTTAGGACAATTTTTCGAGTCAAAAGGGGTCGTTAGGCACGCAGAGTAATTTGACCATAACTTTCGCTCGAGTGTCCGTTTGGAACGCAGGACCCCAATTCGAAAGCTCGTTCGGACGCCGACGACGTGGTGAACGGCCAGAGGCCGTTCAGTGTGTTTTCGAGGTCAAAATCCACTATTTTCCCCTCCATTTTGGCCCTAGAAGATTTTAACACGTTTCTTTTACCGTCTTAGTGTTTTTCTTGTTTTTAAACTTTTCGTAGGTAGGTTTCTTTTCCAGTTTAGGTTTCTTTATACTTTCTAAAAATAAGAAAATTAAAAAATACTAAAAGCCTTTTGAACGAGTGTTCAACAACTTGAACGCCCGTCCACCTCAATTCTGTTCTCTGAACGAACGTTCATTCAACTGAACGAGCGTTCAGTTCTGAACGAACGCCCACTAACACTGGACGCCAGTTCAGTCTGTTCAATCATCACTTCTTTTCTTTCTTCTCTTTTCTTCCCTTTTTCTTTTCTCCCTCTAATCCATCTAATCTTCTCTAAACCCGTTCTAATCAACCCCAAAGGGTTGATTTCTTCCTTTTCCTTTCTTCTGGTTTATGCAAACGAGAAGTAAGAAGGGACTTCTGATCTTTGATCCTGAGCCTGAACGATCTATCCTTAGAAGAAGGCTTCTCCCTGATTTGGACAAAATGGCGGATCAAGATCCACCAATTCCAAATCCTGATCCCCAAGCTCAGTTAAATTTACTCCTTCAACAAATGCAAGCTCAAGAAGAATAAAGCAGAATCAGAAAAGTGGCATAAATCAACAACTTCAACAATTCCGCCAAAACCAAATTTTAATCAGTTGAACCGGGACCCTACACTCCATATCTTAATCAAGATTTTCTCGAGGGGCATAGACCTATTCGTCCTCCCGACATGGGAGGAGTGAATGATCGGGGTGGTCAATCAGGTTATAATATACTCGACCACCATAAACCAATACTAGCAAGAGGACTAGCCCATCGTGAAGTATAGCTATAGCGAATCAAGGTCGATCCCACGAGGAACCAATTGTGGATCATCTTATATACAAACAATTAATTAAACATGTCAAGGAAAGAGGCGGTCTACGACCAACATAAAACAAGAAAAGTAAAGACACGACTCGACACAACGTAATTAACCTCCCCAATTATAGTCTTTATCGTTTGGACCTAGATAATTTATATAATAAACTGAACTTATTAACTGTCAATCTGTTTGTATCTATCTTAGATTGGCTACGGGAGTCATCCTCTTTAACTTGACTTAGCACCGGTAAGTCACTAAATCACTGTGATATTGTTACGTGACTTCGCCTTTTAGTGCCTCCATCTCATATAACTCACACGCTTACGACTCTAAGGATGCCGATATTGACCGTACACCTCATCTAGGCAACATTCCTATGGTTAGGCGTACTTCCTAAACGATCACTCAAGCTCTCGTCCAACTAGCAATTACCAAGTTATAGTCTCATGCTAATCTACGACGTACGTATAAGCAGGTGCATGCAATTCCCAAATATAAACCTACCTAGATAACGCTGAACGTCCGAAGATCAATTCATAAGCCTACCTAAGAGTTTTATATTGGTATTTCCTTTTTACACGTTTTAATTAAACTAAGCGAGTAACGTAGCCATAGCCATACCTACTGAGATAATAAATTCTATTAAGTTAACCTAACCATAAAGACATGGCTATCTAACGGATAAAACAGGGCTCGGTCGACCGAATAGGTGGGCTCGGTCGACCGAGTGAACTCATTCGGTCACCCGAATCAATTTCGATCCCAGATTACATCCCCGAACATATCTCTCGGCGTTTCATCATACGAGTAATGTGATTAAACAAAGAACTCGTAAAGCATTCATATAAACTAACATAGATACACATTAATGAAACAATGCAGATTCATGAATAAATACTAAGTGTATGGCGTAGGTTATGGGAACCCCATAGACAAAGAGTCGCCACATCCCTATCGTCATAGCCTAGATCTACATCATCTAGCTATGATTAACTAACTCAAACGATAAAGCATAATTGGGAGGGATTAATTGCTTAAAAGAAAAGAAAGCAGAAAATAAAGGCTTACTTATAACTCGCACCTTTAAATTCTTTGAAACCTTCAATCTACTTATGCTACATTGCATTAAAATATCAAAGTATAATTATATTCTAAAGTATGAAAGGTGTGTTTTACAATTGCTCATAGATGTTGCTTATATAGGAGTTTCGGCCGACTTAGGAAGGATTCAGAGGATAAACACGATTAAAGTCGAAACCGCCCCGACTGGAGGCTCGGTCAACCGAAGGAAGCACTCGGTCGATCGAAGCATGAGGCTCGGTCGACCGAACCTGGATTTTCCAAGTTCTCCACGTTTTCTTCGCCCCGCCTTGCTCCCACTCCACGCTCGTGGCCGATCCGATTACTTCTTTCGTTTAATGCTCCGATTTTCTTCCTTTATCATCTTGAGATCATTGATTAATCAACATTAATCCTCCCGATTTGTTGTGATCTGTAAAATCAATAATTATCGCACAATAAATCGGCTTTAAATAATAAAACGGCTAAATACCAAATATCATATTAATAATCACTTAACATTAAATAATAAATATAAACATGTGATTTAATATGAAATATATATTATTAATCTCGATTTAAGGATAATGTTGATGACATTTACGGGTATAATTTGACCGTCATCAACTACCCCCACTTAGACTTTGATCGTCCGAACAAAGCATCAATAAGTCATTCCCAAGACAACATTTTCTATGGTCAGTCATACTTACGCAAGAAGCTCAAGTCAACTCATACTAGTCATGCTCATAAGATATCCATTATTCACTACCGACTATGAATCAAGTGATGTGTGCAAGTGCATTTAGTTTTATATATTCGTAGCAAGATTAGAGTTTATGCCAACTTCGTAATCTCAACCTACCAACCTCAAAGCATTCATACTTCTCAAGCCTTTAAATTTTTGAAGCACTAGAGCAATAAGCAAGAGCGTATCTATAGGGTTTTTGAACTTGGAGACCGAGTACTACTCAAAGCCTCTTAAAGAGTTGAATATTCTTTTCATATCTTCATATTTTTCAAATACTATCAATCTCAAGGAAGAAAACTTTTAGAGTATCCCCTTTCTTAGATCATGTATAGCATCGAATATTACCACAACAATGGGGCTACTTTGGTAATGTTACTACAAGCCCAGTGTCTAACATTTTGCTAAAACAGTGCACGCCTCAAGCTTATTACTCTGCTTTTGTTGGCAAGAAGATAAGAATACATCAGCCAATAAGTATCGACACTAAGTTTACATAACCAATCATCTATACGATGTACACATACTTTCTTCAGTTATTATGATTTGCGCGGTATACTCGATTCACAGGTTGAGTAATTGAATAATAAATAACTACTCGCAAAAACGGGCATGAATATTCTTAAATTTACTTAACATAAGTATAAAATGATCACGTACTCATGAAACTTGGTTCCTTTCCTATCAATTCTTAGCTAGGAACTCGCAATTCTAAGGGTACGAGATAAATAATATGGTATTTATTCAAATTTTCAATTTTTCAATTTTTCTACCGTTTCATTCAAATTTCAATCATAACATAGCTAAGTCTCCTACCCCCCACTTAAACATGGCATTGTCCTCAATGACAAAAATAAATGAGAAGTTAAGAAAAGACTTAGCCTCGAAACGGCTCTCAAGTAAAGGAACAATATCGGAGTAAATGTCAAAGACGTAGTGGAGAAGCAAGTGAAAACTCAGTATAAAGGCACAAACTCCACGAAACCGTTAATAACACCATGTCGATGGAGGTTATAAAATAATGTGGCAGTAATGAGGTATAAATACCTAAAAACAGTTTAAGCCACTTTATTTTATACAACCAATGACAAGGGAAACCAAAAAGAAAAATACTAAATAGAAAGAAAAATAAACAAGCAACTAAAGATGGTGGTCTTCATCTACAACCTCCACCGCCTAAATATTCTTAAAACCGGGTGGAGAAGACAAAGATCAAAAAGCATAACCCCATGTGGGAAAACACGAGGGTGACTCGATCGAAATGTATTCAATCCAGGAAAAGAGAAACTCGGTAAGGTATAACAGATTGAATGCGACCTATTGGCTAAAGATAAATCAAATACTTAGCGCAGAAACTTCTCGCTTGCATTGGATATCAACAACTTAGGAGATGTAGCTACTCCTAAAATTACCGATAACCCAATGTATCACGTAAAAGTCATAACCGTCATCAACACGGTCGGATCGGTGTGATAGTTCAGAACAAAACTGATCATCTAGAAATGCCGGAATAGACGGAAAAAATGTGAAATTTAAAACTTCCGGTTGTATTTTGATCGAACCAAAAACCTTTAAAATCTAGCTAGGTCGAGCTACACTTCCTCCAACTAGGATCATAAAAATAATCATTAAAGCTTAGCAATATTTCAAATTCCGCAACACAAAGGTATTTTGTAAACAAAATGGAGGTTGAGAGTATGATGGGTTTAGAAAAAGATACATAGAAGGTTGGGAAGAAAAGATAAAGGGTGGGTAAGAAATTGTGTTTATGGGTGGGTTGAAAATGGTTAAGGCATTGAGATTGGGTGGGAGAGTGAAACGGATGGAAAGAAAGAGAGGCGATGAAAGAATGGTTGGAAATGTGAACTGTCAAAGGTGATTGGCGAGAGGATCGAAAAGGTTGAAGGGTGAAAAGGTGTAAAGGAAAGATAAGGATAGTTGCAGTAATGAATTGCGCACCACTTTGAATTTCACTTGGATCACCATTCTAAAAGATTTTGGAAGTTGACCAAAATTGCTCTTGTTCGCACCAATCATTCTCTGTTACATTTTTCAATAATTCTCAAGCTCTCTTAATGCTTCCATCTTAAGGTGGATTGCTAAATTTCTTCTTCTTTAGCAATTTCTCGACTCTCCTAAGAAACTCTAATTTACGTGGCCTATATTGAGTAAAAAAGTTTTGCACATCCTTAGCCCAATGGCCATCGGAACACGGCAAAATAAAAAACCTCAACATATGTCACGTTACTCTTATTTGACTCAAAAAAAAAAACAAAACCTATAATCCTAAAAAGAAATCCTAAGGGTTTTAAAGAAGTAGTTCTGAGTTTAAAGTCCTCACTGACTTTTCAAAGATTATCCTTGTCGGGTTATCATTCTTGGATCGCTGGACTTTGACCCCTCGAGCACTATTAGAGGTGGCTTGTCGCTTTTATGGATTAATACCCTTCCTTGGTTGTGAGACCTAGAAACGACATTTATCCATACCATTTATACAAAGCTCTTTCCTCGGCTCTCATTTTAGGAATTAGTGAATTCTAAGAAACTCGGCTAACATACGGTTTTGGCCTTGACAATAAGAAACAATGAATCAAAGTACTCCGAATAAGGTCGGTTATGTAGGCAAGCCTATGCCGTCTTATTCGTTGGAACATATGTGATGATTCAGGCCAATCCACAAGATAAGCCTGTTTAGCCCGAAGGCTTATCGGCTATGCTAAGTCTTGTCGAATCGCTGTAACGCACATCACACGTGGAGGGAGTCGACAGCCGAAGCTCGTTAAACTCGCCTTGACCATGGTTAAACCATTTCGAACCTATGTACAAAGATTCTTCGATTTCTAAATTGTCACCCAAAGTGTAATCTCGTTTTCATTTAAGGTGGGTTCACCGAGAAGCCATCACCATAAACATCAACGAAAGAAAAGATGGTGTTCTCTCAAAACTCAACGTCTTCTTTAGATTGCGAATGCTTAAACTACACAATTTGTTGCTCCCCTGGCCGTAGAAGCAATCTCATGCATAGGACAAAGAGATTTTTAATGTAACTACGAGAAACTCTTTATTCACAGCTTCCTTTCAACGACTACATGTTTCTTACACCCTAGAGATGAGATGATATGGGGCACAACCTTCGACACTAATAGAACTAATCTTACAAACCAACTCCGGGCTAAGATTCATACTAACTTATGCTCAAAAACCAAAAGGTAGTAAAACATAAGCAAAAAAAAAGGGTAGTACATTGCCTTCAACATTGTACCACGAAGAATTTAAGCCTTTAAAATTTTTCCGGAGACATCTTGGTGCTTTAAAGGTATTGCTTCCATCGCTTTTCCCATCATAGAGTAGTAATTCCATTTGTTGTCGGGTTATTTTCGGTGCCCTTGAAAAATTATCGACTTGGATTATTGTTTCCTGGTTTCGCAAGCGTAAGAAAAACAAAAGCAGACCGTAGATCGATTTTAACATGGTTTCCCATGTCGCTATCGACCTCACGGATTAAACATCTGAGGATAAGCAGACACGCCGAAATTCCGCACTCGAAAAACACAAATCAGAAACCGTGTAAACAAGAACAAAACAAAACAAATAAAAAAAGTTATAAATTCTCGGTCGACCGAATGAGGTCTCTCGGTCGACCGAATATTTTTTTTTTTTTTTTTTTTTAAAATCTGGAATTTTCAGACAGAGCAGACAACCAGAGGGACTCAAAACGTAAAAACTGACACTAAAACAGAAAACTCGACATGAATAAGAAAATTATTTATATAAAAAATTGACCGTTGGTTCCCCGGCAACGGCGCCAAAAACTTGATCGGGGTGGTCAATCAGGTTATAATATACTCGACCACCATAAACCAATACTAGCAAGAGGACTAGGCCCATCGTAGTATAGCTATAGTGAATCAAAGTCGATCCCACAGGGAACCAATTGTGGATCATCTTATATACAAACAATTAATTAAACATGTCAAGGAAATAGAGGCGGTCTACGACCAACATAAAACAAGAAAAGTAAAGACACGACTCGACACAACGTAATTAACCTCCCCAATTATATTCTTTATCGTTTGGACCTAGATAATTTATATAATAAATCGAACTTATTAATTGTCAACTGTTTGTATCTATCTTAGATTGGCTACGGGAGTCATCCTCTTTAACTTGACTTAGCACCGGTAAGTCACTAAATCACTGTGATATTGTTACGTGACTTCGCTTTTAGTGCCTCGCATCTCATATAACTCACACGCTTACGACTCTAAGGATGCCGATATTGACCGTACACCTCGTCTCAGGCAACATTCCTATGGTTAGGCGCATTTCCTAAACGATCACTCAAGCTCTCGCCCAACTAGCAATTACCAAGTTATAGTCTCATGCTAATCTACGACGTACGTATAAGCAGGTGCATGCAATTCCCAAATATAAACCTACCTAGATAACGCTGAACGTCCGAAGATCAATTCATAAGCCTACCTAAGAGTTTTATATTGGTATTTCCTTTTTACACGTTTTAATTAAACTAAGCGAGTAACGTAGCCATAGCCATACCTACTGAGATAATAAATTCTATTAAGTTAACCTAACCATAAAGACATGGCTATCTAACGGATAAAACAGGGCTCGGTCGACCGAATAGGTGGGCTCGGTCGACCGAATAGGTGGGCTCGGTCGACCGAGTGAACTCATTCGGTCACCCGAATCAATTTCGTCCCCAGATTACATCCCTGAACATATCTCTCAGCGTTTCATCATACGTAATGCATTAAACAAAGAACTCGTAAAGCATTCATATAAACTAACATAGATACACATTAATTAAACAATGCAAATTCATGAATAAATACTAAGTGTATGACGTAGGTTATGGGATCCCCATAGACAAGGAGTCGCCACATCCCTATCGTCATAGCCTAGATCTACATCATCTAGCTATGATTAACTAACTCAAACGATAAAGCATAATTGGGAGGGATTAATTGCTTAAAAGAAAAGAAACAGAAAATAAAGGCTTACATAACTCGCAGCCTTTAAATTGCTGGAAACCTTCAATCTACTTATGCTACATTGCATTAAAATATCAAAGTAGAATTATATTCTAAAGTATGAAAGGTGTGTTTTACAATTGCTCATAGATGTTGCTTATATAGGAGTTTCAGCCGACTTAGGAAGGATCTAGAGGATAAACACGATTAAAGTCAGAAACCGCCCCTGACCAGAGGCTCGGTCAACCGAAGGGAAGCACTCGGTCGACCGAAGCATGAGGCTCGGTCGACCGAACCTGGATTTTCCAAGTTCTCCACGTTTTCTTGATGCCCCGCCTTGCTCCCCACTCCACGCCAGGCCGATCCGATTACTTCTTTCGTTTAATGCTCGATTTTCTTCCTTTATCATCTTGAGATCATTGATTAATCAACATTAATCCTCTCGATTTGTTGTGATCTGCAAAATCAATAATTATCGCACAATAAATCGGCTTTAAATAATAAAAACGGCTAAATACCAAATATCATATTAATAATCACTTAACATTAAATAATAAATATAAACATGTGATTTAATATGAAATATATATTATTAATCTCGATTTAAGGATAATGTTGATGACATTTACGGGTATAATTTGACCGTCATCAGTGAACTTTGATCTAAAGAACGGAGTAGTTGCATCTAGTTCAGAATAGCTCTTTCCATGGCACTGCTCAGGAAGATCCACACGACTTCTTGTCCACATTCGTACAAATCTGTGAAGCAGGCCATTATCCTGGTGTTGATTCTGAGATAGTTAAGTTAAAGCTATTTCCTTTTGCTTTAAAAGATGAAGCAAGTCGGTGGTTTAAGTCGTTAGCACATCATTCCCTCCATACATGGAATGATGTCAAAAGAGCCTTCGCTCTTAAGTGGGTTTCACCAGGCAAGATTATGGAGATGAAACGGGAAATAGCTACGTTTGAGCAGATGGAGGATGAGACTGTTGGCAAGGCTTGGGAGAGATTAAATCTGTTGATGAGGAAGTGCCCCAATCACGGATATGATAGACATGAGTTGTTGGAACTATTTTACAGAGGAGTCTCTCAACTTAATAGAGACTATCTTGACTCCACAAACTCATGGATCCTTCTTAGGGGAGGTGATGAGATCGCCACAGAGTGGGTGAGACCATCGCCAAGAACAATATGTGGTCGACTCTAAGAAGACCAATATTGTTAAGAAAGAAGGCATCGCAAGCAATCCCGATACCCAACCGTTGGTTGCTCGGATGGAATTGATAAGCAAGCGGTGGCCAATCTTCGATGCAGACTTCTAATTCAAATTATCTTGAAACACAGCAGGACCGAGATGACGGAGGAGGTAAACTTAATGGATAATCAAAACCAACCCTTCCGAAACTTCAACCGTAACTAACTATTCAGATTTCAAAGACAAAACTTCAATCAAGCCAAGTTACCACCTGGCCCTTCAAATTTGAATTCTTTCAACTCGAACTATCAAAGGCCGTTCGGAACTCCCAAAGGCCTCAAGGTGGGCTGGAATCAAACTCGTAACAACAATCATACCACCTCATATGTCCCTCAACACAAATTCGATGAGCTGGTAGACATGGTGAAGACTCTGTCTACTAGTGTTAAAGAAATTAAAGACAAAGTGGGCAAATGGCCGACCAACAAGCAAGCCAGACCTCACGGTAAACTTCCGAGTTATACCGAGAGAAATCCAAAGCTGATGTGAATGTTTGCACTGCCATTACACCTCAGTGGGAGTATGGGCAAGAAGAGGAGTTGAACGAAGTAACTCTGAGAAGTGGTAAGAAGGCTGGACCCGGCAAGATGTCGGGAAACGAGTAGCCCCTCCTGACGCCATAAGTTCAGGAGGGGGAAATCAGAAATCACATGCCGAAGAAAGCAACGATGAGGAGGAGCTTAGTGACAATTCTTCGGAGGGCGACAATGATTCTGATGAAGAGGAAAGGAAGGAGAGTCGAGGCTGCACTACGACTAAGAAAAAGGAAGAAAAGTTTGTGAGATGGAAGGATAAGGAGGATGAGGCGATAAAGAATCAGGCCACGAAGAATGATAAAGCCCTTCCTTATCCACCGAAGAGCAAGGAGAGAGCCCTCGCCAAAGACAAGCAGTATGATGGGGTGAGGAGGATACTTAGGGACACTAAAGTGAGTATGCCCTTAGTGAGGTATTGTCTGCGAAATGCCTAAATGTACTAAGTATCTTAAAGAATTCTCGTGGGGAGCAAGAGGAAGCTTCAGGGATGGGTGAAGAAGTGCTTCGCGAGGATTGCGCGATGGTTTCACGTAAAATTGTCATTAAGCGAGGTGATACTGGCGGACCTTCAATCTCCTGTGAGATCGAAGGCCATTTGTTCGAAAATGTATTATGCGACTCAGGGGCCTCTATTAATGTGATGCCATTAAACGTATGCAAAAAGCTCGGGTTAGATAAAAGGATGCGGGAACACCCGATTTCTCTTCAGATGGTAGATAAATCTAGCCGGACTGCAGCCGGTTGTGTAGCTAATGTTCTCCTTCAAGTTGAACATTTGGTCTTCCCTACCGACTGGGTTATCTTAGACTATCCACCTGATAAAGAAATGCCTCTAATTCTAGGCCGAACCTTTTTGGACACTTCTAACGCTCTCATCGACTTCTGCAAATGACAGATTACTCTTAGAATCGGTGACACATCCGTCACCTTCACACGAGGGACAAGTCCTGAAAGAACCATAACTGATGAAATATCGTTTGTCGAAGCTATCTATGAGGACGAAAAAGATGCCTACTCTGAAGAAACAGAGGAGTTGACAGAGATAGGTGTTTTTGAAGTCTTGGACATTGAGGATCCGGCTGACTGCGGACCATCTTCTAATTCATTTCAAGCCGTAGGCATTGACGAGTCATCTTCACTCGCTCACACTGGGCCTGTTATTGAGTTAGAAGCATGGAGATGCCCAGCAACACACGATGATTTCAAAGAACTGAGTCAGGAAGACTTCATCCCTGGTGAAGAAGAAGCTCTGATGGGTAGTTGGGACGAGGTAGAGTTTTGGAGAGAAGCTACTCATTGGGAAGTAGATGATTGGGAAGAGCTGGCAGAAGAGCTTAAAGATGAAGAGTTAAGAAAAATGATCGATCACAAGAAAAAGGAAGCAAGTGTTGATCGGAGGATTCCGATGGACGATTTGATCCAATACCTTTCTGGGGTTGAGCCTCGGGAAGATGAGTTATTCTTTAGTCAACCACTTCAAGCTCACAAAGAGAAAGGTGGCCCGTTAAAGTCTAGTATTGAGCAACCACCTACTGATTTAGAGCTTAAACCGCTTCCAAAACACCTTAAGTATATCTTTCTTAAGGATGGAGATAAATTGCCTTTGATCATTTCTTCGAAACTCGACAAGAGCAAGAAGCACGGTGATAGAAGTGCTTAAGAAAAACATGCTCGCGTTCGGTTGGCAAGTGGGTGATATCCGAGGATCGGCCAGGACATATGCTTGCATAAAATCCGAACGGAGGAAGGAGCTAAAAGGTAAGACAACCTCGTGAAGGTTGAATCCGCATATGCAAGAGGTTGTCAAGAAGGAGGTTATAAAGTGGCTTGACATGGGAATCATCTACGCAATCGCCGATAGCGAGAGTGGGTCACCCTACTCAAGTTGTGCCAAAGAAGAGGCGGTATTACGGTTGAAAAGAATGAAAAAGGGAGGAAGTTGCCCTACGTCTCGTGGATCAAGCACAGAGATCAGATCGACTATCGTAGACCGAATGAAGTCACCGCAAAAGATCACTTCCCTTACCCTTCATTGACCAACTAATTGAAAGACCGAGTGGTCACAAGTATTATTGTTTTCTCGATGGATACTGGTTACTTCCGGATAGCCATCGACCCTAATGACCAAGAGAAGACCACGTTTACGTGTCCATCCGTACTTTTGCTTTTCGTAGAATGCCATTCGGTCTATGTAATGCACCCGTGACTTTTCAACGGTGTATGTTGGCCATTTTTGATGGACTTGTTGAGAAATGCATGGAAGTCTTCATGGACGACTTCTCAGTCTACGGCGATAGCTTTGATGAAATCTTAAAGAACCTAGATATGGTACTCCAACGTTGCGTTGAGAAGAATCGGTGCTTAAGCGGGAAAAATGCCATTTTCTAGTAGGCGAAGGTATCGTTTTGGGACATAAGGTGTCCAATCTTTGGTATTCAAGTTGATAAGGCTAAGGTCGAAGCCATCGAAAGGATGACGTACCTAAGACAAAGTGAAGGAGGTACGAGGTTTCTAGGACATGTTGGCTTCTACCGGCGTTTCATTAGAGACTTTTCTACGATTGCCAAGCCTTTATCAAATCACTTGAAAGAAGATGTCGATTTCTTGTTCGATGCGAAGTGCAAAGAAGCTTTCAATTGTCTGAAAGACAAGCTTATCAGTGCACCTATTTTAGTTGCACCGACCGACCAAGCCTTTCGAGTTGATGTGCGATGCCTCTAATTACGCCGTGAAGGCGCAGTTTTAGGTCAAAGAGTTGATAAAAGGTTCAGCCCATCTATTATGCGAGTCGTACCTTGAACCCGGCTCAATGCAATTATACTACGATCGAGAAGGAATTCTTAGCCGTCGCCTTTGCCATTGACAAGTTTAGAAGCTATCTTCAGGGTCTCAAGTGATTGTATGGACAGATCATGCGACTTTACGCTACCTTATGGATAAAGCGGATGCCAAACCAAGGTTACTTAGATGGATTTTAATTCTACAAGAGTTTGACCTTGTGATTAAAGATAAGAAAGGTAGTGAGAATATTGTGGTGATCATTTATCTCGCTTAGTAAATGAGGGTGCGAGAGAATCACAATGATATAGGCATTGATTTTCCGGACCGAGCAATTGATGAAGCTTGAAACGGTTAGGCCGTGGTATGTCGACTACGTTAACTATTTAGCGAGTGGTCATTTAGAGGATATGACGTCGTCGAGGAGAAGAAAAGTTTTTTCTCGATCTTAAATATCTCGTATGGGAAGATCCTTATTTGTTCGTAATCAGTAAAGACGGGTTGCTTCGACGGTGTGTTCCTGAGCATGATCGGTGGGATATCTAGAACAATGCCATAGTGGTCCCTACCGGAGGTCACTATGGAACACCGAAGACGGTTGCAAAGATTCTTCAATTTGGATTCTACTTGGCCGACTCTGTTTAAAGATGCGAAGCCTTTTGTAAAGGTTGTGATAGGTGCCGAGGAGAACAGGAAGGCGAGTAGTCGGATGGAAATGCCACTTAAGCCCATTCTTGAATGCGAAGTTTTCGATGTATGGGGCATAGATTTTATGGGACCCTTTCCATCCTCATGTGGTAATAAGTATATCCTCGCTCTGTGTGGATTATGTTTCAAAGTGGGTCGAGGCCATAGCTACTCAAACTAATGATCACAAGGTTGTAAAGAAATTCTTGCAAAAGTATATCTTTACTAGATTCGGTCTGTCCGAGAGCACTCATTAGTGATGAAGGTACTCACTTTTGCAATGCGCCGCTTGACAAGATCCTTGAGAAGTATGGTGTCAAACATAAGATTGGTACACCATATCATCCCCAAACCAAGTGGCCAAGTCGAGGTAAGCAACCAGAGCTTGAAAAGAATTTTTGAGAAGACCGTGAACAATAATCGATCTAATTGGAGTCTTAAGTTGGATGACGATTGTGGGCCTATCGATCGCATTCAAGACCCCGATGGGCATGTCACCCTTCCAAATGGTCTATGGCAAAGCTTGTCATTTACTGTCGAACTTGAACACAGAGCTTTCGGGCAATTAAATTCTTAAATTTTGATAGCCAACTCGTGGGGAGAAAAGGTTGTTACTGATTGAACGAGCTCGATTTAATTCGGACTCAGAGCATACGAGAATGCTAAACTCAAAAGGAGAGAACTAAGATACTCCATGACGCTAAGATCAAGGACCGAGAATTCAAAGTTGGTGAAATGGCTTTACTCTATAATACCAGACTTCATTTGTTTCCTGGTAAGCTAAAGTCTAGATGGTCTGGTCCATTTGAGATTCTCGAGGTTAATCCAAGTGGAGTAATTACTTTGAACGGGTATGGTAATCAAGCTTTTAAAGTGAATGGCCATCGACTTAAGAAATATTTTGGGCAACCAAAGGAAAAGCCTGAGATTCTTTATTTCCAAAGAAGAGATGAGAGTACAGATGTCCTGATTTGTGAAGAGATTCCATCTTATTTCTTTGAGTCAGATGATGATGACGTTCCTATATCCACCCGTAAGGTACCTTCTGTTGAGACTTCTGATCATACCACTATGTCTATGCCTATCGTGCGCAAGAACAAGAAGAAGAGAGTCAGTGTAGTTTGGAGAGAAAAGTTTAATGAACTTATTGCGCACTTGACTTGTTGTTGTGGTGAAAATCACTTCCGCCCTAGTAATTCTAATTCCGATACTGAGGTGGCGGCAGTTAAACCAAAGTGGCCCGATCCGGGTTGATTCTTGAACTTTGTGTCAAGCTATTGACATTAAAAGAGCGCTCCTAGGAGGCAGCCTAGTTTTCTTTGTTTGTTTTCTTTTCTTAGCTTGTTTTGTTTTATTGTTTTAGAAATAATACTTTAGTTGATTTTGTGTTGATGGTTATTCCTCTTACGTTCATTGTGAGTGTTTTGTATGTTTGCTCATATACCCCGTGTACCCCGAGATTATATGGTATGTCGAGTGTTGCAGATACTTTTGAGCAGGTTCGCAAGCTTTTATGTCCAGTGTTGTCTATTCGAGTTGCAGCGGTACATCCATGCTCCGGGCTGACCTCTGCCAACTTTCATCCGACAACCACTGTTGAAACCAGCTAAGTTTTCTTTTCTCTTATATTTGCACATTCTCGAGGACATAATGTGATTTAAGTGTGGGGGTGTTTGGGTATGTTTTTATGCTATATCCTTTGAAATATGAGTGAATGTTAAATTTCATAAATTTAAAATTTTTTGTGAGTCTCGAGCATATAATTGGAACTAGATGCTTGCTAGTTGTAGTTTTCTAACGATGATAGTTTGTGACTTAGTGAGATAATTATAGCATGTCTTTACTTTTATGGAGATAGTTTCGTTTTTCACTCACGAAAGCCTTTGATTTTGAAGCAAGATTTTTGAACTATATCCTTTCATTGTTTTATGATTTATCTTAGGAAGGTCAGTATAGTTACACCGTAGTTAGACCGTGTACTGTGAATATCATAAAGTTTGAATGTGATAAGTGAGATGTAACTTATGACTTTGAAAAGTGAATAAATAAAGTGAGTGAGCAATTATTAATAAATACGTTTGTCGGAAGCTGGTTAATGATTTGAGTGCGGTAGGGTATACCTCGTATGTCCTATACCACTATGATGACCAATAGCTCACGATAGTCAGTTCATAGCTACCTTATGATTTGAGTAGGTAGGGGATTATCAAGAAATGTCCTACACTACTATGATGGGTAAGAGCTTATTCTGATATGCGTCAAATTTGAAAATTTTGAAAAATGATGAATAAGAATAAAGTGAAGTCTTTGTTATCATGGATCTTATACCCAGTAGAACCGCATGATATGCTGTAGGGATTATCCTACTGAGTGCGTGGGAAGGCTTTGAGTGGAGCTATTACTGTCTATACCTAGGATAGTCATTGGAATTTTTGAGAGGATATTTCTTTGAAAGGCTTGCTAGATTGAGAAGGGCTTGTCACACATACACAGAATCTATCTCTGCGATGGTATTGTTTGCTATAGTTGTTGTATCTTTTGTTACGTGAGTTAGAGATCTATGTGGATTATTTATAAAGTTGAGCTATAGTTTTGATTGTTTTGTCCGAGGACGTACAAAAAGTTAAGTGTGGGGGAGTTGTTAAGGCCATATTTATATGATTATTAAAGGTTTATTTCATTATTATTTTCCCCACATTTGCGTAATTTGCATGAGAATTAAGGGTTTAAGTGTAAATATTGAGTAAAGATGATTTTAAGAGGGTTGTATGCAAAATTGATGATTTTAAGTGTTGATTTAATGGAATTATTATTAGTTGAGTTTTATTACATTTTTGCATTGTTTATTTATCATGTAGGTGTTGATTTTCGAGTGCTATAAGTGGATAAATGAAGCTCAAGTCGAATTATTCAAGATAGAGTTGGAATTGGCTCAAAGAAATTGGATAAAGATGATGAAATCCGACCTCAAAGCGATCCAACTGAAGCCCGTCGTGCATCCCGCCCACTGGACGGGCGCTCGATTTCATGGACGAAAGGCGTCAGAGAGGAAATCACATACAGAGAGTTTGGAGGCAGCATGGACGGACGTCTAGAGCAAAGTCAAGATCCACCAGATGGGCGTCCACAAGACCAGACGAGCGTCCGTTGCCGACTTAACCCTAGCCGACATCAAATTCCTATAAATAAAGCGGCAGCCCCAACCCTAATTCATACCAAATAATTGAGATCGCAATTTTACACCAAAAGCTGCGGCCACAAGCCTTTTACATGAGATGAATTTCTCCAATCCAACAATCATCTTCAACATGATTGTTGGCTAAAAGCCTTGTAGTGAGTCGACGGAGGAAGCTCATCAACAACAAAACCAACTAGAGAGTTCGACATGGATGTTTAGTGAGTTTAAGATCTAGTTTTTCATCACTTTTAATTTGTTCTACATTGCCATGTTTTGTTGAATTATCAATTCTATGAAACGATCTATTTATCTATCTTTATGCTTGAATAAATTTACGAAAGTCTGTTTATTTGAGTTCTCTTTCGTTTAAGTGATGCAATTATTCGTGTTGTAAGAGATTAGGCATGATTAGTTGAGTAAGAGTTTGGAAACAATCTCGTGATTTCGTTTTGATTGCATGTTTAGTTTATTTGAAAAGATAAACGAAACCCTAGAATTTGGTTGAAGAAATTTAATTGAATTCGTGAATAAATCACTACTAAAAACTATGTCTTTTTAATCACCATCTAGTTGGGATTGTTGGTTGATGGGTGGAATCTAGTCGCCTTGCTGTGTTTTCCTTTAATTGTTTTAATCAAAATCGTTTAGATTAAGTTTAGTTTAAGTTTTAGTTTTTAAACCTTTAGATTTCCTGCAATTTTCTGTTCTGATCGTAGTTGGACGCTCGTCCTCAATAGCGAACGCCCGTCCGATAGATTTAGTTTCCAGACGCTCGTTCACTTTAGTGAACGTCATCCCATCTTCTCGTTTTCTTATTTTCGCTTGTTTTTATTTCTGTCTTAGTTTTAATCCTTAGGTTTAGGTTTTAGTTAGTTTCAACCTTAGTTTAGTAAATAGTTGTGACATAATCGATAGAATAATTGTCCCTTGATCCGATAAACATTCCACTCCCTTAGGACGACCCGTTAACACCCTATACTACGATCCTTATACTTGGGGTGTTTCGGTTTATAAATTTAAAACACGTTTTTACCGAACATACTGCATCTTCTGCAATTCTATTAAATCTTCTCCAAAGTTTATCCATTCTGCTCCCGAAATAGCTCACTGCAAACACTGCACAAAATACGGTTTGTAATATCAAATAATATACCAAAACATCAAAATAAATAATAATGAATCGTAACTCAGTACATATGTAAATTAAGCATATTACGACTTGTTATTACTCTATTAAAGCTCTTTTAAACTAGAATCGGGGATAAAGATCATAGAATAATGGGCACAAAATGACCGTTATCATACTCCGCCATAAATCCGAAACTGAACTCTATCGATTATAGATATAACTTATTCTCAAAACGTCGAATCGAGTCGATAAGTGTCCATTGATATAATCATTACATATGAACTATCCCTTCATAGACTATGTGTAATAAAGTGGGAATATTTCCATAAACCTTCTTCAATACATCTCATCATTATTTACCATTAACCCACTAGTGATCAATTAGTTCATAACCAATACAAACTCCGCGGATCGATCAGTTTCTAGGATTAACAAATAAGGGGATTGTCTTTCTACTTCCCGCAAGAAGGAATGGATTCCATATCTATGAGACACACGATACTCACTCATCACAGAATAGTGCCAACGTGAAAGTGATTCGGACCGCGCCTCTTAGCGATCCTTAACGAACACATCAAACCCTATCCTGAAACCAGTAGGAGTATCCAATCACTTCAGGATTAAGGTTAATCCATATATGATCATCTTGTGATTTAATAAGATTTCTCAATCACCGAATTATATGAGAAACTCATATTAAATCGGTCCAGTCCTATATGACTCTCATCATATATAAATGCCCCACTTAGACAACCAATGTCGACGGACCGGATAAGACGGTCACACCATAAAGTGTTCTGGGCGCATTACTGGTGGTTTAATCAATAGACCCCATACCTTGATTAAGTTCACCACAGACTAATAGTTCAAGTGTATCACCATAAACTTAATCCTCATGTGTGTCACACACTAAGTTATATGGTTACATATGATACAACTTGGGGTTTTCAGCAGTGTATTAAATATATGCACAAAGCAAATAATAAGATGAAATAAAATATGTCATTTATTAAATAAAAACAATTACATAAATTGTCATTCGGGCATTACACCTAACAATCTCCCACTTGCCCGTAATGACAAGCAACAATTGTTTTTAGAGCACACCCTATTACATTTATCTATCTACTACACATTTCTCCCACTTGTTCTGAAGAAGATGAGACCCTCACTCCCATACCCTCCAAGTGCTTGTCAAAGACATTAGATGCCAGCGTCTTGGTAAACGGATCAGCTAGGTTGTCGGCCGTGGTGATCTTTAGGACCGAAATATCGCACCTGTGCACGATCTCTCTGATCAGATAGTACTTTCTCTCTATATGCTTTGATCTCTTGTGACTTCACGGTTCCTTGGAATTCGATGCCACTCCATTGTTGTCACAATAAAGTGGTATTGGATTGTTTATATTCGGAATCACTTCCAAATCACCAAGAAACTTCTTGAGTCATACCGCTTCCTTAGCTGCCTCAGAGGCTGCTATGTACTTGGCTTCCATAGTTGAATCGGCAAATATGGGTTGCTTTACTCTTCTCCAAACTATGGCTCCACCTCCAAGAGTGAACACTGAGCCTGAGATCGACTTACGATCATCCTTATCTGACTGAAAGTCGGAATCAGTGTAGCCTACGATATTCAGGTCTGCACCTGAATACACAAGCATATAATTCCTCGTTCTCTTTAGATACTTAGAGAGATTCTTGACTGCTGTCCAGTGCTTCATGCCTGGATTTGAATGAAAATGACTGACCAATCCCATGCCGTAGTAGATGTCCGGTCTTGTACACAACATTGCATACATCAGACTTCCAACTGCAAATGCGTTAGGAATATATCCCATGCTCTCTTGTTCCTTAGAGGTTTGAAGACACTGTTTCTTAGAGAGAGCTATGCCATGACGGATTGGTAGGAAACTCTTCTTTGCATTCTGCATATTATAACGCAGCATCATCTTATCAATGTAAGATGCCTGGGACAAAGCCAACATCTTGTTCTTCTGATCTTGAATGAGCTGGATCCCTAGAACATAGCTTGCATCTCTCAAATCTTTCATCTGGAAATGCGTGGCTAACCAACTTTTAACATCAGACAACATCCCCGTATTGTTTCCAATTAGCAGGATGTCATCAACATACAACACTAAGAATGCCACCTTTTCCTTAACGATGTGCTTGTATACACAAGTCTCATCAGGATATTGTTTGAAACCGTAAGACATGATGGTCTCATCAAATCTGTGGTTCCATGACCGAGAAGCCTACTTTAACCCATAAATGGATTTGAGTAACTTGCACACTTTGTGCTCTTGGCCTTTCTCAATGAAACCTTCTGGTTGCTGTATATACATTTCTTGGTCAAGATAGTCATTTAGAAAAGCCGTCTTAACAATCCATCTGCCAGATTTTATAATCTAAGCTTGCGGAAATCGAAAGAAGAATACGAATGGACTTTAGTATGACCACGGGCGAGAAAGTCTCCTCATAGTCAACACCCTCTCTCTGGGTGAAACCTTTTGCCACTAGCCTAGCTTTGAAGGTTTCAACCTTCCCATCCAATCCCCTCTTTCTCTTGTAGAACCATTTACTGTCTATAGGTTGTACACCCTCAGGGAAATCCACAAGTTTCCAGACTGTGCTAGAGTACATGGACTCCATTTCTTGGTTCATTTGCATCAATCCATTTATCCTTGTCAGAATCATCCATAGCCCTCTGACAGGACAGCGGATCATCCTCCACTCCATCAGAGATGGCAATATCTACCTCCTCTTTCATGCCATACCGAGTGGGTGGCCCAACCACCATTTTGGTACGTCTGAGCGGTCTAGGATTCTCTGGATCAACTGTGGCATTATCAGTGTTATTTGTGACACGAGGTGTCACCAGTGGTCAGACATTGTCAGAAATTAACTCCTCGAGTACTACTTTACTTCGAGTTTGAAGTCTGTCATGTATTGATCCTCAAGAAATGTGGCATTAGTCGAGACTATCACCTTGTTGTCTTCCAAATCATAAAACAAATATCATCTCGTTCTTTTAGGATAGCCCACAAACAGACATACTTTCGTACGTGCTAGCAATTGGCAAGTCTTGTCTTCTAGCACATGTGCAGGACATCCCTAAAAGCAAAAGTGGCGTATGCTATCACTCTGCCCCTTCCACAAGTCCAGAGGTGTCTTTTCGACAGACTTTGACGGAACCACATTCAATATGTGAATCGCTGTTTGTAAAGAATTCCCCCAAAAGGAAATTGGCAGTGATGCGTAGCTCATCATTGACCTGACAATGTCAATCAATGTTCTGTTTGTCTTCTTAGCAACTCCATTTTGCTGAGGTGTCCTGGGTGCAGAACGTTGGGAACAGATCCCATGTTCCAAGAGGTAATCAGTGAAGTCAGTATCCAAGTACTCGCCTCCTCGATCAGAATGAAGGCACTTTAATGATTTACCTAGTTACTTTTTGGCCTCTACCTAGAAATCCTTAAAATTATTAAAAGCTTCGGAATTCCTGTGCAAAAGATAAACATATCCATATCTCGAGTAGTCATCGATGAAAGTCACAAAATACTCGAAACCACCCCTAGCCTGTACATTCATCAGACCACACAAGTCTGAATGTACTAATTCCAAAGGTTCTTTGGCACTATTTCTTTTTGATGAGAATGGTCGTTTAGTCATTTTTCTCTTCAGGCATGATTCACAGACTGACAATGTGTCAACAGATAACTCACTCAAGGGACCACCCTTAGCTAGTCTTTTGATTCTTTCCAAGGAAATATGACCAAGTCTTAGATGCCAAAGATATGTTTTATCATGGTGAGAAACTTTCTGTCTTTTAACAGATTTCTGATGTTCTACTTTAAACATTTCAGTGTCAAGCAGTGGATTTGCTATCGGTTTAATAAAATACAATCCGTTTTCCAAAATTACAGAACAAATATCACGACCATTTCTGGAAATGACAATTTTACTACTAAAAAGAAAGAGAATACGATTGTCTTGCAACACTGAAACTGGAATTAAATTTCTACGGAAATTTGGAACAAAATAAACATGGTTGAAAACAAAGAATTTATTGCCAAAACATAAACTAACTACTCCCACTGCTCTAGCTGAAACCGCTGCATTGTTGCCAACTCGCATCGTCAGCGTGCCTTCCTCTAGCTCCTGATACAAACTAAGGATCTGCAAAGAAGAACAAACATGGTTAGTAGCTCCAGAATCTAGTATCCAGGTTGACACATCTTTAGCTACTGTATAGGATTCCAAGACTAGAAATTCAGAATAACCTGTCTTATCCTTGCCCTTGTTCTTATGGCCTTTCCATTCCTTAGCCTCTTTGAGGTATGCTGGACAATGGCACCTCCAATGTCTTACCTTATGGCAGTGGAAACATTTCCCCTTGGGCTTGGAAGTTGCCTGTTTAGCCTTCTTCTTCATCAGCTTTGCATGATTTTCTACACATTTTGGATGTTTTGCCTGCTTTGCCTTGGGTTTATTATTGACTCTAGAGCTCGATGCCTTAGCTTCAGCCACACGGGCCTCATCCTTTACTTCCCCTTCTCGGATTCTCCCATAGGAGATAGCTTCGAGCACTCGCAGTTCATGACATAGTTACTCTTGAACTGGAGGAACTCAGGTGTAAGTGATTCTAAGATCATATTCACTTGAGTTGCATCGTCAAATCTAGAGCCATGAGTCTCAGCATCAGCAAAGTAGTTAATCATGTTCATCACATGACTAGTTACCGACTGACCTTTCTTTATTTTGGCGTTTATGGCTAACTTGACAGCCTCGTGTCTTGCTTGATCAGATGGGGCACCAAACATGGAAATAAGAGAGTCCATGATTTCTCGCGCACTCTCCATGTTCTCATGCTTGGTCGTTCTGATCTCCGACATGGAGGCCAACATTATACCATAAGCCTTATTGTCCGCCTCTACCCATCGCTTATGGTCATCGCGTATAGCTCATGAAGCATTCATGGGAGGAGTCGGCGGACAAGACCCATATAGGACAAACTTAAAGTTTTTGAAGATGAGCGTAACATTCATGTTACTTTTCAACTTGTTAAAGTTGTTTCCGGTCAATTTTTCATTTAGCAGATTAGTTACTTGAGAAGACATTATGCTGTAGAATAAAATGACAGAAATAAATCAAATCATACACCACAACTAAATATGCATGTAGTTTATCCTACAATTCCAAGGATTTAACCTCACATCATGCTGCCGCCGTAGGGTCGGTATCAACGTTAATGACGATTAAACTGAGACAATCTCTCTCAACAATTAACCATTAAGAATCAGACATCTTTTATTTAACTGTTGATTACCTTCCTTTTGCAGCCAAGATATTTCCAGAAAATATCCTTTTGAGTGTGACCTACTATTTCAGATCTTAAAGTACGCCCCGTGTATGCCGCCGCAGGGTCGGTCAGTGACTCGACGAGTACCCAAAATCCTATCCTTTCGGAGACCAAGCCTTGAATTTTGATAGGGGTGAAGGCCATCCGCAGGATGCCGTAATCAAAGCGGCTCGAGGCGTCACCCTTCTCTCACGTACTCGCGTCAATAGTAGAGGCCGAGGGGTCGGTTGTCACCTTTCCCGCTCCCACTCGTTATTTTGAAATTTGGTAGTCTCTTTAGGATTCTAGAATTTTCAAATAATCCAAAACAATTAATCAGGAATATTTTATATAATCCTCCCACTAGTTCATCGGTTCCAAATACCGTCTAACTAGTGTCACTATATCCACGATCCTCCAATTTTATGGATTAAAATTCTTTTTGTGTAGACACTACACAAATAAAAATTCACAAAGAATTTTATTAACCTAATATGTCGTGATAAAAGTTTTAGGATTTTAGATTTTTTTTTCAATAAATCGAAAAACAATAAATCAAAAAAAGCAATCACTAACTTATCGGTTCCAAATACCGTCTAGTTGGTGTCAAATTTTTCATGATTTTCCAATTTTTTATTATCAAAATTCTAATTTATGTAGACACTATATAATCTACCCCCCAAAGGATTCTTAATCCCAATTTGAATTTATCATGTGAATTTTATATCCCGATAAAATTCCGTTTCCTTTAATTAATTTAATTTAATTTTAATCTAAATTAATTATATTGTTGATACATGTCTAATTAATTTTAATAATAATTTTCTACATGTATGCATATGCTAGGAGTGGAATTCATGAATATGATGCATGGCATGGTTATATAACATAAATAAACATACAACAAAATAAATGCGAAAAATAAACCATTGAGATGGAGCGTTGGTACCCCGTATCTAATCTATAAATAAATAAGTAAACCCTACGTTCATAAAATTTTTAATCTTTAATGAACCGCCGCCGCTTCTTGGTATATAATTTTCTGGTTCAGATCTTCAATAAAAGCCCTTTCTAGCTGAGTTGATTGAAGCTCATTCTTCCTTCATCACCACCCGAGTTCATATTTTTTTTTTATAAAAAAATTCCAGAATTAATCCGGCCAAGGGCATTCGAACTCCGGTCTGCAGCTTATTGGTGTTGTGCCTTCACCACTGTGTTGTTGCTTTTACTCTTCATAGTTTTGTTTGATTTATTTAAATATGTCTCGGCCGAATTTAAATAAATTCAGAAAATTAAAATTGCAAAAAATAAATTACATGATATCCTATACCCAAAAAATGGGTTTACAATAGATCTAACTGTAAATAGGTACCAACGACAATCCATCTCGTCAACTAAACATTCAATCGCATAAATTAAAATTAAAAGATGCAATTTTTTATTCTATTCCACTCCTTATTAATTAATTATGCAATAATGATCGCAAAATAGCTTTAACTCTCTCTGATACCACATGCTAGATATACAGAAACCCGAATCCGGATCCGATCCATAATTGGATCGTCAGTTCTGATTCACAGCACCGATCGAGATAATCGATCTTGCACAGCGGAAGCTACGAATAAATTCGCATGCGATTTTACCACGATTCGATTCGCATAAAAAATTAATCTAACTATGAGAAGGTTGAAGATTTACCTTGTTCAAGAGGAATAATAAATTGACAGATAGAGAAGCCACAGTCTTCCGGATTGTATCTCCTAGCGACGACTGGTGGACGTCGATTCTCGCCTCAGAACCTCCTCGAATATGCACAAGAAAAACCCTAAATTTTTCTTCCCTTAATGACTAAAACAAGAAACTAATTTTCTCTTCTTTATTTGTGAAAGTGGCGCAACTTTTTGATGATTATTGTGCAAGGAGGAACTCTCTTTATATAGGAAAATAACTAGCCAAGAGAGTTATCCTTTTCACACCACAATTACCTACTCCCACAAGGAAAAGATTTTCGCCAAAAGATAAGAGATAATTCCCAAAAAATCAATCTCTTATTTTTCCATTAATTAACCAACAAATAGATAATTAAGTAATTACACATTTACCTAATCTACAAAAATTTCTTTTCCTAATTCTTCACAATATGTGGCGTCATTTTAATCATTAAATTTAACAGAAAATGTCTTTTCTATTTTACATATGATTCACCAAATAAATAATGCATAATCATAATCGGGTTGGACCGGATCCGACCGGGTCAGGTCATTTACAGTCTATTTAGTAATGTAATAACTTTATTATGATTAATAAAAGCACTTATGTTATTATACACTGTTTATCTTCATATTATTTGTTGTATATATATAGTAACGTCCCTAGTGTCAATCTGTGATAGTGAAACCATGATAGTTGGGGGTCACGGTGTGTTGCTCTGGCCCTTTTCTTCCCTCACAAACTACTATGATAACTGCCTCACATGAAAGGTAGTAGTCATTGCTTTTGACTATTCCGATAATTGGGGGTCACGGTGTGTTGCTAGACGCTATCCCATGATCGTTAGGTATGAAGGGCATTTTAGTAAAATGCACTTTGTGTCTACGGCCAACATATTCGGAAGCCTATCGGGTCACACACATATGAACATCGAGTCGGATTAAAATGCGGTTATAGTTGATAACCAAATAAGGAAAGTTTATCTCTAAACTATAAAGGTTTTAGTGGTAAATTAATATGGTGGTATTTATTTATTATGAATAAATAAAATACAAGATATTAATTATATTAATTAAAGAATATTCCGGAAGCCAATTAATTGGCATATGGGGCGCCACATCTAGGATATAAGGATACACTTGGATTGTGCACTTTAATTAATAAGATTGCCATAATATTAATATAAGATATTAATTGATTTTGGAAAAATAGATTTATGGTAATAAGATAATTATAATCAATATATGATATTGGCAAAATAAATTATAATTAAAGAGATAAATCAAACTAGTTGATTTTCCTTATTTTATTGGGAAAAGGTTCTCTTCTCCTCCACACAACTTTGGGGCGCCACTTCCTCTATATAAAGGAAGTGGGTGTCAAGCTCTTTTGTACATCACAATTGCCAGAGCTCATAGTTCTTGTGTAAAATAGAGTGCAATCCATAGTGAGTTTGTGAGGGAAGAAAAGGGCCGGTCTAGCAACCGGAGTTTTTCCGATAGCAATCCAAAGAGGATTCCGTCAAGGGGTTCTTGTGGAATAGCGATAGAGGCCGGATGCGTGGACGGCTTACGCATTGAACTACTCTCCGTTGACTGTCAAAGCGACGATCTAGTACATCATCAAGGTATAACCGTCAAACTACTTAACGTGTTTATTGCATTAAACGAAGAACGATCTAGAAAAAGGAAATCAAATTTTAAATTCCGCTGCGTTAAACTAGTGATTTCCTAACAGTGGTATCAGAGACAGACATCGAGCTTAAGCAATAAGCATAATTTACATGGGTAGTATTTAATCAATAGATGCAAGATTTAAATCACGAGACGTTGAAACAAAAAAAAATTAGGGTTTATGGGGGCTCGGCCGACTGGCGGCGGCCCCCCTCCTCTACGGCGGCGGCGGCGGTGGCCCTATGGCTGCCGTCCGTCGGTTTTCTTCTTCCAATGGGGAGATCGACCCTTTTTCGTTTGTCATATTTATTGTGCATAGATATCTCGTTTGTTTAGTTGTGTCAAATGGCCAACCAATGGTTCAAATAGTTTGGGTCATTGGGAAACCATATGACATGTTGGCCTTTCCGAATTTTGATTTGGAATAGGCCTAGGCCCTTTTCAAATATTTGATTTGTAAAAGGCCTAGGCCTAGGCTATTTCCAAAATTTTGATTTTGGAAAGTGGCCAGGCCTAAACCAAAATTATTTAGCCTTTCCAAATATTTGATTTGGAATAAGCCTAGGCCCTTTTCAAATAATTGATTTGTGATTTGTAAAAGGCCTAGGCCTAGGCCACTTCCAAAATTTTAATTTTGGAAAGTGGGCAGGCCTAAGCCAAATTTGGTTTTTGGAAAGGAAACAAATAGGAGACTTTATACTTTTAATTCAATTTGAAAAGTTCAAATTTAATTGAAATTAAAATCGATTAAAAATTAAATGTTAATTTTAAATTTCATCGTCATATAATTAATTAAATGTTATTTAATTATTTGATGTGATAAAATAAAGACGCATGAGTAGTTAAAATTAGAATTTAATCTTTTTCATAAGATAAAATTGTATGGATTAGATGTAGATATAATGTGATTATATGGACCCCGATTGATCATGGACTCGACCAATAGGATAGATGGGAATGTTTTCTTTATGTTGGTTTTTGAAAAATTGTCCTAGGCCGTTATGAAGAATGTGACCTAGTTTACTTTTTGCATTTATCCCATTCCCGTTAGCTCCCACCCCCCCTCCCCCCCATGTGCGGCGGGTGTAATTATTTATTATGTAAAAAGAATGGAGCAACAAGTTGAAGACCAAGGAGAGATAAAGAACCCATTGGCATACAACAATAAAGATCCTATTGACGGTTGCAGATACCCTTAGTTTGTGACCCGCGGTTTCGTCAGTTTGTATTTGAAACCGCACCTTGGAAAAGTCCATGATCATACCGGTTACTTTGAGCACGGAATGTTGTGTATGTTTTACTTTATATGATATAGTAGTAATATGCACATAGTAGATGAGACCATAATTAAACTAAAATTAATTAAGTGAATTAATTTAAAAACTATTCCCACATCAAAAATCAAGTCGGAATTGCCTCCCCATATTATAACGACGGTGAAGAGCACTTGTTCGGACCCAACTCACCAGCCAAAGCGGGGTTGACCTACCACGGGTATATCGTCGTTATCGAGATATGATCGAAGGAGATCTCATGAATATTGGGGTTATGACTCGACTAAGAATTCTCTCGGCCACCAGCCAAAGCGGGGTCGTTTGGATTTTAGAGGCAAGGGTTTGACTATTTTCTTAAGATGAAATATTGTCAAAGAGTTGATTTGGTCAAACAACAAGAGTCGATAAGATATGATCGACAAATCGTTGTCCACTGCTTAATTATTTTCGCCCATCACCAAAGTTGGGGGTCGAGGTAGTTCGATGGGATCTTGCCCACTAAAGAAATTATTTTCTTGAAAGCCAATTGGGAGTAGTTGGCTAGTGGGAGTAAAAACCTTGTAAAGTTTTAAGTGCAAATTTAGAGTTTTTTTATACATGAGCTTTTACTTATTCTATCTTTATTTATTGTTGTAGAAATTGTCAAACAAATTGAACCTTCGTTTTATCATCGAAAACAAGCTTGACGAAACTAATTTTCTAGATTGGGAAAGAAACCTCAAAATCGTTTTGAGGCACGAGAAGATTGGCTATGTCTTGAACGAGGCCCTTCCAGAAAAGCCCGCTGAGGGTTCGGCTGCAGATGCTGTCGAGAAGTATAACAAGCACTTTCGCTCGACAAGATCGATGCTACATGTATCATGCTTGATTCTATGACACCGAATCGCAGAAACAAAGATGAGTCTATGGACGCCTACCCAATCATGGTCCACTGAAGGAACTCTATGCTTCTCGGCCTCGTGACCGAGAGAGTACGAGGTCTCGAAGGCCCTGTTTGGTTGTAAGATGGCATCTGGGGCGCTGCATGGGGTCACACGTGCTTAAAATGATCGGGTACATAGAGAGGCTTGGGAAGCTGGGCCACAAGTTGGAACAAGAGTTGAGTATTGACTTGATTCCGCAATCTCTACCGATTCATTCTTGCAGTTTGTGATGAACTATCATATGAACAAGATAGATTGCTCCCTAGAGAGTTATTGAACATGTTGAAAACTGCTGAGGGCACTGTGGGGAAGGGAAAGCAAGTGTTGCTGGTCACTTCAAGCAAGGGAAAAGAAAAAGCCCAAAAGAAGTCCAAGAAGGCGAAGGCTGCACCTAAGCCAACGCCTAAGATAGCAAAAGACAAATCCAAGGATGCTTGCTTCCATTGCGGTGAGACCGGACATTGGAGGAGAAACTGCAAAGGCTACTTGAGCACCAAGAAGAAGCATTCTGATGCTTCGACTTCAGGTATATTTATGATTATGATCAACATTACTTCTTCTAAGTCTAACCACTGGTATTAGATACTGGTTGTGGTTCTCATATTTGTAGGAATATGCAGGGACTAAGAAGAACTAGAGATCTGAGGAAAGGAGAGGTGGACCTACGCGTTGGAAATGGAGCAAGTGTTGATGCGCTGGCCGTAGGAGTTTATTTTCTTTCATTGCCCAGTGGGCTAGTACTAGAACTCAATAACTGTTATTTTGTTCCTGCTCTTACGAAGAGCATTATATCTATTTCTGCATTAGATGTTGATGGATTTTCTTTTACGTTTGAGAATAAATGTTGTTCTTTTTCACGTGATGGAATCTTTTATGGTACTGGAATACTTAGCAATGGTCTCTACATATTAGATATGAATGTTGACGTACTTAATATAAATAACAAGAAAGCCAAAACAAATGACATGAATGAATCCTACTTATGGCATTGTAGACTTGGCCATATAAATAAGAATCGCATTTCCAAACTCCATAAAGATGGAATGTTGGATCAATTCGATTATGAATCGTTTGAAACATGCGAGGCTTGTTTACTTGGCAAGATGACAAAGACACCTTTTAGTGGCAAAGGGATAAGATTCAATGAATTGCTTGAGCTCATACATACTGATGTGTGTGGCCCAATGTCATTTCAAGCCAAAGGAGGATACTCTTATTTTATCACCTTCACTGATGACCATTCTCGCTATGGTTATATATACATAATGAAGTATGAGTCTGAAGCCTTTGAAAATTTCAAGGAATTCAGAAGTGAAGTGGAGAAACAACTAGGTAAAGAAATCAAAACACTTTGATCCGATCGAGGTGGAGAATACCTAGATGGAGAGTTTCAAGATTATTTGAAGGAGAATGGGATTCTACCTGAATGGACCCCTCCCGGGATGCCACAAATGAATGGCGTGTCCGAGAGGAGGAACCGCTTAGACATGGTGCGATCCATGATGAGCTATGCAGTTCTCCTAAAATCATTTTGGGGGTATGCTCTAGAAACCGCATCCTATACACTGAACCGAGTTCCATCAAAGATGGTTGACTCTACGCCATACGAGGTATGGACTAAGAGAAAACCGAGCCTAGGTCATCGAAAACCTTGGGGTTGTCTGACTTACGTGAAGTGGATGATGCCTGACAAATTAGAGCCCAGGTCTGACAAATGTCTATTTGTGGGATATCCTAGGGAAACCAAAGGGTACCAATTTTACCATCCTGAGGAAAAAAATGTGTTTGTTGCCAGGACTGGCTAATTTCTGGAGAAAGTGTTTACCCTGGATAGGGTCAGTGGGACTAAAATTGATCTTGAAGAAATTCGAGAACCACTAAAGGATAACAGTTAGTTGATGGAAGTAGAGGACTTGCCACATACAGATGTGACACCATCCTCTACCGTGGACACACTAGCACCTCGAAGATCCACCAGGGAATGCCGTGAACCCGAAAGGTACACTGGCGTTTATCTCATGGAAGATGAGGACCCTAGAACTTATGAGGAAGTGCTATTAAGGCATGACAAAGAGAAATGACTGGAAGCTATGAATTCTGAAATGGAATCCATGAAAGACAACCAAGTTTGGAACTTAGTTGATCCACCTGAGGGAATAGTTCCCATAGGGTGTAAATGGGTCTTTAAGAGAAAGACCGACATGGACGGTAACGTGACTACCTACAAAGCTAGGTTAGTGGCAAAAGGTTATAAGCAAAGACAAGGAGTTGACTAAGACGAAACCTTTTCGCATGTTGCCATGTTAAAATCCATTAGAATTTTGCTCGCTATTGCAGCATACCAAGATTACAAAATCTTGCAGATGGATGTGAAAACAGCTTTCCTTAACGGGAAACTATCTAAGGAAGTGTATATGACACAGCCTTAGGGTTTCACAACCAATGACGCCAGGATGGTGTGTAAACTGCAAAGATCCATTTATGGACTAAAGCAAGCTTCTCGGAGTTGGAATCTTCACTTTGATGAGATAATCAAACAGTTTGATTTCATCAAGAATGAAGATGAGCCCTGTGTTTACAAGGAGGTTAGTGGGAGTGCCATTGTGTTCTTAGTGCTTTATGTAGATGACATATTGCTCATAGGGAATGATGTGCCTATGTTACAATCAGTCAAAGCATGGTTATCCAAGACTTCTCAATGAAGGACTTGGGTGATGTAGCCTATATTCTAGGAATAAAGATCTATAGAGATAGATGTAAAAGGTTCCTTGGTCTGTCGCAATCCACCTACATAGACAAGATGCTAAAGAGATTCAGCATGGAGCAGTCCAAGAAAGGATTGCTGCCCATGTCACATGGGGTCTACCTGTCAAAGGGAATGAATCCTAAGACAGAGGAGGAAAGGGCACAAATGAGTAAAGTCCCTTATGCTTCGGCATTCGGGTCTATCATGTATGCCATGTTATGCACAAGACCGGACGTCTCGTACCCTCTTAGTATGACTAGCAGGTACCAGTCCAATCCAGGTGAGGGTCACTGGATTGCTGTCAAGAATATCCTTAAGTACATGAGACGTACTAGGGATATGTTCCTGGTTTTCGGGAACGAAGATTTAGTATTACGAGGTTACACAGATGCCAGTTTCCAAACTAACAAGGACGACTTTAAGTCGCAATCTGGATTTTTTTTCACGCTAAATGGCGGAGCAGTGAGCTGGAAGAGTTCCAAGCAGGAGACTACTGCAGATTCTACAACGGAAGCCGAATACATAGCAGCCTCGGAGGCGGCAAAGGAAGCAGTTTGGATGAAGAAGTTCATTATTGAACTTGGTGTGGTTCCCTCCATTGAAGGTCCAGTGCCTCTGTACTGTGATAATAATGGAGCGATTTCTCAGTCAAAGGAACCAAGGTCTCATCAAAAGTCCAAACATGTGCTACGGCGCTATCACTTGATTAGAGAGATAGTAGATAGAGGAGATGTAAAGATGGAGAAAGTCCACACGGATGATAACATAGTTGATCCGTTAACCAAGGCATTGTCTCAAGCTAATCATGAGAAACATGTTCACTTCCACGGGCTTAGGCATATGGGTGATTGGCTTTAGGCCAAGTGGGAGATTGTTGGAAAGGTGTCATAAACCCAATCGGGTTGGACCGGATCCGACTGGGTCGAGGCATTTACAGTCTATTTAGTTCATGTAATAACTTTAGGATGATTAATAAAAGCACTTATGTTATTATATACTGTTTATCTTCATATTATTTGTTGTATATATATAGTAACGTCCCTAGTGTCAATCTGTGATAGAGAAACCATGATAGTGATTATGGTTGATGAGATCTCTAATCACTATAACAAGATTGGTACTTAAATGTCTCTAGTCTTATGTATTATCAAATGGGACATTGATAGCATAATCAGAGTAGCACGTATTGGATGTTTTCTATCTTTTACAAGGTAAGGATAGATCTCGTCTATCGAAGTGTAGAGACACTTGGACTGTACGTGGACGTGTATTAGAGAATGCATACGTTAGACTGACCCACTTACATTAAGTGTCACACTATGTGGCGGTTGTGTAATTATCCTTTTGACCGGAGTCTTCATGGCATCATGGTGTGGATTGTCTTGCTTTGACACTATTGATATTTCTCCTAACCACGGAGCAATCATGCGGTAGTGATTGGGTATGATATTGAAGCATGCGGAGTATACATGATTGGTCGTCCGGGAATCGCGTATCCTATGATTGGGATCGAATATCCGAAATGGCCTTCTTATAAGGAATGTCTGGCTCTCGAGATCTTTGGAAAGTGGGAGTAAATGTGTTATTCCGAGAGAGCATAATATCCATATTATAAGATACGATCATTAATGTATCGACACTCGAGATACGATCGTGGGGATATTATTACAGCGATAGGATTGTAAGTTACACGGTAACTGCCTCACATGAAAGGTAGTAGTCATTGCTTTTGACTCTAACGATAATTGGGGGTCACGGTCTGTTGCTAGACGCTATCCCGTGATCGTTAGGTATGAAGGGAATTTTAGTAAATTGCACTTTGTGTCTACGGCCAACATATTCGGAAGCCTATCGGGTCACACACATTTGAACATCGAGTCGGATTAAAATGCGGTTATAGTTGATAACCAAATAAAGAAAGTTTATCTTTAGAGTATAAAGGTTATAGTGGTAAATTAATATGGTGGTATTTATTTATTATGAATAAATAAAATACAAGATATTAATTATATTAATTAAAGAATATCCTAAAAGCCAATTAATTGGCATATGGGGCGCCACATCTAGGATATAAGGATACACTTGGATTGTGCACTTTAATTAATAAGATTGCCATAATATTAATATAAGATATTAATTGATTTTTGAAAAATATATTTATGGTAATAAGATAATTATAATCAATATATGATATTGGTAAAATAAATTATAATTAAAGAGATAAATCAAACTAGTTGATTTTCCTTATTTTATTGAGAAAAGGTTTTCTTCTCCTCCACACAACTTTGGGGCGCCACTTCCTCTATATAAAGGAAGTGGGTGTCAAGCTCTTTTGTACATCACAATTGCAACAGCGCATAGTTCTTGTGTAAAATAGAGAGCAATCCATAGTGAGTTTGTGAGGGAAGAAAATGGCCGGTCTAGCAACCGGAGTTTTTCCGATAGCAATCCAAAGAGGATTCCGGCAAGGGGTTCTTATGGATTAGCGATATAGGCCGGACACATGGACGGCTTGCGCACTGAACTACTCTCCGTTGACGGTCAAAGCGACGATCTAGTAGATCATCAAGGTATAACCGTAAAATACTTAACGTGTTTATTGCATTAAATGAAGAACGATCTAGAAAAAGGAAATCAAATTTTAAATTCCGCTGCGTTAAACTAGTGATTTCCTAACAAAGTAGACCAACTATTTAATTTATTCTCGAGGTTCCATGAAACGAGAAAACACTAGCGTGTTAGGAGCCAACTCGAGGACCATGGACCTATAACCAGTAGCTACAATAAATTAAATTAAATATTCATTGAACAGAATATTTCTACTTCATTCATTAATTCCAGAATTTCGCCACCATAAATCCGAAACTGAACTGTATTGATTATAGATATAAGTTATTCTCAAAACGTCGAGTCGATTCGATAAGTGTCCATTCATATAATCATTACATATAAACTAACCCTCTATAGACTATCTGTAATGAAGTGGGAATATTTCCGTAAACCTTCTTCATTACATCTCATCCTTATTTACCATTAACCCACTAGTGATCAATTAGTTCATAACCAATACGAACTCCACGGATCGATCAGTTTCTAGGATTAACAAATAAGAGGATTGTCTTTCTACTTCCCGTAAAAAGGAATGGATTCTATATCTGTAAGACACACACTACTCACTCATCCCAGAATAGTGCCAATGTGAAAGTGATTTGGACCACGCCTCTTAGCGATCCTTAACGAACATATCAAACCCTATCCTGAAACCAGTAGAAGTATGCAATCACTTCAGGATTAAGGTTAATCCATATATGATAATCTTGTGATTTAATAAGATTTCTCAATCAAGGAATTATATGAGAAAATCAGATTAAATCGGTCCAGTCCTATATGACTCTCATCATATATAAATGCCCCACTTAGACAACCAATGTCGACGGTCCGGATAAGACGGTCACACCATAAAGTGTTATGGGCGCATTAATGGTGGTTTAATCAATAGACCCCATACTTTGATTAAGTTCACCACGGACTAATAGTTCAAGTGTATCACCATAAACTTAATCCTCATATGTGTCACACACTAAGTTATATGGCTATATATGATACCACTTGGGGTTTTTAGCAGTGAATTAAATATAAGCACAAAACAAATAATAACATGAAATAAAATCTATCATTTATTAAATAGAAACAATTACATAAACTGTCTTTTGGGTATTACACCTTACAATCTCCTACTTGCGCGTAATGACAAGCAACAATTGTTTTTAGGGCACACCCTATTACATTTATCTATCTACTACACAGGTGTGTAGGCTTGGTTCCTTGGGTGGTTTCTGTTTCCAAACCTGTAGTGGAGGACCCTCCATTCTACCCTTTCTAGTCTTTTATCTTTGTCAGTGCCACGTGTAGGGTGAGCATATGTTGAATTTTTAACCCTGCATTCAGCTTCAGTATGTCCAATGTGGCTACAATATACACAATACTGTGGCAGTTCATTTTCTAGTTCCACAAATTGCCAAAAACCAGAAGTATCACCCTGCTGAATCCAGAGTCTTCTTGGGAAAGGTTTTAACAGATCTATTTCCATCTGAATCCAAGCTGTTGAGGGCCGTTTCAATGATGCAGTAGGAGCATCAACCCTCAGCAGCTTTCCAAAACTCGAAACAATCCCATTTAGACCATCAACCTTCATAAGATGCGCAGGTAGCTTGGGCAATAATCCATACAGGGACCAGCGACGATTCAACATCAACGTGAAAATCCGGTGTCCGTTTGAGGATTCACATAGGTTTTCTAGTTACAAACCGTTGGCTACGAGAATATAGATAGATAAAATATTTCTCACCAGTAAAATTAAAAAGAATGTGCTTTGAATCTGAGACACCTACCGAGTACTTCTCAGCATAGTTCTGGACTTCCATAAAGTGCTTTATCGCATCCAGATTCGGTTTGCCCTATGAGAATTTGCCAATTAGGGCATACTGAAATGGATATGCCAGAGAGTCAATCTGCTCCTTAGTAACCCAAATTGCTATTTCCCCTTGTAAGAAGCAATTTCCGGAATAAATTCAGGTGAAGGAGCCCGAGCAGGGCGGAGAGCTTGTGCATATGATTTACTAGTCGAATTCATTGTTAGGAAAGTAAAAATATCCGATTACTCGAGATGAGTAAGGAAAAGCAGAAAAACAAAGAAAAAGATTGCAAATCAAGCCGGAGAAGACAACGACGAAAGCTAATCAGTGAAACGTTGGCAATGTCACTAGAAAGGAAATTTTGGGTGATCTCCTGCCACAATACGCACCATGATTTATCACATACACACCTACTACACCACGACATTGCATTTTTAAACCGTGCAAAATCCTAAACCTTCACACAACGACTACATCCTCCATTTCCACTCTCCCTACCAACCCCTTCCACACACTCAACGATCATAACTTGAAAATGGCTATGAAAGTCGAATACAATGCTCTTATTGCAAATAAGACGTGGGAATTAGTCCCTCGTCCAACTAATTTCAATGTTATTCGTAGTTTGTGGATTTTCTTGCACAAGAAAAATTCTTATGGTTCGTTTGAACAACACAAAGCCCGTCTAGTTGGAGATGGGGCGGGCCAACAACTGGGTATTGATTGTGGTGATACTATTAGTCCGGTAGTCAAACCGGCTACCATTCGTACAGAACTCACCATTGCTTTACCAAAATCTTGGTGCCTTCATTAGTTAGACATAAAAAAATGCCTTTCTTCATGGGAATCTCAATGAGACTGTTTATATGCATCCACATTCAGTTTCCGAGATCCTGATCACCTTGATCATGTGTGCTTACTAAAAAAATCCCTTTACAGGCTAAATCAAGCTCCTCATGCGTGGTACGAACGGTTTGATGATTATGTAGCCGAGATGGGTTTTTTTCATAGTGTATCCGATCACTCCTTATTTATTTATCGACGAGGCCATGACATAGCATATATTCTTTTGTACGTGAACGACATTATTCTTGCTACGTCATATGATGCTCTTCAACAGTCCATCATCTCTAAACTTAGCTCCAAATTTGCAATGAAAGATTCTAGGAATTTCTGTCACGTGCCATTCAGAGGGTCTCTTTCTATCTCATAAGAAGTATGCTGAAAAAATTATCGAAAGCGCTAACATGTCCTCTTGAAAACCTTCCCCTACTTTAGTTGACTCCAAGGTCAAGTTGAGCATCTATTCTGGCAACCCATATCATGATCCGACAGAATATCACAGGCTTTCCAGAGCATTGCAATACTTGACATTCACACGCCCGAATATATCTTACGTTGTCCAGCAAGTTTACCTTTTCATGCATGACCCTAAAATGCAACACATGTCCTCTTTAAAACACATTATTCGATATGTCAAAGGCACTCTGGAGTTCGGTCTCCATATTTATCCTTCCTCCACATCCAGACTCATTGATTATACCGACGCCGACTGGGGAGGATGTCTCAACACTAGATGCTCAACTTCGGGCTACTATGTCTATCTTGGCGATAATTTAATTTCATGGTCTGCTAAATGACAAGCTACATTGTCCCACTCTAGCGCCGAGGCCGAATACCGAAGTGTGGCAAATGTAGTCTTGGAATCTTGTTGGTTCGAAACTTACTATTGGAGCACCATTGTCCCATTACATAAGCCACATTGGTCTACTGTGACAACGTCAGTGCAATCTATCTTTCTGGTAACCCGGTTCAACATCAACGGGCTAAACACATTGAAATAGATATACATTTTGTTCGTGAAAAAGTCGCTCGTGGTGAAGTCTGTGTGCTACACATTCCGTCCCGTTAACAAATCGTTGCTATTTTCACCAAAGGGCTTCCATCACAACATTTTGAAGATTTTCGGGATAGTGCTAACGTCCGGCAACCTCCCGTTCCGACTAAGGGGGTGTATTAGAATATACTAGAAATATATTATTTTACGAACGTAAATATTCTATATTAATTACATTTATTGTATATGATTGACAACCATAATCTATGCATTTAGGTAGCTTGATTCTAGCAAATTAATAAAGAAGTAATCTTGCATATATTGTATCTTGAATATCTTTGGAAATGAAGGAAAATCATTCCCTCAATATCCTCTAACAAATAGGAATTAAGAATTTCCGTTGACCCCTATGCATAAAAACTAACAATCAATTTTTCAAACGGATGACATAATGTTTCAAAAATGGGATAATTAGCTAGATGAGCTATTCTCAAACATCTTTTAGGCTCTGTTTGGTTTGAAAAAAACAAACGGAAAAGAAAAGAAATAGAATGGAGGGATTTATGTCTAGTGTTTGGTGTTTTTTGTTGGAAAAGAAAAGAAAGGGAAAAGATGGAAACTAGTGGAAATGATACAATGTAATTAATTAAAAAATATAATGAGACATTGATATTTCCTTTATTTTCCTTTGTTCAATCCAAACACTACAAAGAGACTTTGAAATCACTCATTCCCCCTCGTTTCTCTTCATTCACAATCCTCTCTTTTCTTTTCCTTTTGTTTCATTCAAACCAAACAGAGCCTTTACTCATATAAGATTTGATAAATAAAAGGGAAATCTAAACACAAAAACATTGCCTAAAGACAAGTATGTCCTCTTTTTTTTCCTTTCTTACATTTTTAACTTTTTGGTAGACTGCTTCTTTTCTATTTTTCATTTTTTTAACTCTTTCTGATTTTTTATAGGAAAAATTAGGTATAAATCCACTTTTCCCCTCTTAATTAAGCATTAATCCACACATATTTTTTTAGTTGCAATAAGTACAATTTTTTTGCTCATGGACCATTTTACCCTTATTTTCAATTTCTTCTTCTTCAGATTGTATTAACCCATCCATCTTTACCACCACACGACAATCCCAGTCTGGTTTTTTATGAGAGATGGAAGATATGATTCATTGATTCCTTACACTCATGGTCATGATGATATGAAGAAGAAAATGACTTTTAACGTGGATCTGTCAGCCGGAAATAAGAAATCTGGCGGCGGAGGTTGTGGTGCAATTTTGTTGAAAAGCTGCTAGGCTGAGAAGTGCACCGCTGATCTTAGTGATGCGAAACATGATGAAAAGAAGAAGAAAGCGACTTTAACGTGGATCAATCCGCCGGAAATAAGAAATGAGGCGGCGGAGGTGGTGGTGCAAGTTCGTTGAAAAACTCTCAGGCTGAGAAGTGCACTGCTAGTCTTAGTGATGCGAAATAATATCATAAGAGGCACAAGTTCTGTGAGCACCATGCCTAGGCACAAGTGGTGGCCGTTGGCGGAATCCGGCAGCGGTTTTGTCAACAATGTAGCGGGTTTTCCACAAATTGCCCTTCTTCATCCGTTTTTGTTGGCCTGAAAAATGTTTCCACTTTCGAATTATCACTTGGGGATCTTTCACCTCTACAATTCATTGTACATTTTTACCTGAACTATACTTGAGTTTCTTTATACGTAAACCAGTAGTTCCTTTTGAGTAGATTCTGCTCAGCTTGTGCTAACATAACCTGTAATATACAATTTTTTCCTCCCGCGTTTCTTTCAGATTTTTAATCTCTAAATCATGGTGCGTTCAATTGTAACTACTATTCTAAGTTGATGCAAATATGCTACAGGGTGCTGAAGATGAACTCAAGTATGTTGTAGGATTTGTTTGTCCTGTAAGTGTGGCATTCTAGCTGGTAAAGGATTTCAGGCAATACAAAAGTGGGGTTTACACATGAACTAAATGTGGAAATACTCCAATGGTCAGTGAGCTATCTATTTGTGTTACGAAATGTGTTTTAAGGCTGATTGAATTCAAATGCTTCGTTCTACTAACTCGTGCAGTTTTCATTGTTATAAAAATCTGCTATATTTAAACTCATTCGTCTGGTTATAATTAAATAAATTAAGCACATGTAAATTTATTTACTTGTGGTCTTTCTAGCAAGTACCTATTGGCAGCATGCCAGCATGTCTCTGGTCTAGGGTTGGTTGTACATGAAACTAGAACCATGGTTTCTCTCCTTCATGGTTTCTATTTATTTTTAATCTCCACTAATTCCTACTACTACTTTTCATTTATCTTTGTTAATATAGTTCATTTCTCCTCACTTACAACTTCTTTCAACTTATTGAAGTAGTCCATTGAATTAAGCCTTAAATGAGCCTTATATGAGCTTGATACTGTGTTAGTGATATTGTGTGCCTTATATGACATTGTTAGTGATATTGTGTGCCTTATATGAGCTTATATTGTGTCCCTTGAATTAAGCCTTAAATGAGCCAGATATGTGTGCCTTGAAGTAGTCACTTGAATTAAGTCTTAAATAAGCCTTATATGAGTCTGATACTGTGTAACTGATAATGTGTATATCACAATGTATTGTTAGTAAAAGGTGTCATTGCAGGTGGTTTTGGCCCTGGTGATTGAAGGCTATTGATTCAAAATGGTGAGGCAATGCTGGTGTTTAATCACAAGTATACAAGAAAAATTCAAGATCATCACATGCCTAAGAGCCATATGTTGCATTTACATACTACTTGTTGGACTTATTTCTTAGTTTTGATGATGAGTGCCATACTAGCTGTTATAGTGCAAAGGCAAAAAGATGTCTAGATCAAATGTATATGTTTATTAGAGTTTGATTCATAAATAGGTTTGATCAAACAAGCATCAGAAAGGTCGTTGGTTGATATCAGCAGACTTGTCTAGGTCAGTAGGGTAGATAGGTCCAGTAGACTAGTCAGGAACCTCTTTGAAGACTAAAGGCCCAAGGTGAGGGTTCAAACTCGATAAATGAAGGCTAAGGGATCAAACTTAGTCTTTAAAGTCAAGGATATGGAATCGAAATTTAGGCAAGTCTGTGATGACCTAAAGCGATTACATATACCTTGTGTAGAAGGTTTAAGTTCCATAAGTTGGATGATGTTTGGAACTTAGTTATTATTAAAATGATGTAATCTAACTTCACAAATAAAAGTTAGATAAAAGTAATCATTGCATTATATTTTATACATGTAATTATGATGATCACAGATCGATTGGTACTTCAAACAGATCGATGAACTGCTTTGATATATACCTCGATTATTTCAAGATTATTTTGGAAAATCACATGGATAAGGACAGCCAACTACCTCTGACTTATCAAGAAAATCAAAGGTTGAGATTAAAAAGATGTTGGGATGATTCATATTTTTATCCATTGGATACAAGTCAAAGGGGTGGACAGACTGCACTGTCAAAAAGGAATTCTGACAGTGTCAGTCCTATGAATAGGGACAGAATGCAAATCAGAAGGGACAAATACAAGGAACGGTCACATTTGAATTTTAAAATACAAGTCACATGCATTCTTGCCTATAAATAGAGGACTTTCAACTCAGAAAAAGATGATGAAAAATTTGGATAAACTTTAAGTGATAATATCGAGTGAAAAACACCTCTTTGAACTTCTTGAGCATAAGGTCAGCGATCTAGTGAATTTCTTCAAGTGTATTCGTATTCAAGCCGCATCAAGATTACACACTTGGAGGCGCAGTCTGATGATTACATCATCCTAATCAAGCTGCTTTGAATCGAATCATTTATTTGATTCAATCTTTATTTTATAAAGAACCTCTTGAAACAGTGAAGCATCTGTTAGAGTGTGAAAGATCGTTGTTTGTGGTGGAGTGGTGAAGAGGCAATCCTACCCTTCAAGGACCAGTGGAAAACTCAGAGCAGACAATCCTACTGTTCGATTTTCGGTTTGTGAAGCCATAGTTATTGGTGAAGGACAAACAACTTAGGAATCTTTGTAAAAGCTGCATCAAAGATCTCTAGTGAATTTCCTCCAACATCACGGGAGAAGAGTGGTGGACAGATTACATCACCTGGAACCACTATAAAATCGGCTATTTACTTTTCTGCATTTACTTTACGCACTTAGTTTATCTTATACATCACTCACTGAATCAGCAGCTGAAATCACACACTTGCACTCTTGAGTATCTAATACTTAGTATCACTTTTAACAACAAGTATTAAGTCTTAATTTTGATATAATTCAATTTGCACAAATTCAACAAACTCAACTATCAAGAGACTCACGATTATCAATGAGCTATGAAGTCTCGTGAGACTCAAGAAGTATCGCAGATTTCTTTGAAGTTGCAGAATTTGTTAACTCCAAAGTTTTAAGTGTTAAGTTTATTCACCCCCCCTCTAAACTTAACCAAAGCCTTTTCAAGGGACCAACAATTGGTATCGGAGCAGTGCTTCTGTTCTGAAGTAATCCTACTTGTTGTGCTTGTGAAAATTCTTTAAAACTTTCTTTCAAGTTACTGATTTTCAAAGACTTGCATCATGGACAACACTCAGTATGCTAGAACTATGCTGATGTGTTCTCTTGATAGATTTGATGAGTATAAGCGTCGAATCTGAGGCATACCTTGCTGCTACTCATGATGAGATGATGGATGTACTAACTGATGGACCACTGGAGATTACCAAGGCAGTAACAGTGGGTGATACAACTGAGTACATTCCTAAACCAAAAAGAGAATGGAATGCAGAAGACAGAAGACAGAAAAAGAGCAAACCTCAACAACATTGCTATTGACATCATTTACAGAACCTTGGATAGCAATATGTACATGAAGGTTAAAGATTGCAAGACGCAAAGGAACTTTGGGACAAGATTCACTTGATCTGTGAAGGCACTGATGCAATAAAGAAGAACAAAATCAGTGTGTCCAGAAAGAGGTTCCAAAAGTTCCAAATGCTGCCAAATGAAACCATTGAGCAAATGGAGTCTAGATTCAATGCAATCCTGGATGAACTTACCCTGCTGAGTTTAAGTTATTCAAAAGAGGAAATAAACACCAAAATCTTGGAAGCTGTACCTGCAAAAGATGTTTGGAAAATGAAGGTGACTGCAATTGAAAAAATGAGAAAAGTTTAACAGTTATAAAGATAAGATCAGATCAGTGTACTGAATTTCTCAACAAAGTTATAAGAGAATATTGTGAACAGAATGGTGTACTACATCAACTTGTCATTGCTTTGGTACACCTCAAACCAAAATGAGGTTCTTTGAAAGAAGAAGCAGAACTTTAAAGAAGCGGGAAGAACAATGATTTGTGAAGCATTGCTACGAAAGATATTGGGGTGAAGCAAGAAATCTGAGATGCTACACACAAAAGCAGAACATCAAGAAACAAGAGAAGTCTTGAAGACACCTTATGAGGTTTGGAATGGAAGGAAACCTAACATATCCTATTTCCATCCATTTGGAAGCAAATGTTTTATTCTAAATCATAAGGTACATTTGAAAACATTCCAACCAAAATCGGATGAAGGAATTTTCTTGGGATATTCTTGATCAACAGAGCATTGAAGTCTTGAACAAGAGGTCATCTTGAAACATGAAGAAACAATCCATGTTGTGTTTGATGAACCTAAGTTTCTTGGTATGGAAGATGATGATTGTGAACTCTTTGAGAATCAACAAGTCACCGATCCAGTTGTGTTGAAGTTTTGGAAATATTCGGTGACTTAAAAGTTTCGATCATCGCCTTTCTTGAGCAGCACTCACGATAATGTTCTTGATGCAACAATCGAAGCAATTCAAGGATCTGCTGACCCCCCTGTAGAAGAAGCTACAGCAGACCCTACTGAAGATGATGTTCCTGAAAATCAAAATAACCAAAATCCACAATGGTTAAGGAATCACCCTGCTGAACAAGTTATTGGCAATGTACAGCAAGGTGTGAGGACTAGAAGACAACTGGAAGCCATGTTTACTTGTTTTCTATCTCAAATGGAACCAAAAGTTGTTGAAGAAGCTATTTCAGATCCAGACTGGATAATAGCTATGCAAGAGGAATTGAATGAATTTGAAAGAAATCAAGTTTGGACACTAGTTGAAAGGCCAAGTTATGCAAATATCATTGGTACTAAGTGGGTATCTGAGAAATAAACATGATGAATCTGGTACCATTGTAAGGAATAAGGCCAGACTAGTTGCAAAAGGCTATTCTCAAGCAGAAGGAATAGATTTTGATGAAACTTATGCACATGTTGCAAGATTGGAAGCTATCAGATTATTCTTGGCACATGCTGCATATAAGAACTTCAAAGTATATCAAATGGATGTCAAGAGCGCATTTTTGAATGGCATTCTAGAGGAGGAAGTTTATGTTCAGCAACCTCCTGGATTTGAAGTTAAAGATCAAGAAGATAAAGTGTATAGACTCAACAAAGCACTTTATGGATTGAAACAAGCACCAAGAGCATGGTATGAGACTCTATCTCAATTCTTGGTGGACAATGGTTTTACAAAAGGAACCATTAACAAGACACTTTTCAGAATCAGTGAAGGGGACAACACCCTGCTGGTACAAATTTATGTTGATGACATAATTTTTGGTTCTGAAAATGATTTACTTTGTGAAAAGTTTGCAAATCTAATGAAGAGTAAATTCTAAATGAGTATGATGGGAGAAATGAACTACTTTTTGGGATTGCAAGTTAAACAGATGAAAGATGGAATCTTCATTCATCAAACCAAGTATACCAAGGAGTAACTGAAGAAGTTTGGTATGGAAAACAACACTAAGAATTCAACTCCTATGAGTACAAACATCAGATTGGATGAAGATAAAGAAGGCAAAGATGTTGATCAGACCTTATACAGAAGGATGATAGGCGTCTCTGCTGTACTAGCTAATCGCCAGACAGATATATCATATCATTTGTGTAGGTGTTTGTGCAAGATTTCAATCTAAACCTAAAGAAAGCATTTAGAGTGCGATCAAGAGAGTTCTCAAGTATCTAAAAGAGACTTTGGGAGTAGGGATATGGTATTCCAAGGAGGAAGCTTCAAAGTGATATCCTACTCAGATTTCGATTATCTTTGGTTGCAAGATTTGTGAAAAAACACCTCGGGAACACATCGGTTATTGGGAAATAGTTGGTTTCTGGTTTAGCAAGAAAGCAATTTATATCAACTTCTACAAGGTGAAAGTGAATACATTCTTCTTTGGAAGTTGCTGTGCACAAGTACTATGGCTAAGACAACAATTAAGGGATTATGGAATTGAAGAAAAGGAAATTCCAATTATGTGTGATAACACAAGTGCAATTGCAATCACAGAAAATCCTGTTTTGTACTCTAGAACCAAGCACATTGATGTGAGACATCATTTTATAAGAGATCATGTTGAAAAGAAAGATGTGGTGGTTCTATACATCCCTACTGAAAATCAACTTGCTGATATTTTCACTAAGCCACTTGATAGTGAAAGATTTTCTAAATTAAGGGTGAACTTGGAATCATAAAGGTTGGTGATATTGACAATGTCTTGGAATTCACCAAGGGATTAGTCTTTGCTATGTTGGGTGAGCTCACTTAGCGATTAGTCATTGGTATCAACAATTCCATGTACTTATGTTTGGACAATTGAGCAAATGAGGTTGCCAAGGGATTGGTCTTTGTCATGTTGGGTGAGCTCACTTGTGGATCGAGTCATTGGTATTAAACTTCATCTTGTATTATCAATTGAACAAAACAAGATGAAAAACAGGATCGGCAGAGTACATATGTCGCAGGCAGTCTTTGAAGCCTATTTATCGCCAGATCGCCGAGCCCACCTCGCGAGGACTACCCCATTTGAATGGGGCGTTACTCAGTCAAAGTTATTAAAGTCAAAAAGCATATTGGCGGGATATTTATTTTATCATTTAATAACCGCAGTTAACACGATCTAACGGTTATCATACGTTATGGAACACGTGTCAAGCCATCATTTATTCAGATTAATCATGGTTGACATGGATGTATGTGCTGCGGCAGTTTCAACTACCTCATCGTCTATATAATCGATCATTGTTACAAGTGGATTCTCTACTTGCAATTTCTGCTTTATCTCTGCAAATCCTACATTGTGTGAACACAGATTTGAGAGCAATTCTTCTTCATCTTCTTCTTATTCCAATGGCGGAAAGGATTGAAGTTCAAATCGAATCAAGCCAAAGTGTTAGAGGCTATGTTGTTGATGCAAACAAAACAGAGTTGGCTATTAATATAGGTCGAAGAATAAGAAGGTTTGCGGTGCTTGAGAACAAACTCAATATCCGATTAGAAACAATCTCATACATCAATGTTATTGATTTACGGAAGAATGTGGTTGTGGAAGAAGGAAGCTCAAGCATTCAAGACAAGCTGTGAATCTTTGAGGAGCTTGTAATCTCCTCTAGTCTCTGAGGGAAGTGTTTGGATTTGAAGAAGTGGTGGATGGTTGGTCAATCTCAAGCAATGGGATTGGACAAAATGGCGTTTGTTGATCAGATTAAAACAAATGCACCACCAAATCCGTACCAGGCATCAATTGAGACATATTGGAAATGAGTACGATCCGCTAGCAAGCTCATTGCAAAGAACATACTTGGACTAGTTGGCAGTATGGATACTCTATCAGGACCCAAGATAGAGCTGATGATAATCATCTGCAGGAGCATGAGGTTTGATTGGGCTGGTTATTTTCATTCATTACATGAAGAAAGTAGCCAAGGAGGAGAAAGCAGGGAAAAGGAAATCAAAGGCCTTACCCTTAGGATTGATGATTCGAGACCTCTTTGAATCATTTAGCGATTCGATCTTGAATCTTCTCGAGATAAATCGATCTAGATACAAGAAGGAAATTGATTATGCTATTTACGGTCTAGATGATGATGAAGAGGTTCTTTGGAGAGAGGCTGCTTGGTGATGATAATGATGGAGATGATGGTGATCTTTGGTGGTGAGCGGAGTTCAAACAAACTAAGAAGATATCTATCAAACCTCTTGCACCCAAGAAAGTCTTTGAGAAAAGAAAGGCTGGAGCTACAAAGAAAATAACCGAGGTATTCAAGCCTCTAAAGAAAACAAGGAAACAAACAAAGCCTGATGCATTGAGTCTCACTGAGGGTCAAGTGGAGGTTCTTGACCTGCCGTTGTTCTTTGCAAGAAGAAGCTGTTGTTGAAATTGCGAGGAACAACGAGAAGAAGCGGTGAGAAAGAGAAAGACTACGTGGTTGAGAAAGATGATGATGATGAACCCCTCTCCAAGAGGATGAAGGAGGTTGCCAAAAAGAAAAAGCATGGCAAAGGAAAAGAACTGAAAAACTTGGAGGCATAGAGAGCCCAAGAAGAGGCATCAGTAGAAGAGGAAGAAGAGGCTGTTGAGGCTGAGCCCTTAACTATCATTCCGCCTGTAGTAATTAGTGACTCCTCACCTGAAGAGGTTGTCAAGTCACGATCTTTGGACGGAGTTGTTGTTGAGCAATCTGTTGAAGATATACAACGCCATCTCGACCCACGAGCTCTTTGTGTAGTATCTGCTGAAGAACCACAGCAAACCATTGTATCTGAACCTGCTGTGGTAGTTGAAGAAGTAGTTGAGGACTTGATTGAAGACCCTGCAAATGTGGCAATAGTTCGAGGGGAAGAAGCGATCTGCTTTGCTAACCTGCGGATGAGCATGTAAGTCAGGGGGAATCAAGTGTTGTACAGATGGAAGTAGTAGGCACAAATCTACAATCACAGCAACCTACTGACTTTCAGACATCTGTTGAAGAAACTTTGAATCAACTTGTTGGAACCTTTGGAGGTCAACAAGTAATGCTGGAGTTGCTCCCAGGAGATCTTTCATACCATTTGAAAGGCATGTGAAAGCAAGGAAAAAAGCAGAGAGTATGTAGACCCCAAACTTCAAACAAATTTGTCGACTACTTTCGATGGAAGTTTGGTTTCTACAAAAGACAAAAGCCATTTCTTTGAACCAATGATAGATCTTGAAGAATGGGCTTTTGACAAGTTGGGAGTGGAAAACTTCTTTGGATCGATTGATACAACCTTGCCGCAATCAAGGCGATGGATTTATTTGATGAGCAAATGAAGGAGGAAGGTATCAAGTTTAGAGATCCAAGAGATGGAGATGATGATTCTTCCTCATCATCGATTTCAGAGGAGATTTTCCTCCGACCCGGGAGAATCAAGTGGAGCTGAGCGACAAATGAACCACCTGCATGCATGTCCATCATGATATGGTAAGTTCACGAGGGCCAAGAGATGGAGAGATGGATGAGGATCTCTGAGGATCTCACCATGGATGATATGGAAGCATTGATCAATGAGGAATTACTTTGAGTGTTGGTAGGGTGATTGATGAATCTACTACATTTCTAGTTGTAGAGCCTCTTGCACAACATGGTCAACAGCAGTGAGGATTTTAATGGAGAAAAGGTTATTGATTTAAATGAACCTAGTGCCATTTCGAGAAGAATCCATTGAATATCAAGATGGTTTTGACTTTGAGGGCATTCTTACTAAAGCGCCATCATCCCGCACAAAATTGGTCATGCATGAAGGATTCCAAGTGGATAATGAGGTGTATTCAATCCACAGGAATTGAAGAGGAGGTACAGTTCTTTGGGGTACAAAACAAGACTGGACAAAGGTTGGAACAGAGAGTACAGTGCTTGAGTGTCAAACAAACACTGGACAAAGGTTGGAACTGATTTGGGTTTGGAGGAAACCCCTGTTGAAGAAGAGGCTCTTTGTAGTGGAGCCTCACGAGGCCAGTGCCACTGCAGAGGAAGGATAGTCGCAGTCAGCTTTGTTGTTAATCCGGAAGAGCAATTTCTTTGGACTATGACTCTGATGATGAAGAGTTTCAAATTTTTGGAGAAGAAGAAGGCTGTGAAGAACACCGCACGTAATCCAGTCATGGAAGATATTCTTGGTGCTATGGTTGAGGAAGGACCTCCCCTGCCGGGAGAGATATGAGTAAGGCAATGGTCATCGCCGAGACAACAGGCACAATATAGAGTTGAGGAGCTCATGATGGACCCTGCGATAGTAGAATGACCGGTGGAGTGCCGGTTGAAGTTTTCAATGAGTTAAGAATCATCGAAATGATATGCAACAGATTAAGAACTCAATCGACAGTGCAAGAACAAACAGATTTGAAGAAGCGATGAAGATGGTAAATGACAGACAATAATCTGGCGTCTGATTGCTTCAAATTTTGCATCCACTCAAAATGCAGTCAATGATCTGCTATTAGATGTGAAGGGCATCAAGGTTGGAAATACTGCAAAAGATAAATTTCTGAAAGATCAACTTATTTCTATCCATCGAAACTTGACAACCTTTGCCGCAACACACGAGCCTCATCGAGGCTCTTCTTTGCACAACAACCTTGTGCTCGATCCCAAACTTCATGAAAGGATCAACATTGGAGGAGACATTGCAATCCAGGATCACACGCTATTGATACTAGAATTGGAACTATGGAAGGTCAATTGAATAGAGTGATAGTATCACGGAGAGGGTATTCATGGCCTTATATCCCCGTTTGTTGATGATGTCACTAAGGGGAAGAGGGCCAATCAGTGCGACAAAGAGAGGCTGCAAGACTCTTTGCACGAAGAGATGGGTGATGAAACCAATGCTTTCGTGCAACTTTGCACTGGCAGAGTTCAACTTACTAATGATCTTCTGAGACAATACAAGAAAGAATACTATAATGAAGAAGACCTTATCATGACATGGGTTTTCATGAAGGCCTAAACTCTTTCTTGGGATTGAAATTTTAGGAAGCAAGAGTCGAGCCTTAAGGGCAACTTTCGAGGAGGAGGCAGAGGTGGAAGAGGTGGAAGAAGTGGTAGAGGTGATAGGAACTTGCCTATCTCAAAAGCAAAGGACTCACTTGATGAATTCAAAGAACTGTACATGAAGTTTGGATTCAGAGTGAATGACATCAATCTTATCTCGCTGAAGCATGGAACTGGTGGAAGCAAGTCAATCCCTACATTGATTTTTAATCGATTGAAAATGAATGGATGAGGGATATGATAGAACAAATCAGAGCCTATCAAGAACAAGCTGAGAAGGCTAGACAAGAAAGAGAGAAGAGACAATAGATCAGCATACTTATCATTCTTTATCTTTGCTGCATCTAGTTTGTAATAACTGAACAATGATTATAATGAGAATTGAGTGATTTTGTTCTGTTTTTGTGTTTTATCTTTTGCTTTCTTTGATTAAGTGAGGTAGTGGCATCATCACCAAAAAGGGGAAATTGTTGTACTTATTTCTTAGTTTTGATGATGAGTGCCATACTAGTTTGTTATAGTGCAAAGGCAAAAGATGTCTAGATCAAATGTATAGGTTTATTAGAGTTTGATTCATAAATAGGTTTGATCAAACAAGCCTTTGTAAAAGGGTCTTTGGTTGATATCAGCAGACTTGTCAGGTCGATAGGGTAGATAGGTCGATGAGACTAGTCGGGAACTTTTCAAGGCAAGATCAAGGTGAGGTTCAAACTCAGTAAATGAAGGCTAAGGGATCAAACTTAGTATTTAAAGTCAAGGATATGGAATCAGAATTTAGGCAAGTCTGTGATGACCTAAACTGATTACATATACCATGTGTAGAAGGTCTAAGTTCCATAAGTTGGTTGATGTTAGGAACTTAGTTATTATTAAAATGATGTAATCTAACTTCACAAATAAAAGTTAGATAAAAGTAATCAGCTGCATTATATTTTATACACAGAAATATGATGATCAGCAGACTGATTGGTACTTCAGCAGACTGATGAACCTGCTGATATATACCTCGATTATTTCAAGATTATTTTGGAAAATCACATGGATAAGGACAACCAACTACCTCTGACTTATCAAGAAAATCAAAGGTTGAGATTAAAAAGATGTTGGGATGATTCATATTTTTATCCATTGGATACAAGTCAAAGGGTGGATGATTTGCCTTTCACAAAAAGGAATTCGGCGATTGTCATCCCCTATGAATAGGGACAAAATGCAAATCAGAAGGGACAAATACAAGGAACGGTCACATTTGAATTTCAAAATACAAGTCACATGCATTCTTGCCTATAAATAGAGGACTTTCAACTCAGAAAAAGATGATGAAAATTTTGGATAAACTTTAAGTGATAATACTGAGATGAAAACACCCTGCTGAACTTGCTGAGCATAAGGCTGCTGATCTAGTGAATTTCTTCAAGTGTATTCTGTATTCAAGCTGCATCAAGATTACACACTTGGAGGCGCAAGCTACGATTACATCATCCTAAACAATTTCCGTGAATGAATCATTTATTTGATTCAATCTTTATTTTATAAAGAACCTGCTGAAGACAGTGAAGCATCTGTTGGGTGTGAAAGACTGTTGTTTGTGGTGGAGCTGGTGAAGAGGCGATCCTACCCTTCAGGACCAATGGAAAACTCGGGAGCGACAATCCTACTGTTCCCTGGCCAGTTTGTGAAGCCATAGTTATTGGTGAAGGACAAACAACTTAGGAATCTTTATAAAAGCTGCATCAAAGATCTCTAGTGAATTTCCTCCAACATCACGGGAGAAGAGTGGGTCGACAGATTACATCACCTGGAACCACTATAAAATCGGCTATTTACTTTCTGCATTTACTTTCGCACTAGTTTATCTTATACATCGACCCATCGAATCTAGCAATCGAAATCACACAATTGCACTACTGAGTATCTAATACTTAGTATCACTTTTAACAACAGTTATTAAGGCTTAATTTTGATATAATTCCGCTGCACAAATTCAAGCAAACTCAACTATCATGAGACTCATTGATTATCGTGAGCTCTTGAAGTCTCAAAGCAGATCTTGAAGTTGAATTTGTTAACTCCAAAGTTTTAAGTGTTAAGTTTATTCACCCCCCCCCTAAACTTAACCAAAGCCTTTTCAAGGGACCAACACTACTAGTTAGTCGGTTCTCGTAAATCTATGTTTTTTATAGAAGTGGCATGAGTAATCCTTTCCTTGATGTAACTTAATTATCATATATGTTGATGTTAAGGTTGTTCATCATATGTGTGGTAATTTTATTTCCATTGTGATTGAATGTGTTATTTGAAAATACACAAGTTTTTGGGGTGTTAATGTGATTACATTATTGTCCAAATGATTTTTAGTTTACGTTTGTTTCCGTTTTAATCCATAAAGGAATATTGGGTGTCGGTGTTGTTGTAAAGCTTGCCGAGTCCATGATTTTTGTCTAATCCCACACTGCTATAGTTAATGGTAATGGTAATGGCAATGATGTTACTAATATTGTGTTACTGATACTGTGTTAGTTAATGTGTTAGTGATACTGCTGTGATTAAATTCGGCTTTCAATAACTACGTCGAAAGGGTATCGTATGAGAGCTCAAAATGAAGAGAAAAAATTGTGAAATTTGGTGAAAGAATTTTGAAGATCAGTTTTCTAAATAAAAAGTTACGGTCGTTTATAAGAAAAACGATCCGATTAATACAAATGTTTTTTTGGCTTTCAAAATTTACCTCAGAAGTGTATCGTATGAGATCTCAAAATAAAGAGCAAAAAAACATGAATTTTGGTAAATTTTTTTACGATCGGAGTTCAAAGAAAGAGAATAAAAAAGATCAATAGGAAGTGTGTATGTCGGATAGTATGTTCTGTGCAAGCTACTTCAAGGGTATTTTTGTTCGTCAAATATTCTTTGTCCTTTTTACAACTAAAAATAATAGTGTGTCCTGTTTATTTATTTTTTATTAAAAATTAGACTTTTGGCTCATTCCTAGAAATGTGGCTGTTGGAGATTATTGAAGATGGAAGAAACAAAAGCAATATAATGTTTAAAGATCTGAATTTACACCAGGTGATAGTGATGATTCATCATCATCAGATTCAGTTGATGATCACTCTATGGAACCTGGGGAGTCCAGTGGTGTTGCCAATGATAGATCTACTGAGGCTGCTGGACAGGGATTTACTGAACAGACATCAGAGCAACCTACTGAGGATGGCAAGTCTGCTGAGGGTCAGCAGACTGATAAACTAGATCAAGAACTGTTTGTTGCATTTACTGATGATTTGGAGGAACAAATAGAAGCATCAACACTTCTTGAAGATGCAATGATAAAAGCTATTGCGGAAGCTATGATGATTGAGTTGACTGATGTTCTTTCCGAGGAATCAGTTCAATATCAAGATAGCATTGACACTGATCAAACCTTGGCACAGGCTGCTGGAGTTCTAAAAGAGATTGCGGAGGTAGGAGGTATATTAAAGGAAAACATGGCTGTTTTTCCTAATATTGTTGAAGACATGGAGGTTTAGTCTGCTGAGGTACAGACAACAATAGAACACAGTTCGGAACTGGAGGTCCAAAGTACTGAGGATCAGACAGTAATATGGATTTATTGTTGGGATTGGAGGAATCCCCTGTGTCTTGTTTGGAGGCTGCTGAGGAAATAGCTACTGATGGAAAAAAAAAATAGACAAGAAGTTGTTGGAGAACAATCTGAATAACAACTTCTTGACTATGAGTTTAGTGATGAAGAATTCCAATTGCCTCATGAAGAAGAAGAGCCTCAACAAGCATAAGAACCTGTCATTGAGGAGGTACCTGATTTGAGTATGATTGAAGTAGGTCCTGAACCCCATGTGTGGGATAGGATAAGGGCAATTGTGGTAAGGACACCTAGGGCTGATGATAATGCTGAAGGATCCGCTGAGAACCTTGCTGGTGGTGTGGCTGGTGCAGTACCAGCATATATTTTGAAAGAGTTAAGAGTTGTCAGAGATGATATCACACAGCTAAGAACTCAATTGACAAGGAGTGAGCAAAGATTTGAAGATTTTGTAAATTTGGTTGAAAATAGAGGAAGGACTACAGAGACTGTTGCATCAAATGTCACCTCTATGCAATTTTCCATTAATGGTATGTTGAGAGAAATCACTCTTGTCAAGCAAGATTTTGCAAAGAAAGATAAATACCTGGTTGACCAGATTACATGTTTGTACAACAAGGTTTATAAGTTGGTTGAGACACCTCACACTACTGTGACACCTAACCTTACTGCACTTGATCCAAAGCTTATTGAGAGGATAAACCTGCTGGATCAAACAAGGGAAGGCCGGATTACTTCAGTTGATACAAGAACAGAAATAATCGAAGGCCAACTGAATAATTTGGTTAACACACGGGAGAGTGTTTTGGGCCTACTGAACCATTTTATTGATGATGTCAATAAGAGGGAAGAAGGTCAGGCAGCAGAAGCAAAAGAGGCAGCAAAGATCTATAACAATAAGAGATTTGAAGCTGAAATCAATGAATTTAAAGCACGTGCACCTGGCAAAGTAAAATTGACAGATGACCTGCTGAAAGAATTCAAAACTGCTTACTATGCAAGAAGAAGACCTTACCAGGATATGACTTTTTAGGAAGGTCTAAATTCCTTCCTTGGACTAAAATTGTGGGAGACAAGGATCAAATCCTTAAAATCAACTGGTAAATGAGGTCAAACTGGAAGAGGAGGTTATGCTGGAAGATCATCTAGAGGAAGACAGGTGTCTGCTGAACAAAGAGCAAAAATTGTCTAGAGGAATTCAAGCTATGCTATATGAGAGGAGGATTTAACTGGCATAGTGTCCCGTTAACATTGGTTGAAGCCTGGAAGTCGTGGAAAATGGTACATACCTGGATTCATTTCTCAAAAATTGAAAATCAGCGGATGCTGGATATGCAAAGAGAAATCAAAGAATATCATCAGAAGAGAGAACAAGACTGAGATAGAAACTAGATCAGCAGACCCATACTTATGATTGTTTATTTTTATGCTGATCCTAACTGTAATAATTTTTGAACAAATTTGAACACCATTGATATATGAATGAAATTTGGTCTATTTTTGTTTTTATCTTTTTGCTTTACTGTAAGGAAGGTATTGGCATCATCACTAAAAAGATGGGAAATTGTTAGACATATTTTAGTTTTAATGATAAGTTCCAGACTAGCTGTTATAGAGCAAAGGCAAAAAGATGTCTGGATTGAATGTATAGGTTTATTAGAGTTTGATCTTTGTATAGGTTTGATCAAACAAGCACAGTAAAGAGGTCAGCTGACTTGATCAGTAGACCTATCTAGGTCATTAGAGTATCCAGGACAGTATAGTGTCTAGGACCTGCTGATGGTTGAAGGCTGAGGGCTCAAACTCAGTAATGAAGGCTAAATGATCAAACTTAGTATTTGAAGTCAATGATATGGGATCATAATATAGGGAAGTCTGTGATGACCTAAACTGATCACATATACCTTGTGTAAAAGGTCTAAGTTCCATAAAAGTTAAGTGGTGATTGGAACTTGGTTATGTTCAAAATGGTGTACTCTAACTTCATTGTAAAAAGTTAGATGACAAGCAGTCAACTGATGTGTTTATAAAACACAGTAGACTAAAAGTCAGCTGACATAGTTGGACATTAGCAGACCTATACAACAGGTGTCTGCTGAGTGTGAAATTTGAATTAATCCAAGTTTTTTATAAGATTAAATGGATAAGGATGAATTAAAAGCCTTGGATTAATTAGTCAATCAATGGCCAAGATGAAAGGGACGTTGTAAGAATTTCAAAGCCAAATTAAATGGAAATAAATCATTGGTTGTGATCGAATCGTCGAAGGACAGCAGTGTCGTAATGGTAATGAGAGGATTTTCGTGAATATTCAGATAATCCTATAACGGTTGTATTTGAAATTCAAATTCAAATCACAGGATCTACACCTATAAATAGAGGACTCCTGATTCAGATGTAACAACAAGAATACTGTTGGTCACTTGAAAAGGATTTGGTTAAGTTTAGAGGGGGGGGGGGGGTAAATAAACTTAAAACTTAAAAATTTTGGAGTTAACAAACTAAAGAATGTCGAGCTTTCTTGATTGCTCATGAGTCTCATCGACTATTGATATAACTAAATTTGTTGCAGCAGAATATATTCAAATTAAGCCTTATTACTTGTTGTTAAAAAGATGATACTAAATATTAGATACTCTGTAGTGTAATTGTGTGATTCAGTTGCTAGTTTCAGTAGGTTGATGTGATCAGTATACTAAATGCAGAAAGTAAGTAGGCAAATTTTATAGTGGTTGCAGGTGGTGTAATCCTGTCAGTCCACTCTTCTCCTGTGATGTTGGAGGAAATTCACTAGAGAACTTTGAGGTTGCAGTTACAAAAATCCCTAAGCTGTCTATCTTTCACCAATAACTATGGCTTCACAAACTGAACACTTGAAACATGTATGATTGCTGCTCCAAAGTATTCTACTGGTCCTTGAAGGGTAGGATTGCATCTTCACAAGCTCCATCACAAACAACAGTTCTTGACACCTAAGTGCTTCTCTGTCTTCAGCAGGTTTCTTGTAAAAGAAAGGTTGAATCAAGTAAATGATTCAGTTGCCAGCAGCTTGATCAGGATGAAATGATCAGCAGCTTGATGTCTTCAAGTGTGTATATTTGATGTAACTTGATAGCAAGTTACACTTAAAGAAGATTCTTGATCGGTCAGTTAAAACTCTGTGTATGTCAGCAGGGTGATTTCTTGACGGCTTTGAATATATAATTTTTCTTCTTAATTTTCATCACTTGTATCTGAATCAGGAGTCTTCTATTTATAGGTGAGAGTCCCATGACTTATGTTTGAATTTCAAACATAGCCGTTTCAGATTTGTCTCCATATTGACTTGCTTTATGTCACAGTTCTAATCATCCTTTGTCGCTTGCTTTTTGGTGGGTTCGATCTGCCCACCCTTTGACTTATGTCAACTGGTTAATCCTCTGAATCTTTCCAGCGTTCTGTTTATCTTGGCCATTGATTTGTTGACAATATAATGGCTTGTAATCCATCATTATCCTTTTAATCTTCCAATGTAATCCTTGATTAAATCGAGAAATATAGTCAGCAAATATCTGAAGTATAACAGCCTACTGATGTACACATCTTTCAGCAGGTTTAAGTCTGTTGTGTCTTAATAACACATCAGCTGACTTCTTCTCATCTAAATTTTTATTGTGAAGTTAGAGTACACCATTTTGAATATAACTAAGTTCCAATCACCACTTAACATATAGAACTTAGACCTTGTACACAAGGTATATGTAATCAATTTAGGTCATCACAGACTTCCCTAAATTCTGATTCCATATCCTTGACTTTAAATACTAAGTTTGATCCCTTAGCCTTCAATAACTGAGTTTGTACCTCGGCCTTCGTCTCAAAGAGGTTCCGGACAATCTCATCGACCAAGTTACCCTCATCGATCTAGGCAGTGTCTGCTGATAAAGTCAGCTGACCTAATTACAATGCTTGTTTGATCAAACATATACAAAGATCAAACTCTAATAAACCTGAACATTTGATCTAGACATCCTTTTGCCTTTGCTCTATAACAGCTAGTCTAGCATTCATCATTAAAACTTAAAATATGTCCAACAAATACAAACGAAGCAACTAAGTTTTTGAGTAAGAAATTGATCAACGTGCGATCTTACCCTACTGAGCATTACTTAGCAATCAAATTTACTGATCAAGATTTTCTTTAAGTGTTTCTACAATCAATGCTTATCTAGTTCATACACTTGAAGATCTTAAGCTACTGATCTTATCATCCCGATCAGAAGCTTGCTGAAAGCTGAATCACATTCTTGATTCAACCTTTCTTTTCAAGAAGAACCTGAAGACAGTGAAGCACTGCTGGAGTACTGTCAAGCACAGTTGTGTTTTGTGGTGGAGATGGTGAAGAGGCAATCCTACCCTTCAAGGACCAGTGGAATACTTAGGAGCAGCAATCCTACCTGTTTCTAGTGTTCAGTTTGTAAAGCCGTTGTCATTGGTCAAGGACAAACAAATTAGGGATTTTGGTAACAGCTACCTCAAGAATCTCTAGTGAATTTCCTCCAACATCACAGGAAAAAAGTGGACTGACAGGATTACACCACCTGGAACCACTATAAAACTTGCCTAATTACTTTACTGCATTTACTTTCTGCAATTTACTTTATCTGCATACTTATCACATCAATCTACTGAACTAGCAGCTGAATCACACTAGTTGGAATACTGAGTATCAAATACTTAGTATCATATTTAAAATAACAAGTAACAAGGATTAATCTAATATATTCCGCTGCAACAAATTCAATAGCCTCAATAGTCAGCAGACTGCTGAAGGTCAGCAGACTATTGATCCCTGCTGAGTTTATCAACTCCAAAAGGTTTTAAGTTTTAAGTTTATTCACCCCTACCTCTAAACTTAACCAAAGCCTTTTCAAGGGACCAACATTATATGTATAATATTATTCTATATATATAGTATATACATAACATAATATTAATCAAAACTGGACCGGACCAGCAGTCGAACCGGTGAACCAGACATGGAACAGAGCCGATTCATACATTGGACCATGACGATACCGGATTTCACCACGCCACGTGTCATGATAGAAATAGGGATAGAACCTTAACATTAAGGACCAAGAGTCCCTTTTTAGGCCTAAGGAACGATCTCCACCTCCAAAGGAAGGGGCAGCTCAGGTTGTTCTCTAGTCCACCGTAGGTTTGTCAGGACGAGATAGAGGCAAGCCTGCCCAAATCGGTCATACAGACCTCAGCTACTCGCTGCAGGTCGGCGGGAGCGTATAATGATAAATACGGGTTAATCGGGATAATTATGAGAAGAATTCTAAGCCGTTAAGGCTCTGATCTTTATCCTTTGAATACCGAGATTTTCTCCTAAAATTAAGGGATAATTATGGTTAGTTATACATGTGAGACACGAAAATAAGGTCCATGTTTGACACGGCCCATAAAGGCCTAGGGCACAAATGTTCCCTATATAAACATTCATATGAACTACGGCAGACTTTTTCCAACATACGCTCTGGATACATAGACAACTTAGGGAAATCCTAGGCTCTATCTAAATCATTCCTCCACAAATTTTCCCATATTCATATTACTTTTGTTTCTATCCTTGGCCTAAATTTCACACCCGACCAATTTTGTTTTGTCAATGACACTAGAAGGGGGGCCTGCTACTGGTAATTGATTAAGGTTTTTCTATTCAACATTTAATAGCAAAGACCCGTAAGCAAAAAGCTGCTAAAAATTCCCAGAAAGCCAACAACAATGACACTGAGGAAGAAGATAACGTGGATTCAGAGGTCCGCACGCAACAATCAGAGGAAATTTCTCTAAACTCATAACAACAAGCTGTAATTGATCAGTTGGCTGCCATAGACCCAGCCACCAGGCAGGCTATCCTTCAGGCGGTACAACCAGAGGGTAGTACACTTTGAAGAATATGGCGCGGCAGAATACGGTCGAGGCAGAGTAAGCACGATGAGGAAGCGTCTACCTCAAACAAGAGAAAAAAAAACCCTTGAATACCCGGTCTAGGGAAACAGCTCGAGCCAAGATCAATGCCATGATGGGCAAAAAGACTGATGAGTCCTCTTTTGCCTCACATTTCTCAAGGCAAATTGGTGAGTACGAGAGACCGGCCGGATTCAAGGTCCTAAAATTGGATCTGTATGACGGGTCCAGGGACCCGTCGGGTCATCTTTTTCAGTATATCACGTAGATGAACTTGTTTAATGCCGATGATGAGATGAAATGAAAAGCCTTCCCATTTGTGAGGCGGGGTGGCTGTAATGGTTCTGAAAGCTTCCGCCGAGGTCAGTTACAAAATTCTCTGAATTGGGTAGGACGTTCATTAATGCTTTTATCACGGCTAAGCTGTTTAAGAGAAACACGACCCACCTGCTCACCATCAAGCAAAAGAAAGAGGAATATGTCCTCCAGTACCTAAAGAGGTTTAACGGAGAATCTATGCAAGTAAAGGACGCAGATGATTCCCTGTTGATTGCCTCGTTTGTAGTTGGATTGTGCGAAGGGAAATTGCACACTAAGCTAAAACAGAAAGCTCCCTAGGTTCATGAAAGAGTGCATGGATGCAGCGTACAAGCATTGTCAGGGAGAAGAAGAGAATAGGCTAAAGCTGGAATCTATAAAAAGGAGAAACCAAGAGAGAAAAAATAGTGGATAAGCCTGACAGGAAGAGGAAAATGGTCTGGGACCGAATGAAAACACCAATCTCAGATCTACTGGAAAGAAAAGTGCCTTGCAGGAGACGGATTTTATCTCTTTAAGCCGACCTCGAACGTAGATTTTGGTGATTATGGTACGGAAACGGATAACCATACACCACCTCCTATGAGAGGCCTTACATAAAGGAGGGATCAGAGCAAATTTTGTGCCTACCACCATGATGTTGGGCATGACACAGAGGAGTGTACGTGTCTGATAAGAGACATTGATGCAGCCATAATGTAGGGAAAGTTGGATGACGTCATAGATCAATCTCAAAACCCTGAACCCTGAGGTCTAAGAGAGTTCAGATGCATCTCAGATAAGCGAGAATGGGATAGACAAGAGAAGCCCCGAAGAAGGGGAGACAGAACTCCCGATGCTAATCGGCATATACAAAATCACCCGATCAATACTATTAGTACTATTGTTGGTGGACCTAGCATCAATTTCGAGGGTCTGAACGGCCAGGTCAGGAAGTCTGTGACTTATGGTCCGAAGGACCCACTCCCCATGATAACCAATAATGAGGTCCTGGTCATCGAGGCCATAGTTCACATGAATCTAGTGAAATGCATATGTGTCGATACAGGAGATGTTGTTAACGTGTTATATCATTCCGCCTACCAATCAATGAATCTGAAAGATTCAGAATTGACACCCATCTCCACCCCACTTTCTGGTTTTGCAGGGCCTTCGGTGCATCCTCTAGGAATGATAAAGCTGGTAACAACCTTTAGGAAAGATCCAAGGGGCAAGACATAGATGGTACACTATGTTGTGGTAAAGGCTCCCTCAGCCTATAACATCATTATAGGAAGACCAGCATTGATTGAACTCCGAGCTATGATCTCACCGGCCCACGTTAGTCTGAAGTTTCCTATAGTGGAAGGTTCGGTGGAAATCAAAGGAGATGTAGAAACGGCTAGGAGCTACTACACGTCAATGATCAATATAAGAAAAGGGATCAAGCTGGCACCAGCGGAAACGAGTTACAGGCACTATTGATTCATTTTATGCTTTCATTTTTTTGATACATTCCTCATTTATCTTCAGTACTTTGTCACATTTGCTTTTTGCATGATTTGATTTTGCACTTGGTGGGAGCTCTATTATGAAAGCTATAAGTGTTTCATTATCATATGTTATAATACTTGTATGAACTGTAGAAATCCGGTGAAAGTTCACAGAGTGTAATTTTATATAAGTCCGCAAGACAGACATGCTAAGATATGCTGGTCGGACCAGTGTAATTTTATATAAGTCCGTAGGACGGACGCGCTGAGATCCACAGGTCGGATCATTGTAATTTTATATATGTCCGCAAGACGGATGCGCTGAGATCCGCAGGCTGGACCAGTGTAATTTCATATAAGGCCATGGGATGAACGCGCTGAGATCCGCAAGTTGGACCAGTGTAATATTATCAAGTTCCACAGGACGGACGTGCTGAGATCCGTAGGTCGGACCAGTGTAATTTTATCTAAGTCCGCATGATGGACGCCCTGAGATCCACATGTCGGACTAGTGTAATTTTATATAATTCCTAGGACGGACGTGCTGAGATCCACAGGTCGGACCAGTGTAATTTTATATAAGTCCTCATGACAGACGTGCTGAGATCCGTAGGTCAGACTAGTGTAGATTTATCTATGTCCGCTGGACGGATGTGCTGAGATCCACAGGTCGGACTAGTGTAATTTAATCTAAATCCACAGGTCGGACGCACTGAGATCTGCAGGTCGGACTCAATATAACTTACAAAGTGCCAAATAACAAAGCTCACAGGGCGATTTTGGCAGAGTAGGAATATCAAAGACACAAGGCAGACATCAAGTGTGCCCTGCAAAAATCACAAATGATTGAATAGCACACTGGGGGACTGAAGGATTGGAAAGACAGGCCAAAGTGCATTCAAGTAAGTAACTGTTGTCAATTAATGTATTAAGATACTTGTAGAGAAGAAGAAAATTTTTGATTTTTTTTTCTAAATTTACATATAATGTGAATCATTTACATTCAAACAAATACGTTTATGAAAATAAGAAATGCAAGATGAAATAATAAGGTCTAGAAGTTGGACTCTGCTCCTGTCTCGTAGACGGGTCCGACCTAGCCTTGGTTGAGGATCTCTGAAGGGAAACGTGCTGAGCAGCATGATTAGCCATGATGTCCACTCTCTTCTGGAACTCTGCCACACGGTCATTGTAGACCTTATCCATACCTGACTTATACATGTTGGTGTGGGAAAGACGAGCGATGTCCAGGTCGGGGAACTGAACCAGAGCATTGTTTATTCCTTGGTGTAAGTCCCGTAAGCTGCTGGGGCAAGCAGTAAGATCAGGGCTTGGAGGAAATATGGTGAAGCCTTCTACTCTTGAATTATATGGGCAAGGGCGACAACTAGCTCAGCTGCTAGAGCATCCTTTTCTGATCGAAGTTTGATGAGGGCTTCTATCATCTCAGACGTTTCATCCAAGCGCTCTCCTTTCATGGATTCTAGAGATTCCTTTGTTGAAATAGTGACCTAAACCCAATCGGGTTGGACCGGATCCGACCGGGTCGGATCATTTCTACTATTTCTTTATGCTTATACTTAGATTAAATGGCTTTTCTGTTGTCATATATATGTTCTTTTAAAGAACCAATTATGAATTGTTATATGATAATGTCCTTAGTATTAAACTGTGATAGAGAAACCATGATAGGCGATCATGGTTGATGAGATCTCTAATCACTTTAAGAAGTTTGATACTTAAATGTCTCTAGGCTGATGTACTATTAAAATAGACCATTGATAGTATAAACAGGCTAGCATGTATTAGATGTCTTATGTCTTTAAGGGCAGGGATATATCTCGTCTATCGAAGTGTAGAGACACTTGGACTGTACATGGACGTGTATTAGAGAATGCGTACATTAGACTGACCCATTTACCTTAAGTGTCACACTATGTGGCGGTTGTGTAATTATCCTTAAGACCGGAGTCTTCATGGCATCACGGTGTGGATTGTCATGCTTTGAAACAATTGAGGTTTCCCCTAGACACGGGGCGATCATGGGGTAGTGATTGGGTATGATATTGGTCGTCCGGGAATCGCGTATCCTATGATTGGGATCGAATATCCGAAATGGCCTTCTTATAAGGAATGTCTAGATCTCGTGAATCTTTGCAAAGTGGAGTAAATGAGTTACTTCGAGAGAGCATGATAGCTAGATTATAAGATACGATCGTTAATGTATCGATACTCGAGATACGATCGTATGGATATTATTACAGCGATAGGATTGTAAATTACACGGTAATTGTTTCACATGAAAGGTAGTAGTCATTGCAATTGACTCTTCCGATGATTGGGGGTCACGGTGAGTTGCTAGACGCTATCCCGTGATCGTTAGGCATGAAGGGCATTTTCGTAATTGGCACTTTGTGTCTATGGCCAACATATTCGGAAGCCTATCGGGCCACACACATATGAACATCTAGCCGGATTAAAGTGTGGTTATAGATGATAATCAAATCAGGAAAGTTTATCTCACGACTATAAAGGTTATAGTAGTAATTAATATTGTGGTATTTATTTATTATGAATAAATTAAACATAAGATATTAATTATGTTTATTAATTAAATATATATATATATATGATGTATGTATGTCAAAATTGTTATGTGTATATGATACACATGTATTTTGCAAATTAATTAATCATAGTACCATATTATTAATTAAATATATATGGTCAAAATTTAAGTGTGTATGACACACGTATATTGGCTAATGAATGGCGTAATCTTTAATGTATTGGATACATTTGGTTTGTGCAATTTAATAAATAAGATTACCATAATATTAATATTAGATATTATTTGATTTTGAAAAAATAGATTTATTGTAATAAGATAAATATAGTCAATATAAGATATTGACAATATCATGGAAATATTTAATACAAGATATTAAATTAAATGAGATCAATCTAGGAGATTTTCCTTATTTTATTGGGGAAAGGTTTTCTTCTCCTCCACTCTACTAAGAGGCGCTACTTCCATTATATATAGAAGGGGGGTGTCAGGCTCTTTTGTACATCACAATTCCAAGAATAAATAGTTCTTGTGTAAAATAGAGAGCATCCTATAGAGAGTTGAAGAGAGGGGAAAAAAGCCGGTCTAGCAACCGGAGTTTTCCAATAGCAATCCATGATGGGATTCTGGCGGGCTGTTCGTGTGGACTAGTGGTAGAGGCCGAACACTTGGGCGGCTCTATGCAGAACTACTCTCCTTAGACGGTCAAAGCGTCGATCTTTTAGATCAACCAAGGTAACCACCGTCTACTAGTTTATTTGTTTATTGCTTAAACGAAGTCGATCCTGGTTGAAAGGAAATAAAATTTTAACTCCCGCTGCGTTTCCGCGTAGATTTCCTAACAGTGGTATCAGAGCGAGCTTCGAGCTTAAGCAATAAGCATGTTAATTTGCGTAGTTAATCTTATCGTTTAAATCACGTAATTAAAAGATGAAAGATTTTTGATTCAAAAAACGATACATGAAAAGAAAAAGAAAAAAAAGAGGGGCAGGTTTTGGGGTGCTCGGCCGATCAGCGGCGGCACCCCGACAGGAAATTGCGCCAGGCTGCGGCTCCCCCTTGGGGCGGCCGACGTCGGCTGGTGAATCTTTTTGGTGGATCCCTAAATTTTGTTTTGTGTATTTTGTGTTACAATATGGTTCATAGTTGTGATTGATATCTCTTTGTTTAGTTGTGTCATGTGGCTAACCAATGGTTCAAATAGTTTCGGCCATTGGGATGCCACATGGCATTAAAATAATAAGGGCCTTTCCAAACCTTGTTTGGAATAGGCCTAGGCCCTTCGAAATATTTGATTTGGGAAAAAGCCTAGGCCTAGGCTATTTTCAAAATTTTGATTTTGGAAAGTGGTCAGGCCTAAACCAAAATTATTTGGCCTTTCCAAATATTTGATTTGGAATAGGCCTAGGCCCTTTTCAAATATTTGATTTGTAAAAGGCCTAGGCCTAGGCCACTTCCAAAATTTTGATTTTGGAAGTGGCCAGGCCTAATTACAAAATTTGGTTTAGGAAGATTCCGTTTGGTTTAGGAAACCAAAGGCATCCCTTTTGATTAGGAATCAAAAGGAAAGAAACAAAAGACTTAATTTTAATTTATTTTTAGAATAGTTCTAATTAATTAAAATTAAAATTAAAATCGTTTAAAATTAATCGTTAATTTTATTTCGATTAAAATCATTTAATTAATAATGTTAATTAGTTAATTGATTGGATAAAATTATTTAATAGATTAAATGTTAATTGATTAATTAAGACGCAAGTAGTTAAATTTTAATTTTATATTTTTCATAAGATGTTATTGTATGGATTAGATATAGTAGATATAATATGATTATATGGACCCCGATTGATCATTGACTCGACCGATAGGATATATATGAATGATTTAATTTTTTTGTTGGTTTAAAAATTGTCCTAGGCCATTATGAAGAACGTGACCAAGTTTATTTTATGCATTTATCCCATTCCCGTTAGCTCCCCCCGTGTGCGGCGGGTGTATTTATTTTATTAGATAGAATTAAATATAACAAGATTGAAGCAGAAGATGGAGACCAAAGAAAGAAGAATAAAGATCCCATTGGAGAATGGCGCATTAAAGATCCTATTGACGGTTGCAGCTACCCTTAGATTGTGATCCGCTGTTTCGTCAGTTTGTATTCGAAACCGCACCTAGGAAAAGTCCATTATCATACCGGTTACTTTACGCATTTATTTATTTTATGCTTGTATTTATTTTATCTGATACGATAGATGCAGTAATAGGCACGATTTAGATAAATGTGTAGGATGTATGTCTATAGAGATAGATATATTTGATGAGACCCTAATTAAATTAATTAAGTGAATTAATTTACGTCAATACTTCCACAACAAAAATCGAGTTATAACATGTCTCCTAATATTATAGTGACGGTGAAGAGCCCTTGTTCGGATCCAACTGATCGGCCCACGTCGGGAGTTGACCTACCTCGGGTATATCGTCATTATCCGGATATGATCGTTATGAGATCTCATGAATACTTGGGTTACGATTCGACTAAGAATCTTGCGGTGATTGGCCCGTCGGGACCGTCGATTTTAGAGACATAAGGTTGACTATCACATAGGCGATGTGAATTGTCAAAGAGTTGACTAGTCAAACCCTTTGGAAGTCGCGTTTAGCGCGCAATTGGTAAGAAGTACCTACCCGTCAAAATTGATCCGGTCGATCGCCCACGTCGGGATCGAGTCAACTAGATAGGATTCCAGCCACTAAAGAATTTTGAAAATTTTCTTGAAAGTCAATTGGGAGTAGTTGACTAGTGGGAGCAAAATTATAATCCCAAATACCATATTTGATTTTGCGTGTATAGACAACAACACTCTTTTATATTCATTTTTTATGTTGTAGTTTTTTAGCAAACTTTTATATTTATGTTTTTCTCGATTAGTAAAACCAAATTATGACTGTTTGAGAAACATTCTCAAGAATGGTTAAGTAAATTTTAATCCTTTTAAAATAAGCAATGACAAGAGCAATCCCGTTATAGTAGTTAGAGACAATGAGACTACATAATTGATGCAGTGCTCTAAGACTTCAATTATTAATGAAAAACGGTAGCTCATGACATTGGATACGATTCAATATGATCATTCAGTCATATGATGACAATTAATTCAAACATTGGATAAGAATGACCACATCTAATTTTGGAAAGGTTGTTTTCAAAATTGTAAGATTTAAGTATCGACTTAATTCTATCATTGCTTAAAGGTTAATTAAATAATCAATGTTTTGAATACGATTCAAAAGGTTAAATAAACTATTTAATAAACTTTAGATTTTCTTTATGAAAGGAAATTAAAGACAAAGCTCTTGTGATCTTTCTTAAGTCTTATGAAGACTACACTAAGAAATATTCACAAGTGCATAAAGGATTAAAAAGGAAAGTTAGAGCATGTGCTTAAATAGAGAACTTATTGTAGTATCTAATCTAGGCAAGTGAGTTGAGATGAATCTATCTGAGTTCAAAGTCGACTCTGAGATATATAATACCTTACGAGTGTGATTAAATTAGAAAGATTGAATACAGATATGGAAGGTGAAACAAACATTGTAACACTTACCATATTCTGAATCTAGTAAACTTATAAGGGAACTAAATAAATGTTATTATGTTCCGGTTCTTATGAAGAACATACTTTCAGTTATTTTTTAGGATTTAGTAGACATACTCAATTGTAAAGAATAAATGTTATTCCGGTAAAGTTGAAAGGTCAATGAATCTAACATACTAGATTGATGTCACTATATAGTTGATATATGTGATGAGATCTCAACTAAATATTTGTATGGCTGTTATCCTTGATATTTGTAGTTGTTCTAGATGTCGACTCTCTGGAAGAGAAATGTATAATCAAATGTCATTTAGATGATGTCTGAACCAGTGATTATGAATCATGTGGGTGATACGTATCCTATCTAAAGATGACTAAAATACCCTTTTATGAAAGGTTGTAAAATCTAGAAAAAATTGTCTAAAGCCTAAACATACCGATGTTTGTCGGCTTATGACAATTAATGCCACAAATAATTGTTTGTTAATCTCTACGACTATTTTTAGAAATAGTCAAGTGTATTCAGTTAAGTGCATAATTCGGAAATCCCGAAAAGTTCAAGCTAGTATGAATATGAGATTGATGAGCTACTTAGGAATTAATCTTCAATTGGATTGAAGTAATTAATACCTGAAGGGTGTTTCAGAAGTCGTCTGAAAAGGAATAAGATTCTCTCTTGAAGGATACCATCTTTGGGATACACAATTAGATTGTTTTCCTAAAATGGAAACAACACTTTATATGATAAAGGTGTGACGCAAGCCATGCGAAGTAGCCCTTACCCGTTTCGGGATAGTGCCCTTATACTTAACCGAGTTTCAAATAATAAAGGTTGAATAAATTACCTATTTGATATGGAAGAGGATAATGTCGAATCTATCTTAACTGATGATTTGAAGTTGTCATAAGTAGAGTCAGAAAGCCTTGGAGCCTAGTACAACATATACGACTCTATGGAATGTCTTAGCTAGCACGCTGGAGATTATTTACTCATCCACGGAGCAAAAGGTGTTTGTCTCCAAACATGCTGTCTTCTGGAGGAAGTGTTTCTTCCAAAAGAAACAGTGGGAGTAAACTAGATCTCAAAAGAGTTTGAGAACCACAAAGATACATTCAACCATTGGAACATGAGCACACACCACATAGCGATGAGGTGTAGAACACTGCTCAGTGCACACAAAAGTTCTGTAAGTCTGTGGATAACCTCAAACCCAAAAGGGCTGCTGGTATGTTCATCTTGAAGAATGAATATCTCATGACTTATGAAATAATGTTTGAAAAGGCAAGATTGAGAGATATGGCTAGGAGCCAGAATATCTTAATTATATTCCATCAGTGACAACCAGGTTATGAACCTAGTCTGTCTTACCTAGAGGCAATGTCCTTGTAAGGCTGAGCCCAGTTCTATTCAGACTATGCTTGTTGTAACTTCGTAACATGACTATATAATAGCGTTGAAGACGTTGGGTAGACAACTCAATGTTCATAGACGATAATATGATATGTAAGCCCACGAGATCCATTTATGGACTTAAACAAGTTTCTCAAGATAATTTCTTTGTTTGACAATCAAAGGATTTTGATTTAGTCAAAAGAAGGATATACCTATGTGCAAGATGAATTGTGGGAGTGTGTTATGATTTTTGAGTAAGGTATAAGATATCTCTCTCAGGAATCATCACCCCATGTCACAGTCAATTAATGTTCGGTAGTTCAAGGTCTTTGCAAAAGCACTTGGATTGGCAGTTCTTATTTTTAGAAATAGAATCTATAGCGATAGATTTAACTGCTGTTAGATTATAGTTCACCTATGTAGATGTGATGCTAAAAGAGTTTAGCATAGATCGAGACAGGGATACTGCTTGCCAGTGTTCTCAAGATCTATCTATGTTAGGACGTTAGTCCAAAAGATAAGGTGAAAGATGATGCTTATGGAAGGTTTCCTTCCCTACTGCGATAGGAACCATCATAAAGGTAATGCCGGATGTTCATAGTCCATGAATGGTCATGTGCAAGTATGAAAGTAAATCTGGTGAATGTCGAGAATATCCTTAAGCAAGTTAAGGAAGAGTTCCTAGTTTATTGAAACTTGGAATTAAATAAACATGATATACAGACGTATATCCTGAGTCTTATGAAGGCAAGTGGGTGCTACAGTCTGGGTTTTCAGTCACTTTGATTAGGTGATACAGTGAGCTGGAAATGTTCTTGGCTATGGGTCACTGTAAATTCTACAACTAGGCCAAAACACAGTAATGCCTTGGAGGCACAGCAGGAGCAGTACATGGATCTAGAAGGTTCATTCCTGAACCTTGTGCGGTTCTTCCTCCTTTTCTGTATAGCTGATATAGTAAGTGGATTCATTGCTTGAAGCAAGGACCAGGGTCTCATCAGAGATTCGTGTGTGTGTTAAGGCGGTTCCTATGACTTGATCATATGGAGCATGATATGAAGATAGTCTGAGTCCCCACGGATAGCGATCCGTTTATGGCTATGGCTGGTTGCGAGTATTGCATGAGATTCTAGTGTTTCAACTTGGTCTCATGTGTACGAGTGATTGGTTTTAGGCCAAGTGAGAGATTGTTGAAATAGTGTCCTAAACCCAATCGGGTTGGACCAGATTCGACCGGGTCGGATCATTTCTACTATTTTTTTTATGCTTATACATAGATTAAATGGCTTTTCTGTAGTCATATATATGTTCTTTTAAAGAACCAATTATGAATTGTTATATGATACGTCCTTAGTATTAAACTGTGATAGGGAAACCATGATATGCGATCATGGTTGATGAGATCTCTAATCACTTTAATATGTTTGATACTTAAATGTCTCTCGGCTGATGTACAATTAAACAGGGCATTGATAGTATAAACAAGCTAGCACGTATTAGATGTCTTCTGTCTTTAAGGGCAGGTATAGATCTCGTCTATCGAAGTGTAGAGACACTTGGACTGTACGTGGAGGTGCATTAGAGAATGCGTACGTTAGACAGACACACTTACCTTAAGTGTCACACTATGTGGCGGTTGTGTAATTATCCTTAAGATCGGAGTCTTCATTGCATCACGGTGTGGATCATCATGCTTTGACACAATTGAGGTTTCCCTTAGCCACGGGGCGATCATGCGGTAGTGATTGGGTATGATATTGAATCATGCGGAGTATACATGATTGGTCGTCCGGGAATCGCGTATCCTATGATTGGGATCGAATATCCGAAATGGCCTTCTTATAAAGAATGTCTAGCTCTCATGAATCTTTGCAAAGTGGGAGTAAATGAGTTACTTCGAGAGAGCATGATAGCCAGATTATAAGATACGATCGTTAATGTATCGACACTCGAGATACGATCTTATGGATATTATTACAGCGGTAGGATTGTAAATTACACGGTAACTGTTTCACATGAAAGGTAGTAGTCATTGCATTTGATTCTTCCGATGATTGGGGGTCACGGTGTGTTGCTAGACGCTATCCCGTGATCGTTAGGCATGAAGGGCATTTTCGTAATTTGCACTTTATGTCTACGGCCAACATATTCGGAAGCCTATCGGGTCACACACATATAAACATCTAGCCGGATTAAAATGTGGTTATAGATGATAACCAAATAAGAAAATTTTATCTCACGACTATAAAGGTTATAGTAGTAAATTAATATTGTGGTATTTATTTATTATGAATAAATTAAATACAAGATATTAATTATGTTGATTAATTAAATATACATATGATGTATGTATGTCGAAATTGTTATGTGTATATGATACACATGTATTTTCCAAATTAATTAATCATAGTACAATATTATTAATGAAATATATATGGCCAAAATTTAAGTGTGTATGACACACGTATATTGGCTAATGAATGGCGCAATCTTTAATGTATTGGATACATTTGGTTTGTGCTATTTAACTAATAAGATTACCATAATATTAATATTAGATATTAATTAATTTTGAAAAAATAGATTTATGGTAATAAGATAAATATAGTCAATATAAGATATTGACAATATCTTGGAAATATTTAATATAAGATATTAAATTAAATGAGATAAATCAATCTAGGATATTTTCCTTATTTTATTGGGAAAATGTTTTCTTCTCCTCCACTCTACTAAGAGGCGCCACTTCCAATATAAATAGAAGGTGGGTGTCAAGCTCTTTTGTACATCACAATTCCAAGAACTAATAGCTCTTGTGTAAAATAGTGATCATCCTATAGAGAGTTGGAGAGAGGGGAAAAGGGCCGGTCTAGCAACCGGAGTTTTCCAATAGCAATCCATGATGGGATTCCGGCGGGCTGTTCATGTAGACTAGCGGTAGAGGCCGAACACTTGAGCGGCTCTATACAGAACTACCCTCCTTAGACGGTCAAAGCGTCGATCTTTTAGATCAACCAAGGTAACCACCGTCTACTAGTTTATTTGTTTATTGCTTAAACGAAGTCGATCTTGGTTAAAAGGAAATAAAATTTTAAATTCCGCTGCGTTCCCGCATAGATTTCCGAACATCCTTGTAGGCATATCCCAGTTCTGTAGCTCTATCTCCTGAGCATGAAGTTGTCTCTTAAGTGACTCATTCTCCTGGATAGTTGCTTGTAAACTCTGATTGAGCTGATCCCGCTCAGCAGACCCCCTCTCAAAGTCAGAAACACTTTTCCTTAAGTTCTCTATGCAGGAAGAGGTGGCTGCAAGCCTCTTGAATGTTTACACTACAATACGAGACCCCTATAAGGGATAAAAGTAAGTATTAGAAAAGGCAAAAGCCAAGGATGAAATCAAGAATGATGGTTAAGAGCACTCACATATTCAATAGTACTAATCCCCTTGTTGGCCAGCCATTCGTCGGTCATTTCCAATAAATGGTCGACCTCCAGCTCCTCCCCATTCTCCTCTTCATCCTCTTCCTTAACAGGGTCAGTAGGTTCAAAGGTCTGATCTAGAAATGCCTCAGATCGGCCTCTCTTCCTCGATTATCCACCCTCGGAACAGCCCCTCCGGATAAAGGGAGTTTCATCATTATCAATATCATCCTCATCATCCGGGATGTCTATAGTAAAAGTTGCAACTGTTAAGTTTTATGCCGGAAAGACAATTTGTAATTGTTTTATTTAAATAAATGACAGAATTTATTTCATCTTATTTATTCGCATTTATTGCCAATATTTATACACCGCATAAAACCGTAAGTATATTGATTATGTAATCACATAACTCAGTGTATGGCTATACACACGAGGATTGAGTTTGTGAAATATACTTAAAATTAACTTAGTCCGTAGCATTTATTAATCTGAGTATGGGTCTCTAGATTAATTTGCGAATAATGCACCCAGAACACTTTAGGTGTGACAGTCTTATCCGGACTGTCGGAAATAGGGTACCTAATGGGGCATTTATATATGATGATAATAATATAGGGCTGAGCCGATTTGATTTGAGTTCTCGATATAATTCCGTAATCGAGAAGTCTTATCGAATCACAAGATGATCATATATGGATTAATCTCAATCCTGAGGTGATCACAGACAATTGCTTAGACTAGGGTAGAGTTTGATGTGTTAGTAAGGATCACTTCTAAGTATGTGGTCCAACATTTCTCGTTGGCTCTATTCTAGAATGAGTGAGTAGTCTGTGCTATCACAGATATGGAATCCATTCCTTCCCTCGGGAAGTAGACAGACAGTTCCCTTTTTTGTTAACCCTAAAAACTGATCGAATGGCCGAGTTCATATTATATAAGTTATGAACTAATTGATCACTATTGGGTTAATGGTAAATAAGGATAAGATGTTTCGAGAAGGGTTTACGGAAATATCCCGAATCAAAACAAACGGTCTATGGAGGATTTATCCGTGTGTAATGATTATATCAGTAGACGCTTTCGACTCATAAATTGAGTGTAAGTTATCTATATTCGATAGAGTTCAGTTTCGGGTTTATGGTGGTGTAATCCCGGAATTAATAGGTTGGATATAATTTATTCTGTCTGATGAATAATTTTGTTCGATTTATTGTAGCTACAGAATATGGGTCCATGGTCCCCGATGTGGCTCCCAAAATAGCATAATTAATTTTCTCGTCGTTTCACCTCGATTATAGTTAAATAGTGGATTGGGCTATTTAATTAGATATGTGGATTAATTGTTTAGTTGGATTAGATAATTAAATACATGGAAAAAAGAATTTTTTTCATGGACTCGACCCAAGGTGTAGAAAAATGCGCATGGACCTTATTTATTAAGGTTGGGGCGCATATTATATTAATTAGTTATCAAAGAATTAGTTTTCTTGGATAATTATTTAATGTGTGATTTATCTTTTATTTGTTAATTGATAATTCATGAAATATTAGATAATAATGTGATTTATCCTAATTTGTTTGGGATAATCCTTTTATTTATCTTTTATTTGGAATAAGGATTAATCTAATAATTATCTCTTAATTATTAAATCCTTGGAGGACAAGGATTACTCTCTTATATAAAGAGAGTTCTCCCAAGCCTTATACACACTTACAATACACACATTATTAAAAGGAAAATAGCTTAGAAATTTCGGCTATTTTTCCTTTGGTTCGAGTTTAGAAAACTTCAGGTTTTCTATGTAGCATATCAAGGAGGTCCGGCGGCGTGAAACACCATCGACCTGGTGTTGCTGGGAGACACACGTTGGAAGGCTGTGGCTTCTCAATACACGTGTTCTTGGAGATCTATCGTTCTTGGAGTTAAGCACCATAAAAAGGTTGGCTCCTAAACCCCCTTGTAGTTAGATCTTTATTTTATGTTCTTTGTTTTCGTTTAGATCTAGATCTGATGCATTCCGCTGCGTAATCCGGTCAATCTATGATTGATCCGACGATATTACATATAATAGCAACATCCACCACATGCACAGAAAGACGTGGAGTGGTCCCTTGCTGAAGTCCCGAGCTCTGTGAAGCCATGACGGCATTGATGGGCACAGCGTCTGTAGCGCCCCCCGCAGATTGGGGGACATGATGTTCTTCAGTATACATTCTTTCCATGGAAGCATTTTCATCAACTTGCTCCTCTCCGGCATCAACCAGCACTGTGGCTAAAGAGGTCACTGTAGAAATGAAGAAAAATGTGACTTATTTGGCAAAGTATAAAAAGAAAAGACAAAAATCAAGTGAAGGACTCTTAAAAGTATCGCGGCCCTCAACGCTAAGAGGTATATAAGGCTTAGGCCCAGCCTCGCCTAGACGGGCTGCCCCAATCAGTTGAGAAGAAAATTCATTGTCGTCTAAAAAGATGCCAGAATCATTGATTTTCCTCACCACGGAAAAATACTCAATGTCAGGAAAAGGGTCCCTCTGAACATCATTCGACCTGCATTGCCCTAGCTCGGGCATCCCTCCATCCCAAACAAAGAAGAAGTGGGCGCGCCACCTTGCATGGGGTAAGGGTCCATCAGCCATGTAAGCCCTGACGCCTTACTTCAGAAAAGGCACACCGAGAAGCAAACACCTACCATCTGGCAGAGGATGGAAAATTCAAAAATACTCCTAATACCATTAGAAGCAATCTGGGCGGCGCCTATGCCATAATGTTCCATGTCCAAGAAAGCTGGACACCAAGGTAACCTTAACCCACTATTCAGCTGGCCCTTATAGACGGCACAGAAGCCCTCAGGGGGTCGGTAGGTATAAGGAGAAGATTCCTCCAGGAGGGTAGGGATAAACATGTAAGGTGTGGTGCCCGAAAGACAATTATATAATTGTTTTAGGACGGAATTAGTAATTCATCTTATTATATGCATGTATGCTTATGACACTACTGAAAACCCTAAGTACCTCAATTATGTAATCACATAACTCAGTGTATGGCTATACACAAGAGGATTGAGTTAGTGAGATGTACTTAAAATTAACTTAGTCCGTAGTGTTTATTAATCTGAGTACGGGTCCCATGATTAATTTGCTATTAATGCTCCCAGAACACTTTAGGTGTGACAGTCTTATCCGGACTGTCGGTAATAGGGTACCTAGTGGGGCATTTATATATGATGATAATCATACAGGGCTGGACCGATTTTATTTGAGTTATTCCGTAATCGAAAAGTCTTATCGAATCACAAGATGATCATAGATGAATTAATCTTAATCCTGAGGTGATAACAGACGACTGCTTAGACTAGGGTAGAGTTTGATGTGTTAGTAATGATCACTTCACAGTATGTGGTCCAACACTTCTCGTTGGCTCTATTCTGGGATAAGTGAGTAGTCTGTGCTATCACAGATATGGAATCCATTCCTTCCCTCGGAAAGTAGACATACAGTTCCCTTATTTGTTGACCCTAGAAAGTGATCGATCGGCCGAGTTCATATTATATTGGATATGAACTAATTGATCACTACGGGGTTAATGGTAAATAAGGATAATATGTTTCGAGAAGGGTTTACGGAAATATCCAGAATCGAAATGAACAGTCTATGGAGGATTTATCCGTATGAAATGATTATATCAGTGGACGCTTTCGACTCATAAATTGAGTGTAAGTTATCTATATTCGATAGAGTTATCCCAGAATTAATAGGTTGGATATAATTATTCTGTCTGATGAATAATTTTTTATTCGATTTATTGTAGCTACTGAATATGGGTCCATGGTCCCCGACGTGGCTCCTAATATAGCATATAGGTTTCTCGTCGTTGCACCTCAATAATAATTAAATATTGCATTGGGCTATTTAATTGATATGTGGATTAATTGTTTAGTTGGACTAGATGATTAAATACACGGAAATAAAGTTTTCGTGGACTCGGCCCAAATTAGTGTGTTGACCTTTTGACCTAATTGGTCAAATATCGAAAAATGTGTGTGGCCTTATTTGATTAAGGTTGGGGCGCATGACATATTAATTATTTATTAAGAAATTAGTTTTCTTGGATAATTATTTAATATGTGATTTATCTTTTATTTGTTAAATGATAATTCATGGAATATTAGATAATAATATGATTTATCCTAATTTGTTTGGGATAATTATTTTATTTATCTTTTATTTGGAAAAGGATTAATGTAATAATTATCTCTTAATTATTAAATCTTTGAAGGAAAAGGATTACTCTCCTATATAAAGAGAGTTCTCCCAAGCCTTTTGACACATTACATATCACGCCTATTTCAAAAGAATATAGCTTGGAATTTTCGGCTATAGTTCTTTGGGTTTCGAGTTGGAATAATCTTCGGGATTATTCCGGTAGCATATCAAAGAGGTCCGGCGGCGGGAAACACCATCCACTTGGTGTTGCTGGGAGACACACGTTGGAAGGTTGTGGCTGCTCATACACGTGTTCAAGGAGCCTTCTGTTCTTGGAGTTAAGCACCATAAAAAGGTTTGCTCCTAAACCCCCTTGTAGGTTTAGATCTTTAATTTATGTTCTTTGTTTCGTTTAGATCTAGATCTGATGCATTCCGCTGCGTAATCGGGTCAATCTATGATTGATCCGACGATATTACATGCAACAAGTGATATCAGAGCCTTTGATCTAACGATCAAAGTATATGAATTTTAGATCTTGGAGTGGAAAAGCATGTTTTAGGTGTTTTTATTTCGGTTTTTTTGGTAAATTCGAAATTTAATCATGTTGTATGCTTGTGAATGTTATGGTTGAAGAGATGGACTGGGGTTGGTATTGTTTACCCGTAGATCTATTTTGTAGCTCCTTTGTTTAGTAACAATTGAGCATAGAATTTGTATCTTTAATTATGCTTTTTTCGAAAATTTCATGTAAAAGTTGCATCTTTTATTGTAATTTTGTTATTCCGGGCTCGAAATATGAAGATCTTGCTGAAAAGATGAAGATCAAGGCGAAATCAAAGGTATGTACGAGGAGAAACGGATAAAAACATGTTTTTTTTAATTAAAAAAAAACTACTACAGGACTTTCTGCGACGCTGTAAAGCGTCGCTATAAGTCTGTTTTTTATAAGCCTACCTGCGGCTTGGGTTTTCAGCGGCTGTATGTAAATTTTTTTAACCTAATTTTTTTTTAGCAAATCTGCCGTTATTTGGCAGAACATTAAAAATAAAAATAAAAATAAAAAAAATTCCTGGAAGTTTTTTTTATACAGCCGCACTTAAATAAAAAAATAGAAAAAAGGTTTTTGATAATTGGGATGAGATCACCTGTCCAATTTGTGTGTCTAATTTCGGTGTCTAAGTAAAAACGACGTCGTTTCATGTGTGTTTTATTTCTTGAAGAAAATAAAATAAAAATAAAAAACAAAAACCAAAAAATAAAACACACATGAAACGACGTCGTTTTTACTTAGACACCGAAATTAGACACACAAATTGGACAGGTGATCTCATCCCTTGATAATTATAATAATATTTGTTTATTTAATTAAAAAGCATTTTCTCCTCTCGGGTGTTCGTGGTTCGTGATCCGGCGGTTCGAGTTCAAGATTCGAATATCAAGACTCGAAGACATAGTTTAAGTTTTACTTTTCCTTAGAAAATAGTTAGTCGGGGGTACCAACGGTCCACCTCGGTGTTTACTTTTCGGTATAATTTTGTGTTTGATCAAGATTACATGCTTAAAACCGGAAAATTACCATGACTTGCATCTTCATGATTCCACTCCAATGCATACACGTAGTTTTTTAATTTCGAATTCAAATAGACGTGTATAACTCGAATAATTAGTATGAATGCTTATTAATTTAATATGTGGTAGTTAAATAATAAGTAGCTAATTATAAAAACCGAGGACCCGGGTTTTTGTCAATCGTTACGATTTTAGTGATGGATTCTCGGTGAATCCCACTTGGATAAATCGTTGAGCTTTTCGGTGATAGCTTCTCGGTGAACCCACCTTAAAGCGAAGCGAGATTACGCTTTCGGTGACAATTTAGAAATCGGAGAATCTTAGTACATGGGTTGGAAATGGTCTAACCATGGTTGGGCGAGTTCAACCGAGCTTCGGCTCAATCGATTCCCCTCCACGTGTGATGTACGTTAAGCGATTCGACGAGGACTAAGCATAGCCGATAAGCCTTCGGGCTAAGCGGGGCTTCTCTTGCCGGATTGGCACTGAATCATCACATATGTTCCAACGAATAAGGACGGCGAGGCTTGCCTACATAACCGACCTTATTCGGAGTACTTTGATTTATTGTTTCTTATTGTCAAGGCCAAAACCGTAATTAGTAAACCCACCACTTTTTTCAAATTATTGAGTGGGAGCGGGGAAGGCGACAACCAACCACACGGCCTTTACTATAAATGCAAGCACGTGAGAGAAGGGTCACACCTCGAGCCACATTGATTCCGGCCCCCTGCGGGTGGTGTTCACCCCTATCAAAATTCAAGGCTTGGTTTCCGAAAGGATAGGATTTTGGGTACTCGTTGAGTCACTGACCGACATGTGGCGGCACACTCGGGGCGTACTTTGAGATCTGATATAATAGGTCACACTCTTTATGTATATTTTCGAAATATCTAGGCTAGAAAAAGGAAGGTAATCAATAATTAAAGACCGGGATGTCTGATTCCCGTGGGATGTTTGATTCTCAAAGTTTAATCATTGAGAGAGATAGTCTCAGTTTAATCGTCACCTCTTTGACTGACCCTGCGGCGGCACTGAGGTGTGAGGTTAAATCCTTGGAATGGTAGGATAGACTTTAAACAAGTTTATTATTCCTAAAATAAAAATCTAGTAGTGAAATTTTAATTTTTGAATTTAACTTTCTGTCATATTTATTTTACAACTAAATCTCTAGGTTACTAAACTGTTAGTAATAGGACTTCATTAAAAATGTGGAAAGTAACAAGTACGTTGTAATTATCAATAAATGCACTTAATTTTCGGAAAGATTTTCTCTTGAGCCTTTAAAAACTTAAGTAACATAGTATAGGTATGTCATGGAAGTCACTCGTGTTGAACGAGAGACGACAGTACTTAGTTTACAAAAGATAATTTAGGACTATATATAAAAATTCATTTAGTGAATTTTAAAAGTGTAATTACACATCAAATTTCTATTTGAAAAATTGGAAAATCATATACATAAGGCATTGCTAGTTAGATGGTATTTGGAACCGATAAACTAGTGGGAGCCTTAGCCTTATGATTTGTTGTTTTTCTGACTCGTTAGAAATGTGTAATGGACTGCACAAGAGTTTTTCCATTCATTGGAAAAACAAGAATAAAGCGTTACTAGTTAGGCAAAGTATTTGGGCCGATAAACTAGTGGGAGCTTAGTTTCGGAGATTTTATATTCTTTGAAACATCATGAACCTTTGCATTGCTAGTTAGACGGTATTTGGGCCGATGAACTAGTTGGAGCTTAGTTCAAGGTGATGTTCTAATCTTTGAAAAATCATAAATACAAAGTGTTGCTAGTTAGACGGTATTTGGAACCGATAAACTAGTGGGAGCTTTGGTCTTATGATTTGACGATTAGAAAAATCGATAGTCCAAGCAAGTAAGACTGAACATCCCACAATTCAAGAGTAGTGTCTACTCAAACGAACTGCTAGTTCAAGACTGTTTCCATTTAAGGAAAGTCGAGAATGGGAAAGAATGTTTATACGTATTAGACATCTAAACTAAGTAGTTTTAAGGCTAAACCGGAAAATTAATAAATTGGAAATTAGAGGATAAGGAAAGTGATTTTGGGTCACTAACCAATGCTTCCTTAGTAATTTTCTCGAAAGCTAAAGTTCTTTGGAAGAACTAGGTAGCTTTGCATTAAACGATAAATAAAATAGACAACGGGCAGTTATTTCAGATAGACTAGTGGGAGTGATATAAGGAAATGAATCTCGGATTCAATTCTTGAGTATCATAGAAAATTCATTTTATATTTTCGGATTCGTTGGAACGAACTTATTCAATTTCAATAGGATAATTTGTTTGTCTTATTGACGATAAATACAACATTCGTAGCACGAACCCATGACTCGGACTTTTGTTTGATAAAGTCAGAACCATTAAGAAATGCTGAATAGGTGTATGTAACACATCTTAAACTATATAAACGCAAATGGTTTCCGTATTTAGATAAACACTTCCTTATATACTATTAATTAGTGCATATTCCCTAACGACAAGATCTGCAGACTGGCTTAGGGTGATTCCTATCTCCCAGTCAAAGGAACCCTGTCTCAAAGGAACAATGCCTAAGTTTCCTTTCAATCGGGAAACGGTAATAGATTTAAAGAAGTTACATAGCTTGTTCATATCGACCTTCGGGGTCATATGAAAGATACAAGCTAGTGGGAGCTTCTGAGTAATGACATATTGTCTGATAACTACTCGAAACTCCGGTAAGTTTATCCAAAAATATTTGGAGGAAATCTCTGATTTCACCAGAGATAGAGTATTCCATACTCAGAAATAGGTTATTGCATAGTCTTCGGGACTGATGCTCGGCCTACCTCCCAGTGAAATGTTTTCACTAAGGAATACACCACAAATTTGCCTTACATAGTTATTGATGTGCTACGATACACTGCCGAACTCATTTAAGATATTGGTTGCAAAATAACGGTTGTAATAAAAAACCGAGAAGTCTACCTAAAAGATGACTACGCATTTATGATAAGGAGTGAATTTGGTTTACCCCACTTCCGTAAATATAGACATTTAGCATTTAGTGCTTGAAGGTAGGACTGGCAATTTTGCATACACGTTCAGGTAGTGAAATATCTTAATACATTGAGTAAAGGTTCGTTATAAAACTCATAAAATCAGAGAATGACGGTTATACTGTCAAACTCGGTCTGATAGAGTCTATAAATAACAACCTTAGATTTTGAAGTATTTGTACACAAGATGTTACTAACTGATTTGTTCAGTCCACATCCAACACCGGGAGTTGGTGGTAACACTAATAAATACTACTAAACTAGATCTGTATATCAATCCACCCCGAACGTAGTGGGAGTATGGTTTGTCCATTACCCATTGCAGGACCTTACGGTCTATAGGGCAGATTGATGGCCTATAGTCCTTTGTGGGCTATGTAGGATCCTGATCATAGAGGTTGGTTTAAAAGCCATAACCCTGTGAATGGAGTTTGATACTCCAGTTCTGTTGAAACTCTTGTAGAACAACTTGAGTATCTCAGGCCCAGTGGGAGTAATTGGAACTACACGGAGAAGAGTCGAATGAATAGGAAAGTTTAACTTTCAACGCAAAGCTAAGTAATTTAGGGGTGAATCCCTAAAAGGTAGAGATTTAACCAGACCGCGATCTCTCTTGCCACTCAGTCTTGCTTGATTTCGTCAGAAAGCGGGAAATAGGGGTGATTCCCTAAGACTTCCTTGCCGAACAATGGAATCTGAATTTATTCAGAACAGAAGGGTTTTAGCTAAGAACAAGTAACGGATTCATTACAAAGCAGAAAATAGGGGTGATTCCTAAAACCTTTTGCGAGACTAACGGTATCTTAATTTATTCAGAAAGAACCTTTGGCGGGATGCCGCCATAGCTTATATCCTTTTATGGATTAAAGCAAACCTCAGGTCATTTCAAAGTTATATATTTTTAATATGTGGACTTGACGAGAATATTGATAAGTCTTTCATAGGTGGGCATCAATATTAGTAAAGTAAGTACGTAGATTAGTGTTTGTGAATGGTAACATTTGAAGCGATTGGAAACAACATGGGTGTGTTATCTCAAGTGAGTCGACATGCCATCGGGATTCATTCTAAAGGATTTGATTCACTCAAATCCATGAATCGATCATTGGCAATCCCATCCATTCACCTGGTTAAGATATTCTTGCATTTATGCAACATTCAACGATGTAGTCTACCCTACCTTTCAGGAATGGTTATCTAAACCTGAGGATGAATACGAAATAGGATGTTTAGTGAATCCTCAAGTATCTTCGGGAGAATGAGGAATAATATGCTAGTATATTCAGGTGCAAACTAGAATATAAGTGATAACACTAATTCTGGCTTTAGGTCAGATTAAGGTTGATCGTTAAGTCGATCTAGTCCTCAGTGTTGAATCAAAGGCATATTGAAATCATACCACCGGATTAGATGGAAAGGCGACGTTTCGATCCCAAAGATTAACTCAAGCCGACATCCTACCGGATCAGTGTACCAAGTCACATGGTATTCAGATTCTGAGTACGTGCCGGGTCACTGACCTACCCTACGGCGGCAAACTTCGGTCGTGCTTGGAAGGATGAATTAATAAGATGTGCTTGGAGGGTATGATTCTTGGGGATATGTCTCACTTTTTTTGAGCAAGTGGGAGAATGATGTAGATATAGATATAAAGGGTATGCTCTAAAACAATTAATCCACTTGCCTTTCGTGCAAGTGGGAGATTGTAAGGTGTGGTGCCCGAAAGACAATTATATAATTGTTTTAGGACGGAATTAGTAATTCGTCTTATTATATGCATGTATGCTTATAATTAAGACACTACTGCCAACCCTAAGTACCTCGTTTATGTAATCACATAACTCAGTGTATGTCTATACACAAGAGGATTGAGTTAGTGAGATGTACTTAAAATTAACTTAGTCCGTAGCGTTTATTAATCTGAGTACGGGTCTCATGATTAATTTGCTATTAATGCTCCCATAACACTTTAGGTGTGACAGTCTTATCCGGACTGTCGGTAATAGGGTACCTAGTGGGGCATTTATATATGATGATAATCATATAGGACTGGACCGATTTGATTTGAGTTCTCGATATAATTCCGTAATCGAGAAGTCTTATCGAATCACAAGATGATCATAGATGGATTAATCTTAATCTGAGGTGATCCTGAGGCATTTAACGCTTAGACTAGGGTAGAGTTTGATGTGTTAGTAAGGATCACTTCGTAGTATGTGGTCCAACACTTCTCGTTGGCTCTATTCTGGGATGAGTGCGTAGTCTGTGCTATCACAGATATGGAATCCATTCCTTCCCTTGGGAAGTAGACAGACAGTTCCCTTATTTGTTGACCCTAGAAACTGATCGATCGGCCGAGTTCATATTATATTGGATATGAACTAATTGATCACTAGGGGGTTAATGGTAAATAAGGATAATATGTTTCGAGAAGGGTTTACGGAAATATCCCGAATCGAAATGAACAGTCTATGGAGGATTTATCCATATGAAATGATTATATTAGTGGATGCTTTCGACTTATAAATTGAGTGTAAGTTATCTATATTCGATAGATTTCAATTTCGGGTTTGTGGTGGTGTAATCCCGGAATTAATAGGTTGAATATAATTATTCTGTCTGATGAATAATTTTTTATTCGATTTATTGTAGCTACTGAATATGGGTCCATGGTCCCCGACATGGCTCCTAATATAGGATATAGGTTTCTCGTCATTGCACCTCAATTATAATTAAATAGTGCATTGGGCTATTTAATTGATATGTGGATTAATTGTTTAGTTGGACTAGATGATTAAATACATGGAAATAAAGTTTTCGTGGACTCGGCCCAAATTAGCGTGTTGACCTTTTGACTTAATTGGTCAAATATAGAAAAATGCGTGTGGCCTTATTTGATTAAGGTTGGGGCGCATGACATATTAATTATTTATTAAGAAATTAGTTTTCTTGGATAATTATTTAATATGTGATTTATCTTTTATTTGTTAAATGATAATTCATGGTATATTAGATAATAATATGATTTATCCAAATTTGTTTGGGGTAATTATTTTATTTATCTTTTATTTGGAAAAGGATTAATGTAATAATTATCTCCTAATTATTAAATTCTTGGAGGACAATGATTACTCTCCTATATAAAGAGAGTTCTCCCAAGCCTTTTGACACATTACATATCATGCCTATTTCAAAAGAATATAGCTTGGAATTTTCGGCTATAGTTCTTTGGGTTTCGAGTTGAAATAATCTTCGGGATTATTCCGGTAGAATATCAAGGAGGTCCGGCGGCGGGAAACACCATCCACTTGGTGTTGCTGGGAGACACACGTTGAGGCTGTGGCTGCTCATACACGTGTTCAAGGAGCCTTTTGTTCTTGGAGTTAAGCACCATAAAAAGGTAGGCTCATAAACCCCTTTGTAGGTTTAGATCTTTAATTTATGTTCTTTGTTTCGTTTAGATCTAGATCTGATGCATTCCGCTGCGTAATCGGGTCAATCTATGATTGATCCGACGATATTACATCTAACAAAACACACCCCTATCTATCATATACTCTAGACATATATAATCTATGCTACTTTGGGCAAAGATAGACTCCATACCGCTGTTGGAATAGTGTACTAAACCCAATCGGGTTGGACCGGATCCGACCGGGTCGGATCATTTCTACTATTTCTTTGTGTTTATACATATATTAAATGGCTTTTTTTTGTCATATATATACGTTCTTTTAAAGAACCAATTATGAATTGTTATATGATAACGTCCTTAGTATTAAACCGTGATAGAGAAACCATGATAGGCGATTATGGTTGATGAGATCTCTAATAACTTTAATAAGTTTGATACTTAAATGTCTCTAGGCTGATGTACTATTAAACAGGGCATTGATAGTATAAACAGACTAGCACGTATTAGATGTCTTCTGTCTTTTAAAGGCAGGGATAGATCTCGTCTATCAAAGTGTAGAGACACTCGGACTGTACGTGGACGTGTATTAGAGAATGCATACGTTAGTCTGACCCACTTACACGGATAAGTGTCACACTATTTGACGGTTGTGTAATTATCCTTTGGACCGAAGTCTTCATGGCATCACGGTGTGGATTGTCATGCTTTGACCCTATTGAGGTTTCCTTTAGCCACGGGGCGATCATGCGGTAGTGATTGGGTATGATATTGAAGCATGCGGAGTATACATGATTGGTCGTCTGGGAATCGCGTATCCTATGATTGGGATCGAATATCTGAAATGGCCTTCTTATAAGGAATGTCTTACTCTCGTGAATCTTTGCAAAGTGGGAGTAAACGAGTTACTTCGAGAGAGCATGATATCCAGATTATAAGATACGGTCGTTAATGTTTGACACTCGACGTACGACCGTATGGATATTATTACAGCGATAGGATTGTAAGTTACACGGTAATTGTTTAACATGAAAGGTAGTAGTCATTGCATTTGACTCTTCCGATGATTGGGGGTCACGGTGTGTTGCTAGACTCTATCCCATGATCGTTAGGCATGAAGGGCATTTTCATAATTTGCACTTCGTGTCTACGGCCAACATATTCGGAAGCCTATCGGGTCACACACATATGAAAATCTAGCCGGATTAAAATCTGGTTATAGTTGATAACCAAATAAGGAAAAAATTTATCTCATACTATAAAGGTTATAGTGGTAAATTAATATGGTGGTATTTATTTATTATGAATAAATTAAATACAGTTTATTAATAATATTATATTAATTAGAGAATATTACGGATGCCAAATCTTTGGCTAAAGGTGGCGCAATTTGTGTGTATAAGATACACTTGGATTGTGCAATTTAATTAAAGGTATTACCATATATTAATATTAGATCTTAATATTTATATATATATATATATATATATATATATATGAACTCATACGTGACTTGCACATATGATGTGCATGTGCGCATCATTTAGTTAAAACTCAGAAATCACCATATGGTATATATTCTGTTTGCATCTTGCCTCTTCACGGGTTCAGTTCTGGCCTCGTGCCATCCGGTGTGGGATGCCTCTTTTTCTTACCGAGGAAGAGTTTGCCCTTTAGCTGAATTCTCAACATTCAAAAATGACTAATCCGAGTCCGAGTCTTGGGAGAGCGGAACTCTCACGTATTTTTTGGTTTAGGCTCCGTAAATCTTCCTGGGCAAATAGTCCATTTTGAAAGAACTTATGGTCAACCTCTTTCCGATATGAATCTATCTGATTCAGAAGGGAAGAACTTGCATCAGTGTCTCAATTTCAATTCAAACATGGGTTTGATTCACATTTCATGTTCTGAGAAAGATTTACAAGTATTCCACTCGCTCGCTTCGCTTCGTTACACTCACTTCGCACATCTATACACATGTGTAAATTGTTTTATGGTAATGTAATAAAAGGTAAATATAGTCAATATTAAATATTGACAATATCTTGGAAATATTCAATATAAGATATTGACATCATCCTAGATTTATTTAATATAAGATATTATAATAAATGAGATAAATCAATCAATTATATTTTCCTTATTTTATTGGAAAAAATTTTTCTTCTCCTCCACTCATATTTGGGGAGCCACTTTGCCTATAAAAAGGGAGTGGGTGTCAAGCTCTTTTGTACAACACAATTCCAAGAACTAATAGTTCTTGCGTAAAATAGAGAGCATCCTATAGAGAGTTGGAGAGAGGGGAAAAAGGGCCGGTCTAGCAACCGGATTTTTCCAATAGCAATCCATGATGGGATTCCGGCGGGCTGTTCGTGTGGACTAGTGGTAGAGGCCGAACACTAGGGCGGCTCTATGCAGAACTACTCTCCTTAGACGGTCAAAGCGTCGATCTTATAGATCAACCAAGGTAACCACCGTCTATTAGCTTAATTGTTTATTGCTTAAACGAAGTCGATCTTGGGTCGATAGGAAATAAATTTTAAATTCCGCTGCGTTCCCGCATAGATTTCCTAACATTGGTATCGGAACGAGCTTCGAGCTTAAGCAATAAGCATTGTTATTTTGCGTAGTTAATTTTATTGTTCTAATCACGTAATTAAAGATGAAAGTTTTTTTATTCGCAAAACGATACATGAAAAGAAAAGAAAAACGAGATCTGGTGGTGCTCGGCCGACTGGCGGCGGCACCACCACCACCCGGCCAAGCGGGCGCGGCAGGCGGCTTCTTTGCCGGCGTCGGTTGACCGGTCAATGCTGACGGATCTCCTAAATTTTATGTGTATTTTGTGATTCAATATGGTTCATAGTTGTGATTGGTAATTTCCCCTTTGTTTAGTTGTGTCATGTGACTAACCAATGGTTCAAATAGATTGGGCCATTGGGATGCCACATCGCATTAAAATAATATCGGTCTTTCCAAATATTTTATTTGGAATAGGCCTAGGCCCTTTTCAAGTATTTGATTTGTAAAAGGTCTAGGCCTAGGCCACTTCCAAATTTTTATTTTGGAAAGTGGCCAGGCCTAAACCAAAATTATTTGGCCTTTTCAAATATTTGATTTGGAATAGGCCTAGGCCCTTTTCAAATATTTGATTTGTAAAACGCCTAGGCCTAGGCCACAACCAAAATTTTGATTTTGGAAAGTGGCCAGGCCTAAACCAAATTTGGTTTAGGAAGATGCATTTTGGTTTAGGAATCCAAAGGCATCCCTTTTGATTTGGAATCAAAATGAAAGAAACAAAAGAGACCTAATTTTAATTTTGATTTATTTTTAGAATAGTTCCAATTAATTAAAATTTAAAATTGAAATCGGTTTAAAATTAATCGTTAATTTTATTTCGATTAAAATCATTTAATTAATTAAATGTTAATTAGTTAATTGATTGGATAAAATTATTTAATAGATTAAATGTTAATTGATTAATTAAGACGCAAGTAGTTAAATTTTAATTTTATCTTTTTCATAAGATTTTATTGTATGGATTAGATATAGTAGATATTATATGATTATATGGACCCGATTGATCATGGACTCGACCCGATAGGATAGATGTGAATGATTTAATTTTTTTGTTGGTTTAAAATTGTCTGGCGGTTATGATGAGCGTGACCTAGTTTATTTTCTGCATTTATCCCATTCCGTAGTGCCCCCCCCCGTATGCGGCGGGTGTATTAATTTTATTAGGTAGAATTAAATGTAACAAGAATGGAGCGGAAGATTGAGACCAAAGAAAGACGAAAATAAATATCCCATTGGAGAATGGAGCATTAAAAATCCTATTGGCAGTTGTAGCTACCTTTAGATTGTGAAACGCGGTTTCGTCAGTTTGTATTAGAAACCGCACCTAGGAAAAGTCCATGATCATACCGGTTATCTTACGCATTTATTTATTTTGTGCTTGTATTTATTTTTTATGATACGATAGATGCATGACTAGGCACGATCTAGATGAATGTGTTGGATGTATGTCTATAGAGATAGATATACTCGATGAGATCATAATTAAAATTAATTAAGTGAATTAATTTACATAAAAACTTCCACCTCAAAAGAATAAAGTTGAAATTGCCTCCCTGATGACGGTCAAATTATACCCGTAAAAGTCATCAACATTATCCTTAAATCGAGATTAATATTTATATGGAATATTTGATGTTATGTGATTTATATTACATAATTTGGTATTTATCCATTTATATTATATAATTTGGTATTTATCCGTTTTTTATTTAAATATGATTTATTTTGGGACAAATATTTATTTTGTAGATTGAGATAATTTTGGAGGATAAATACAAATGGAAGAATTAAATCTCAAGATAAATCCATGGAAATCCGGATGCATTAAAGATAAAGATCGGATAAGCACGGAAAAAGAGGAGTAAGGCATGACAAGAGCAAGCGAACCAATCCGAAACTTGATAGCACATATACGGCGGCCCTTCCACACGCATAAAGGGGGGCGTATCTTATTTTCTGAGATCGGCCGGGAGTTATCTCTATTTGATTTTGATACTTTGAAGTATATCTCTTAATTAGCTTGAACCCCTATAAATAGAGACATACAATAAACGCCATTTACACACCATAGAAATACAATATTCCAATACTTTTATCAATATAGTTCGGTTTTTTTCTATTTTATGTTCTTTCATTACGGAGTCGTTAGAATCTCCGGTTAAAGATCATATCGAGGAGTGGGAATCACGCTCGTCTTCGAGGGTAATGTCTACTCAATTATGCAATCTTTATTCATAGATCTAATTTATTTCGTTATGGAGTAGTCGTTTTGTGTATTGATTTCGATTACGTAGTTAATTTACGAACCCATGTTTATGTAGATGCGAGGCGTAAAAGGCGTTTCACGAAAAATCTGGTTGAGATCGAGCTTCTTGGCGGCGAGCCTATGTCTCGTTGGTAGTAAGATCTGTGATGTTCTAGATTTGTCTACGTGAGCGGCCGACTACGTTAGGTTCTCTGCTTTGTAATTTAAACGAGTAATTAAACTTGATCAACTTAATTATTTGTCATTGTAATTTAACATGAGACCTAAAAAGTGATTGTTATTTAGGACAGAGATTGAATCGGTGTCTAAGAAGTATGCCTAACCATATGAATGTTGCTTAGATGCGGTTACGGTTTATACCGGCATCCCTAGTTTCGTAATTGTGTCAGAAGTTATATGAGATGGAGTCTAAAAATGTGAAGTCACGTAATGGAGACACGATGATTTAGATGGCCTACCCGGAGCTAGATCTATTTTAGGGAATGACTCCCGTAGTCAGAATAATTAATCTTAAATGTCTTGTTTTGTCTCGTCGTCAATCTACATAGCATGGGGGAGTAATTACTACTAGCGTTATCAATACCGTTTGTCAATTATTTATAAAACCTATAAAAACAAGTGTCTTAGTGTCTTCGTGTCTTTTATTGGTTTTGTGTTTCTATTGTGTCAATTTTAATTCTACGTTATTTGTTGGTCGTAGACTGCCTTTAATTTGCTTTTTAGTTTGATAAGTTATATTTCATTTAAGCCGAGTCTCTGTGGGATCGACCTCGACTCTATCTAACTATACTACGATTGAACCTAGTTCTCTTGCTAGTGTGTTATTTAGGTATCGAGTATTTTTATTACTTGGACAGTGCATCAAGTTTTTTGGCGCCGTTGCCGGGGACTCGTGTCATTAAATTAAGTATAGCTTATTTTATTAAAAGTAAATTCGTAAATATTGTGAATAGAGTCTATTTTAGTTTCGTTTTTATTATTTAGTCTAGTTAAAGGCCTAGCCTTTTAAGTTTTTAATTGTTTTTTGTTTTTTGTTATTTATAGTACGCTACCCGGAAATCGATGGAACCGCTTGAGCCATATAATCCTGAAATAGAGAAATTTGCAAGGAGAAATAGGAAGTTAGCTAAAGAACTGGCTAAGCAAGGAGAAGAGGATCCAAATCTAAAGGAAAGCAAACACGAATCAGAAGAAGGACATACAACCGATCATTCTGAGCATTCTGAATCTGAGGCAGAAATGGAAGGCATTCCGATCAATCCGAACCATGTATTTAATCCTGAAGTTATTAATAATGCCAATAATGTTAATAATGTGAATAATCTTAATGCTAAAAATGGAAACCAAGCCGCGAGGCGCACTTTACAAAGTTATGCAAAACCTACTATTGAGCAATTCATTCCCGCTATCGTAGCACCACAAAATGCTGCGGAAGTCTATCACCCTAGGCCTAATGTAATTCAAATGGTGACCAACTATTCCACTTTTCATGGAGTCCAAAACGAGGATCCTGGTGTTCACGTGACAAATTTCTTGGAAATCGTTAGCACTGTGAAAACAGAATTAATCCCGGAGGGGAACATTCGTCTTAAGCTTTTCCCTTTCACTTTGAAAGATAAAGCTAAGCAATGGCTTCTCTCTCTAGAGGCTGGATCTATCACTACTTGGGAACAATTATTGCAAAAATTCATGAATAAGTATTTTCCCTTAGGAAAAACCTTTAAGTTACGCCAAGACATCTTAGGATTTAAGCAACAACACAGGAGAGTTTTGATCAAGCTTAGGGCGTTTTTTAAGGAAACTATAAGGAAATGTCCTCATCATGATATCTCTCTTTGGTTGTTAATGCAAACTTTTTACCATGGATTGAGAGAGACTGAGAAAATCAGAGTAGACGCCTCTATCAATGGAGCGTTTGTTCTTTTATCTCCTAAGGAGGCACAAGGAAAGATGTAGCAAATAGCGATGAATAGTCAATAGGGAGGCAATGACATAGATGCTGTGAAGATCGCTGCTGTGAAGATCGCTGCTGATATATTTGAGGATAGTGCATCTACCAAAATCTTTGAACAACTGTCTGTTATCAACAATAAGGTAGATGGAATGCAAGAGAGGATGGCAAGAGTAGAGAAAGGGACTGGAATCGAAGTGATACCTCAAAATGAGAATGCTGGGACTGAAGAAATCAATTATATTGGGGTATCAGGAAATCAATGGGGAGGATATAAGCCTAATCATAACCATCCTGGATTCCGATATAGTGACCCTAGTTGAGGAAATGGGCCTAAACCGCCTACAACTTTTGTGCCACAGCAAACTAAAACTTTTGGTTGGGAAGCTGCGATAGAAAAATTGAGTAATGTTGTTACTGACAATATGGGACAACTTTCAAAATCGATGGCTGATTTAGCCACTAATTTTAGCCAATATTGTCAGAAGACAGATGCTAAGGTGACCAATCAAGAAGCCATAGTCCAAAATCTCACTCACCAAATAGGACAGTTAGCTGAGCAAGTCTCAACTAGACCTCCTAGAGGATTGCCGTGCAACACTGATAAAAACCTTAAGGATTTGAATGCGATCATGACTAGAAGTGGGAAATAGGTGAATCCGCCATCTTTAAAAGAGAAAGAGAAAGTAGTCGAGAGTAAGAATGGTGAGGCAAGCAAGGAAGCAAATACCTCTGGAACCTTGCCGGAGCAAGAAGCCTATAAGGAACCTGCTGGCCCTAGAGTTGAGCTTTACAATAACAAGTATCCTTTTTTCACTGATGTCGATCCTTCAACCTTACCTTATCCTCCACGCAAATCTAAGCCTAAGGTTGATGACAAGAGGTATAAGAAGTTCATAGATATCTTTAGAAAGTTACACATCAACATACCTTCAGTTGAAGCACTTGCTGAGATGCCTGAGTACACCAAGTTCTTAAAGGAAGTTGTCTCTACTAAGAGGAAACTCCTAGATTTAGAGACCATTTTCCTAAATGAGGAGTGCTCAGCCATTGTTCAACATAAGTTACCCGCTAAATGCAAGGATCTGGGAAGTTTTCACATTCCCTGCACCATAGGTAACGTATGTTTGAACAAAGCTTTGTGTGATCTAGGAGCGAGCGTAAATCTGATGCCTCTATCCATTTTTCAAAAGCTAGGTATGAAATACCTTAAGAAGACTTCAATTACTCTGCAATTAGCTGATCGTTCGGTTAAGGAGCCTTGTGGAGTGGTTGAGGATGTGCTAGTAAGAGTTGAGAAATTTGTGTTTCACCGTCGACTTTGTTGTCTTTGGATATGGAAGCTAACTCTGAAGTGCCCTAATCTTAGTAAGACCTTTTATGGCCACTAGTAGGACGCTTATCGATGTTTACAAAGGAGAGTTAGTGTTAAGAGTTAATGGAGATGAAATAGCATTCAACGTGCTTGACACTATGAAGACACCGGATGATGAAGAGGATGCATGTTTCATCATGGATTCTATTGTCAAGCTTGTCAGTGATTTCCAACAACATGAGGATATTTAGGATTTCCTCGAGGCTACCCTAGAGTTAGAAGATGAAGTGCCATATGAGAAGAGCAAAGAAGAGAAAGTGATATGGCCTGGATGTAGTAGAGGAACCCCTGGACATGTTGAGGAGATGAAGTCTACCGAGGTTGAGAAATTCTACCATAGACCGACATGGCATAAGTTCTTTGAACTTAAGCTAACTGGACAAAAGTTAAAGACCTCGCTAGAAGAACCTCCTACCAATCTGACACTGAAGCCTCTGCCTGCACATCTGAAGTATGTATTCCTTCAAGATGAAACCTTGCCGCTTATCATTTCCTCTGCCTTGAGTGAAGTACAAGAAAAAACTGATGAGATTGTTGAGAGAATATCGCGGAGCATTTGGATGGACTATAGCTGACATCAAGGCATTAGTCCGAGCGTTTGCATGCATAAAATCTCCGTTGATCCTGCAAAGAAAGCGGTTGTACAACCCCAAAGAAGGTTGACTCCAAAATTGAAGGACGTGGTTAGGGACGAAATTATTAAGATGTTAGAAATGGGGATCATCTTCCCTATCTCTGATAATGAATGGGTTAGCCCGATCCATGTGGTTCCGAAGAAGGGAGGTTTGACTATACAAGCCAATAAGTTAAACGAGTTAATTCTTGTTAGACTCATTACTAGTCATAGAGTATGCACTGACTTTAGGAAGCTGAATGATGCTACTCGTAAGGATCACTTCCCTCTTCCTTTCATTGATCAAATGCTCGAGAGACTGAGCGGACATGCGTTTTATTGATTTCTTGACGATTACTCGGGATATTATCAAATTCATATCTTACCCGAGGATCGTGAAAAGACCACTTTTACATGTCCATATGGAACCTTTGCTTATAACATAATGCCATTTGGTTTGTGCAACGCACCAGCAACGTTTCAAAGATGCATGATTTCTCTGTTTGCTGATATGGTCGAAGATTTCCTAGAGATCTTTATGGATGATTTCTCCTTATTTGGAGATGATTTCGATTCATGTCTCACGCATCTAGCAAAAGTATTGAAGAGACACGAGGAGACGAATATGGTGCTTAACTGGGAGAAATATCATCTTATGGTTACTGAAGGTATAGTACTTGGCCAACGTATTTCTAAGAACGGTATAGAGGTGGATAGAGCAAAAGTTGAGGTGATTGAAAAACTGCATCCACCAACCAATCTTAAGACATTGCGAGGTTTTCTAGGCCACGCGGGATTCTATCGTCGGTTTGTGAAGGACTTTTCCTTAATCTCTAGACCTCTTACTGAGTTATTGGCCAAGGATGTCCCATTTGTATTTACTAATGAGTGCATGAAAGCTTTCATTAAGTTAAAGAGCATACTTAATACTGCACCCATTCTGATTGTGCCTGATTGGAATCTACCTTTTGAGTTGATGTGCGATGCAAGCGATAATGCTGTAGGTGCTGCCTTAGGACAAAGAAAATACAAGATCTTTAGGCCCATCTACTATGCTAGTCGAACTCTAAATACTGCTCAAAGGAACTATGCAACTACTGAGAAAGAACTTCTAGCTGTCATCTTTGCGTTTGACAAGTTTAGATCTTATCTAGTGGGATCTAAAGTCACTGTTTGGAATGACCATGCAGCTTTGAAGTATCTTTTAGCCAAGCAAGATTCCAAACCAAGGATGTTGAGATGGATTCTACTATTGCAAGAATTTGATGAAGAAATCCGTGATAAGAAAGGATCTGAGAATTTGGTTGCGGATCATCTTTCCCGCCTATAAATAGAGGAAAATGAGCCAATGACCGAGATTGGAGAAACATTTCCTGATGAACAGCTATTCTCCATCACGGCCATACATGGAAAGAATGATTGCGCTGCGGTATCTTCGCGTGTCGAGGTTGTGAGGGAGAAGAAACAACCATGGTTTAAAGACTTTGTGAATTATCTATCCGTGAAATACTTGCCACCAAATCTCAACCCCCAAGGAAGAAAGAAATTCTTCAAGGATCTTAGGCACTATTATTGGGAAGAGACCTATCTATTTAAGCTAGGATCCGACAATGTCTTTAGGAGATGTGTGCCGGAAGAAGAGATGTATGATATCCTTAGACATTGCCATGCTTATGAGGCCGGAGGACATTATGGAGGAGACAAGACTGCTGCGAAAGTTCTCCAATGTGGTTTTTACTGGCCGACCTTGTTCAAAGATGCGCATCAATATGCTAAATCTTGCCATTCTTGCCAAATGATGGGAAATATCTCAAGAAGGAATGAGCCAATGAAGAATATCCTAGAGGTGGAACTCTTTGATTTTTGGGGTATTGATTTTGTGGGACCCTTTACTTAATTTGTCTTTGTCCAACCGCTATATCTTAGTGGCGGTCGACTACGTGTCCAAATGGGTTGAAGCCATAGCTTCGCCTACTAACGATGCGAAAGTTGTACTGAAGTCCTTAAAGAAAAATATCTTTACGCTGTTTGGAACCCCTCGTGCCATTATAAGTGTTAATGGAAGCCATTTCTGTAATAGGCCGTTTGAAAAGTTGATGATTAAGTACGGGGTTAGACACAAGTTAGCTACTGCTTATCACCCTCAAACAAGTGGACAAGTTGAGGTTACAAATCAAGAAATAAAGCGCATTTTGGAGAAAACTGTGAATACGACTAGAAAGGATTGGTCGTTGCGTTTAGATGATGCTTTATGGGCTTAAAGGACTGCTTATAAAACGACTATTGGTATGTCCCCTTATAAGATTGTTTTTGGAAAAGCATGTCATCTACCGGTTGAACTTGAACACCGTGCCATGTGGGATATGCGTATGCTGAATTTTGATGAATGTTTAGCTGGAGAAAGATGATTGTTAGAGTTGACTCGCCTGGAGGAGTTTCTTCTGGAAGCTTATGAGAATGCTAAAATATTTAAGGAGCGCACAAAGAAATTTCATGATAAAAAGATACTGGACCGTACCTTTAAGGAAGGCGATCTGGTTCTTCTTTACAATTCGTGCTTGAGACTCTTTCCTGGCAAGTTAAAATCACGATGGTATGGCCCTTATCAAGTGAGTAAGGCTAGCTTTCCTTTCTGGAGCTGTTGAGTTATTGAACCTTAAAGATCAAACCACTTTTATGGTTAATGGCCACCATGTGAAACATTATGTTGGTCTTGGTCAAGGTAAGGAGGAGGAAGTCTTCACTCTTGAAGATCCCACCTATACTTAAACCATCGTTGAGTTAAGTCGAGCTGACGACTATAACCTCAGAACTATTTCTTGAAAACCATCTTTTGTTTTTGTTTTGTTTGAATAAAGTAGCATGAGACTGTTAAGGTTTTTTTCATCTCGCCATGTTCCAATTCTAAGTTCGGAATAAACGAGGTTTTTTCCTTGATAGCCGACATGTGAGTTTTGTAGTTTTAACTCTTTGGTTTTCCGTGTCACTAGTTGTATGAAATAAAGTTGCTTAAACTGTTTTTGGATATTCTATATCTAATTACTGCCACATTATTTTATAACTTCCATTGACATGTTATTAACGGTTTCGTGGAGTTTCTGTTTGGTTTGCTTAAACAGGTTTTCGTTTGCTTCTCCACGACGTGCTTGGTCTACAACTACATTCTGCATCTACTTGAGAGTTTCCAAAGCTAAGTCTTTTTCTTAAATTCTCCTTTTTCTTTGTCATTGAGGACAATGCCAAGTTTAAGTGGGGGGTAGGAGACTTAGCCATGATGTGTTATAATTGAAAATTTAATGAAACGATGAAAAATGTAAAAAATTGAACAAATGCCAAATTTATTATCTCGTACCCTTAGAATTGTGAGTTCTTGTACATAGAATTAATAGGGAAGGAACCAGGTTGCATGAGTACATGATCATTTTATACTTATGTGAATGTAAATTTAAGGATATTCATGCCAACTAGTGCAAGTAGTTATTTATTATTTGCTTACTCAAATTTGAATCGACGAATTCCGCACAAATTATAATAACTAAGAAGAATTATGTGTACATTGCGTAGATGATTGGTTATGCAGACTTAGAGTCGATATTTATCTGCTGATGTATTCTTATCTTCTAGCCATCAAAGCGGAGTAATAAGCTTGAGATTTATCTGTGTTTTGACAAAATGTTAAACACTGGGCTTGTAGTAACATTACCAAAGTAGCTTCGCGCTTGTGGTAATATTCAAGTTATTGACCCATCCGTGAAAGGGGATTCTTGCAATGCATAATTTACTTTTAAAGCAAGTGTCTTTCTTGAGATGTGTTAATGCTTGAAGTTATGAAATGCGAAAAAAATTCAAATTTTAAGAGGCTTTGAGTGAATTCTCGGCCTCCGAGTCCAAAAACCTTATGGATGACGCTCTTGCTTATTGAACCATGTCTTTACCCATTGCGAGGCTTAAGAAGTGGGAATGCTGATGTTGGTAGGTTAAGACTGCGAAGTTAGCATAAACTTTAATCTTGCCACGAATATATAAAACCAAATGCACATGCACACATCACTTCGATTCATGACGAGTAGTGAATAATGGGTACCTTATGAGCATAAGTGGTATGAGTTGACTCGAGATTCTTGTGTAAGTATGATTTGACCATGGGAAATGTTGTCTTGGGGAATGACTTATTGATGCTTTGTTCGGGACGATCAAAGTCTAAGTAGGGGGTAGTTGATGACGGTCAAATTATACCCGTAAAAGTCATCAACATTATCCTTAAATCGAGATTAATAATATATATTTTATATTAAATCACATGTTTATATGGATTATTTGATGTTATGTGATTTATATTATATAATTTGGTATTTATCCATTTATATTATATAATTTGGTATTTATCTGGTTTTTATTTAAATATGATTTATTTTGGGATAAATATTTATTTTGTAGATTGAGATAATTTTGGAGGATAAATACAAATGAAAGAATTAAATCTCAAGATAAATCCATGGAAATCCGGATGCATTAAAGATAAAGATCGGATAAACACGGAAAAAGAGGAGTAAGGCATGAAAAGAGCAAGCGAACCAATCCGAAACTTGAGAGCACCATGCGGCGGCCCTTCCACACGCATAAAGGGGGGCGCATATTATTTTCTGAGATCGGCCGGGAGTTATCTCTATTTGATTTTGATATTTTGAAGTATATCTCTTAATTAGCTTGAACCCCTATAAATAGAGACATACAATACATGCTATTTACACACCTTAGAAATACAATATTCCAATACTTTTATCAATATAGTTTGTTGTTTTCTTTATTTTATGATCTTTCATTACGGAGTCGCTAGAATCTCCGGTTAGAGATCGTATCGAGGTGTGGGAATCACGCTCGTCTTCGAGGGTAATGTCTACTCAATTATGCAATCTTTATTCGTAGATCAAATTTATTTCGTTACGGAGTAGTCGTTTTGTGTATTGATTTTGTTATGTAGTTAATTTACGAACCCATGTTTATGTAGATCTGAGACGTAAAAGACGTTTCACGAGCAAATCTGGTTTAGATCTGAGCTTACTGGCAGTGAGCCTATGTCTCGTTGGTAGTAAGATCTGTGATGTTCTAGATTTGTCTGTGAACGGCTTCGACTACGTCAGGTTCTCTGCATTGTAATTTAAACGATTAATTAAACTTGATCAACTTAATTATTTGTAATCGTAATTTAACATGAGACCTAAAAAGTGATTGTTATTTAGGACAGAGATTGAATCGGTGTCTAAGAAGTACGCCTAACCATAGGAATGTTGCTTAGATGAGGTTACAGTTTATACCGGCATCCCTAGTTTCGTAATTGTGTCAGAAGTATGAGATGGAGACTAAAAATGTGAAGTCACGTAATGGAGACAAGATGATTTAGATGGCCTACCTGGAGCTAGATCTATTTTAGGGGATGACTCTTGTAGTCAGAATAATTAATCTTAAATGTCTTGTTTTGTCTCGTCGTCAATCTACATAGCATGGGGGAGGAATTACTACTAGCGTTATCAATGCCGTTTGTCAATTATTTATAAAACCTATAAAAACAAGTGTCTTAGTGTCGTCGTGTCTTTTGTTGGTTTTGTGTTTCTATTGTGTCAATTTTAATTCTACGTTATTTGTTGGTCGTAGACCGCCTTTAATTTTCTTTTTAGTTTGATAAGTTATATTTCGTTTAAGCCGAGTCTCTGTGGGATCGACCTCGACTCTATCTAACTATACTACGATTGAACCTAGTTCACTTGCTAGTGTGTTATTTAGGTATCGAGTATTTTTATTACTTGGACCGTGCATCACTCCCCATATTAGAATAACGGTGAAGAGCCCTTGTTCGGATCCAACTCATCAGCCAAAGCAGGGGGTTGACCTACCTCGGGTATATCATCATTATCGAGATATGATCGTTTGAGATCTCACGAATATTGGGGTTATGACTTGACTAAGAATTCTCTCGGCCACTAGCCAAAGCGGGGTCGTTTGGATTTTAGAGGCAAGGGTTTGATTACTTCGTAAGATGAAGATTGTCAAAGAGTTGACTAGTCAGACAACAAGAGGCGTATAAGATACGATTGACAAAAGGTCGTCTACCTATTAGACTATTTTCGGCCCACCAGCCAAAGCGGGGGTCGCGGTAGTTTAGTGGGATCTTGTCCACTAAAGAAATTAATATTTCTTGAAAGTCAATTGGAAGAAGTTGACCAGTGGGAGCAAAATCATAAACCAAAAGACCATTTTTGATTTTGCGTGTATAAACAACAACACTCTTTTATTTTTATTTTTATGTTGCAGTTTTAGCAAACTTTATATTTATATTATTATTCTTGATTAGTAAAACCAAATTATGACTGTTACCTTTTGAGAAATGTTCTCAAGTGTGGTTAAGTAATTTTAATCCTTTTAAAATAAGCAATGACACGAGCAATCCCGTTATAGTAGTTAGAGACAAGGAGACTACATATTTGATGTAGTACTCCAAGGCTTTAATTATTAGTGAAAGCGGAAGCTCATGATATGATTAAATCATTTGAAATAAGTTTCAACGAATTAGTCATATATTGGATACAATCCAAGATGATCATTATGTCATACGATGACAATTAATTCAAACGTTGGATAAGAATGACCACATCGAATTTTGTAAAGGTTGTTTTCAAAATTGTAAGATTTAGGTATCGACTTAATTCTTTAAACATTGCTTAAAGATTAATTAAATAGTTAATGTTTTGAATACGATTCAAAAGGTTAAATAAACTATTTAAACTTTAGATTTTCTTTATGAAATGAAATTAAAGACATAGCTCTTGTGATCTTTCTTAAGTCTTGTGAAGACTACACTAAGAAATATTTACAAGTGCTTGAAGGATTAAAAGGGAAGTTAGGGCGTGTGCTTAAATAGAGAACTTATTGAAGTCTCCATTATAGGCAAGTGAGTTGAGATAAATCTATCTAAGTTCAAAGTCGACTCTAAGATATACGATGTCTTACGAGTGTGATTAAATTAGAAAGATTAAATACATATATGAAAGGTGAAGCAAACGTTGTAACACTTACCATATTCTGGGTCTAGTAAATTGATAAGGAAACTAAATAAATGTTACTATGTTCTGGTTCTTATGTACGAGTTCTGTTATTTATTGGGATTTAGTAGACATATTCAATTGTAAAGAATAAATGTTATTCCGATAAAGTTGAAAGGTCACTGAATCTAACATACTAGATTGATTTCACTATATAGTTGATATAGGTGATGAAATCTCAACCAAATATTAGTATGGATGTTATCCTTAATATTTGTGGTTGTTCTAGACATGATCTCTCTGGATGGGAAGTGTGTAATTAAATGTCATTCTGATGATGTTGAACCATATGATTATAAATCATGTGGGTTATACGTATCTTATCCAAAGAGGACTAAAATACCCTTTTATGAAAAGGTTGTAAAATCTAGAAAAATTGTCTAAGCCTAAACATACCGATGTTTTTTGGCTTATGACAATTAATGCCACAAATAATTGTTTATTAATCTCTATGACCATTTTAGAAATAGTTGAATGTATTTATTGAAGTACGACAATTCAGAAAGCCCGAAAAGTTCGAGCTAGTACGAATATGAGATTGACGAGCTACTTAGGAATTAATCTTCAATTGGATTGAAGTAATTAATACCTGAAGGGTGTTTCAAAAGTCGTCTGAAAAGGAATAAGAATCTCCCTTGAAGGATACCATCTTTGGGATACGCAATTAGATTGTGTTCCCAAAATGGAAACAACACTTCATATGATAAAGGTGTGACCTAAGCCATGCGAAGTATCCCTTACCCATTTCGGGATAGTGCCCTTATAGTTAACCGATTCCAAAGAATAAAGGTTGAATAAATTCCATATTAGATATGGAAGAGGATAATGTCGAATCTATCTTAACCGATAATTTGAAGTTGTCCTAGGCTAAATCAGAAAGGCTTGGAGCCTAGTACGACATATGCAACGTTGAGGAATATCTTAGCAAGTACACTGGATATTATTTACTCGTCCGCGGAGCAAAAGGTGTTTGTCTCTAGACATGCTGTCTTCTAGAGGAAGTGTTTCTTCAAAAAGAAACAGTGGGAGTAAATTAGATCTCAAAAGAGTTTGAGAACCACAAAGATACATTCAACCATTGGAACATGAGCAGACGCCACATAACGTTGAGGTGTAGAACACTGCTCAGTGCACACAAAAGATCTGTAAGTCTGTAGATAACTTTAAAGCCTGAAAGGGCTACTGGTATGTTCATCTTGAAGAATGAATATCTCACGACTTATGAAAGAATGTTTGAGAGGCAAGATTGAGAGATATGTCCAGGAGCCATAATATCTGAATTATATTCCATCAGTGACAACCAGGTTATGAACTTAGTCTGTCTTACCTAAAGGGAATGTCCCAATATGGCTGAGCCAGTTCTATTCAGACTATGCTTGTTATAACTTCGTATCATGACTATATGATAGTGTTGAAGACGTTGGGCAAACAACTCGATGTTCATAGACGATGACATGATGTGTAAGCCCACGAGATCCGTTTATGGACTCAAACAAGTTTCTCTAGACGATTTCTTTGTTTGATAATCAAAGGAGTTTGATTTAGTCAAAAGAAGGATATGCCCAATGTGCAAGATGGATAGTGGGAGTGTGTTACGATTTTTGTGTAAGGTCAGGAATTGCCACCCCATGTCACAGTCAATTAATGTTTGGTAATTCAAGGTCTTTACGAAAGCACTTGGATTAGCAGTTCTTATTTTTGGAAATAAGAATCTATAGCGATAGATTTAACTGCTGTTAGATTATAGTTTGCCTATATGGATGTGATGCTAAAAGAGTTTAGCATAGATCACAATGGGAGATACTGCTAGCTGGTGTTCTCATGATCTATCTATATTAGGACGTTAGTCCTAAAGATAAGGTGAAAAACTATGAAAGGTTTCCTTTGCTACGGCAATTGGAACCATCATAAAGAAAATGCCGGATGTTCATAATTCATGAATAGTCATGAGCAAGTATGAAAGTAAATCTGGTAAATGTTGAGAATATCCATAAACAAGTTAATGAAGAGTTCCTAGTTTATTGAAACTTGGAATTAAATAAACGTAGATAAACAGACGTAAATCCTGAGTCTTATGAAGGCGAGTGGGAGCTACAGTCTGGGTTTACAGTCACTTTGATCAAGTGATATAGTGAGCTAGAAATGTTCTTAGCAATGGGTCACTGTAAACTCTACAACCAAGCCAAAACACAGTAGTGCCTTGGAGGTGCAGCGGGAGCAGTACATGGATCTAGAAGATTCATTCCTGAACCTTATACGGTTCTTCCTCCTCTTCTATATAGTTGATATAGTAAGTGGATTCATTGTTTGAAGCAAGGACCAGGGTCTCGTCAGGGATTCGTGTGAGTGTTGAGGCGGTTCCTTTGACTTGGTCATTTGGAGCATGGTATGAAGATAGTCTGAGTCCCTATGGATAGCGATCCGTTTAAGGCTAGAGCTGGTTACCAGTATTGCATGAGATTCTTGTGTTTCAACTTGGTCTTATGTGTGCGAGTGATTAGTTTTAGGCCAAGTGGGAGATTGTTGGAATAGTGTCCTAAACCCAATCGGGTTGGACCGGATCCGACAGGGTCGGATCATTTCTCCTATTTCTTTGTGTTTATACATATATTAAATGGCTTTTATGTTGTCATATATATATGTTCTTTTAAAGAACCAATTATGAATTGTTATATGATAATGTCCTTAGTATTAAACCGTGATAGAGAAACATGATAGGCGATTATGGTTGATGAGATCTCTAATCACTTTAATAAGTTTGATACTTACATGTCTCTAGGCTGATGTACTATTAAATAGGGCATTGATAGTATAAACAGGCTAGCACGTATTAGATTTCTTCTGTCTTTTAAAGGCAGGGATAGATCTCGTCTATTGAAGTGTAGAGACACTTGGACTGTACGTGGACGTGTATTAGAGAATGCGTACGTTAGACTGACCCACTTACACGGATAAGTGTCACACTATGTGACGGTTGTGTAATTATCCTTTGGACCGAAGTCTTCATGGCATCACGGTGTGGATTGTCATGCTTTGACACTATTGAGGTTTCCCCTAGCCATGGGGCGATCATGCGGTAGTGATTGGGTATGATATTGAAGCATGCGGAGTATACATGATTGGTCTTCTGGGAATCGCGTATCCTATTATTGGGATCGAATATCCGAAATGGCCTTCTTATAAGGAATGTCTTACTCTCTTGAATCTTTGCAAAGTGGGAGTAAACGAGTTACTTCGAGAGAGCATGATATCCAGATTATAAGATACGGTAGTTAATTTTTGACACTCGACGTACGACCGTATGGATATTATTACAGCGATAGGATTGGAAGTTACACGGTAACTGTTTCACATGAAATGTAGTAGTCATTGCATTTGACTCTTCCGATGATTGGGGGTCACGGTATGTTGCTAGACGCTATCCCGTGATCGTTAGGCATGAAGGGCCTTTACTTATTTTGCACTTTGTGTCTACGGCCAACATATTCGGAAGCCTATCGGGTCACACACATAAGAACATCTCGCCGAAGTAAAATGTGGTTATAGTTGACAACCAAATAAGGAAAGAATTTATCTCGTATTATAAAGGCTATAGTGGTAAATTAATATGGTGGTATTTATTTATTATGAATAAATTAAATACAAGATATTAATAATATTATATTAATTAAAGAATAATCCGGATGCCAAATCTTGGCTAAAGGTGGCGCAATTTGTGTGTGTATAAGATACACTTGGATTGTGTAATTTAATTAATGGTATTTGTTGGGGAGATTTTTGCATCATTAAAACAAAAGAAAATTTATAAAACCTATACTACCATGCAAAACTACCTCCTAACCGGCCGAATACCGGGTAGTTGCTAGTAAAGTTGGATAAATCACGGTATCGATCCTCGTGGAATTGGGATGTTGAATCTAATTTCACTAATCTCCTAAATTGTTACTCTTAAACGAAATAAACGAAAGAAAGAGACATAAAAAAAAAAGAACAAATCAAATAAATCTAACCTAGAAAGCGTAAACAAAACAATCTAAACTAAAGACATGGGATCAAACAACCAATATATAAACCTATGTGATCTCAATTCTAGTTATCTCATGATTTTAATTCGGTTTTGTGTTTCACCCTTTCACGAGACACAAATCCTTAATCTCTTAGTGAACTTATCTCTCAAGCTATGAACTCTACTTTGTAGCGAATTCAATTATCTGTCTCTCATCTTTCGAGTGTTGAGACCGATTTACTAAACAAAACGACGGGTGTAGATTCAAGTTACTCGTATAATCGAATCTAACAACCTAGGAATCTAACCAATTAATTTGTCACATAATCAACGGCTAAAAACCCTATCTTTCTATGGTGATCTAAGGTTTATGCAACTTCCGTATTATAAACATCAATAGAAAACAGATCTTTCAATCTATTCTCATGGCATCATAAACACATAGAAAAGATACAAAAAGAACTAAACTCATGAAGAAAAACTCGAATTGAATAAACCAAGAAGAACTCACATAGTCTCATACATGAATTGATCCAAGAACGAAACGAAAAGCATCTAAACTACTCCTAATCTAACCTCGGTTCACCCGAGCACAAGGCTCGGGTGACCGCCTTCAAACTCTCGAAAGATGCGGCCGGGCCTCTCTTTTGATGTGAAGAAATTTCTGAATGAATTAGGGTTTGGGGCTGTTGTGCTTTAAATAGAAAACAGAGGCGGTTGCTACAGTAACCTAAGTCGGTTCCAGCAAGAATGGCGGTGGACGCTTGTTCACTCAACCGGACGCCCGTCCAGAATGCTTGGACGGATACTGGACGCCAATTCAGCCAACGTCTGAACTCTCTGTATGTGAATTACGATTACGGGCCATTTGCATGGACGCTTGATTCGATCACGGACGCTCGTCCACCTTATTTGGATGCCAGTTCACTGACGAAATCTTGATATTTCCATCTTTATCTTCATTGATTTCTTTCCTTATCTCTTTTATTCTTCCATATCTTTGATTGATCCTCTCTCATCTCGAAATTAGCTTTTTAGGATCATCTTTTCCATCATCAATGAGTATCTACACAAGGATCAAAACATACCAAAGTGTAACATATTTCCAAAATAATATAAAATCACCAAATAAGCATATAAATCGATACGTTTTCATATTTTACTATTAAAATACCATTTACTCAATTAATCAATTATGAGCTCAAAATCTATGAAAATCATACGAATGTAGGGGAAAATTGATGTAAAATATATCCTTAAAAACGCTACAAATTGACCCTGAACAACACCCCCACACTTAAACCTTGCTCGCCCCGAGCAAGACAAAACAAAGATCAGGCTCGAGAGAAATAAACATCTATACAAATATAAAGTATATTCAATAACTTAGAGGTTCACCCGTGTGAGTGTGTGCATAGCCATAATAAACTTCCACTAAGTTCCACAATTTGAAAGTTATTCAAACCAAAACTAGCCCGGTTTCCCATCTAAGTTAGAATTATTCAAAAATTATAACAGGCACTTTACAAAACATACATATCCCAAAAAGAAATAGTATAGAATATCTAAAACATTTCTAACAGACTCAGAGGATAATCCCTACAACATATCCTTCAGTTTATACTGGGTTTAAGATTAATGATAACTAAGTCCTTACTTATTCATAATAATATATGTCAATATTTTCACTTTTTTCACACTTTTCTAACACACATCAGAATAAGCTTTTGCCCTCATAGCAGAATAGGACATTTCAAGATAATCCCGTACCTTACTCCAATCATAAGGCAGCAAAAAACTGACTGTCGTGAGCTTTTGGTCATCATAGTGGAATAGGACATACGTGGTACACCCTACCGCACTCAAATCATAAACCAGCTTCCGACACACACATTTAATTAAGTGATTACTTAGAGATTTCTGGCTGGCAGTGGTAAAGATTATTTTCTAGCAACACAGACCACTGAGCATAACACCTCAAGTAAACAATGTATTGCTATTGCAAAGACTTAATCACGTTTCACTTATCACATTCAAACTTACAGATATTCACAGTATGTCATACTTTAATCCTAGAATACAAACTACTAAACTTTTCAAGAATTGTACATAAGCAAAGAAACATGCTATAATCATCAAAAATCTCCAACTAAAATGGATAGGCTTTCAACATTTAGCTCATCATTTACTATGGCATGTGAAAAAGAGTGTCGGGTGAAACAACTAAAATTACTAAATATACAGAATATAGCAAAAATGATATAAACTCAAGCAAAGATATGCCTTTGTCTACTCGGGACAAAACAAAAATTTTAAAATTAAGCACTTTTCATAGAAATACTAAAAATATGAGCAAACGAAAGTAGACACATAAATCATCTATCCCTTCCCCCACACTTAGATTGCAACTTGTCCTCAAGTTATACAGAAATAAAACAAATAGAGAACTTAGCTGATTGGATGCTGGCAATTCTGGAGGAACCAACAAGAACCAGGATTGCTTGCATAGCTCAGTAGACTGTGGAGCATCACATGACAACTGAATACATCTTTAAAGTGCACAATAGCTATAGAAAGTATCCTGCAGACTTGATTAGTGCAAAAAGAGTCTACGGGGAAAAGATTAGACTTATACAAATAAAGCACATGGAAAAGAATTTATAGAGATATTCAAATTATGCTCACATAAAGATGGACACATATACATGAAAATATCACAAACTCGTAGGCTAGGTGCAACTATATGAAAATATACTACAATGCAGCCTACATGATATGCAATAATGATAATGATGGCATATGGAAAACCAACAGTAACCATCATAAAAAAAACGAGGTAGTATTACGGAAACCGACAGTTAACTACACTCAAGAAGAATAAAAGAAAAATAGAAAAACAATGCAACTAGATGACATGCAACTAAATGATATGCAAAAATAAAAGAAAATAAAAGAAAGAAAACTAGCCCACTCATTTGCAACATGACATGTATATAATAAACGTCTACCAAATAATGACAGGTTACGATAAACGACAGTGCTGTTCATTACATGCAGTGTAGACGCGCCTTAAGACTCATCAAAGGTGATAGCATTATAGAAAACCAACAGTTAGCTATACTAAACAGATATAACTCATAAGGTTTCCGATGGTAGCAACGGAGAACCGACAGTTACTACCCAAATGAGTTATAAAAATAAAAAGAAAGCACATAAGTCTCAAAGCTTACAGGATTCATCATAACAGTATGTAGCATACGAGAACCGACATTAGCTACACTAACAATGATAAGAACAGTTATAGCGTACGAGAACCGACAGTGACTATAACATACATAGATGAATCATGCATAAGGAATTGATCAATTATCTAACATGGATTCATAGATGGAAAGGTACAAACATATAAGTTCAGGACATCTATGTAAAAATCAAGTAGCCACAGAAGCTCTAATGAAAGAAATCCACATCAAATAAAAGCATTGAAAATAAAATCAAGAAAAGAAAAAAAAAATCAGAACCTGGACTGGCGTTCATTAACTCAAACGAACGTTCACCTTGAAGCACAAAGATCCTTTAACGCGTTCAACCCTTTCAGACGCTGCAAATGCGCCATGAAAATGAATCGGACGAGCGTTCGAATACCGGACGGCCGTTCACTTGATGATTTCTCCTCGGACGGTCGTCCAACAAAGCAGACGCCGTCTGGATCTCAAATCGAGCGAGTCGAAACTTACGGGACGGACGGCGCCCTAAAAACCGGACGTGCGTTCACGCAACTTATGAGGCGGGCGGGCGTTCACTTACTTGAACGCTCGTCCATACAACGAATCTGCACAGACAATGCAGGAGAGACACAGAAACCCTAAATCTCATAAGCACAACGCATCATAGAGCACAGACAACAGCCACATATAAATTTTAGCACAGGGGTTAGACTAGGTAACAACTAAACACATAAACTTCACGTAAAACAAGTTGAGTAAAAAACTTTTGCACATTCTTAACCTAATGGTCATCGAAACACGGCAAAATAAAAACTCTCAACTTGGTATACGCTACTTTTATTGAAAACGAAAAATTAAATAAAAAAAAAACGTAACAAAATCGAGAAATTAATTCAACCAAATTCAACAAAACACCGATTCCCCGGCAACGGCGCCACTTTTGTTGGGGAGATTTTGCATCATTAAAACAAAAGAAAATTTATAAAACCTATACTACCATGCAAAACTACCTCCTAACCGGCCGAATACCGGGTAGTTGCTAGTAAAGTTGGATAAGTACGGGTATCGATCCTCAGGGAATTGGGATGTTGAATCTAATTTCACTAATCTCTTAAATTGTTACTCTTAAACGAAATAAACGAAAGAAAGAGACATAAAAACAAAGAACAAATCAAATAAATCTAACCTAGAAAACAGAAACAAAACAATCTAAACTAAAGACATGGGATCAAACAACCAATATATAAACCTATGTGATCTCAATTCTAGTTATCTCATGATTTTAATTCAGTTTGTGGTTTCACCCTTTCACGAGACACAAATCCCTAATCTCTTAGTGAACTTATCTCTCAAGCTATGAACTCCTACTTTCGTAGCGAATTCAATTATCTGTCTCTCATCTTTCGAGTGTTGAGACTGATTTACCAAACAAAACGACGGGTGTAGATTCAAGTTACTCTCGTATAATCGAATCTAACAACCTAGGAATCTAACCAATTAATTTGTCACATAATCAACGGCTAAAAAACCCTATCTTTCTATGGTGATCTAAGGTTTATGCCACTTCCGTATTATAAACATCAATAGAAAACAGATCTTTCAATCTATTCTCATGGCATCATAAACACATAGAAAAGATACAAAAAGAACTAAACTCATGAAGAAAAACTGAATTGAATAAACCAAGAAGAACTCACATAGTCTCATACATGAATTGATCCAAGAACGAAAACGAAAAGCATCTAAACTACTCTAATCTAACCTCGGTTCACCCGAGCACAAGGCTCGGGTGACCGGCCTTCAAACTCTCAAGATCGCGTGCTTGGCCTCTCTTTTGATGTGAAGAAATTTACGAATGAATTAGGGTTTGGGGCTCTTTGTGCTTTAAATAGAAAAGCAGAGGCGGTTGCTCTGAAGAACCTAAGTCGGTTCCAGCAAGAACGGCGGTGGGACGCTCGTTCACTCAACCGACGCCCGCCCGAATGCTTGGACGGATATTGGACGCCTTGATTCGACCTACGTCCCGAACTCTCTGTATGTGAATTACGATTACGGGACTTTGCATGGGCGCTGTTACGATCTGGACCTTCGTCCACCTTATTTGGACGCCAGTTCACTGACGAAATCTTGATATTTCCATCTTTATCTTCATTGATTTCTTTCCTTATCTCTTTTATTCTTCCATGTCTTTGATTGATCCTCTCTCATCTCGAAATTAGCTTTTTAGGATCATCTTTTCCATCATCAATGAGTATCTACACAAGGATCAAAACATACCAAAGTGTAACATATTTCCAAAATAATATAAAATCACCAAATAAGCATATAAATCGATACGTTTTCATATTTTACTATTAAAACACCATTTACTCAATTAATCAATTATGAGCTCAGAATCTATGAAATCCATACGAATGTAGGGGAAAATTGATGTAAAATATATCCTTAAAAACACTACAAATTGACCCTGAACAGTATTACCATATATTAATATTAGATATTAATATTTATATATATATGCAATCATACGTGACTTGCACATATGATGTGCATGTGCGCATCATTTAGTTAAAATATGTATATAGATTTATATGTGTTATGTATATACGATATATACACATGTGTAAATTGATTTATGGTAATGTAATAAAAGGTAAAGATAGTCAATATTAAATATTGACAATATCTTGAAAATATTCAATATAAGATATTGACATCATCCTAGATTTATTTAATATAAGATATTATAATAAATGAGATAAATCAATCAATTATATTTTCCTTATTTTATTGGGAAAAGGTTTTCTTCTCCTCCACTCATATTTGGGGCGCCACTTTGCCTATAAAAAGGAAATGGGTGTCAAGCTCTTTTGTACAACACAATTCCAAGAACTAATAGTTCTTGTGTAAAATAGAGAGCATCCTATAGAGAGTTGGAGAGAGGGAAAAAGGGCCGGTCTAGCAACCGGAGTTTTCCAATAGCAATCCATGATGGGATTCCGGCGGACTGTTCGTGTGGACTAGCGGTAGAGGCCGAATACTTGGGCGGCTCTATGCAGAACTACTCTCCTTAGACGGTCAAAGCGTCGATCTTATAGATCAACCAAGGTAACCACCGTCTATTAGCTTAATTGTTTATTGCTTAAACGAAGTCGATCTTGGGTCGATAGGAAATAAATTTTAAATTCCGCTGCGTTCCCGTGTAGATTTCCTAACAACCGCAACTACCAATAATTTCCCTAGTCCTTTCCCGGATCATAAATCTTAAGGCCGGGTTAAAAGTGTCAGAGGACGGATGGGTAATAAGAACCAAATTTGAGTCGGCCCCGGGGCTCCCTTCTTCGGAACGTAGTGAAAGTTCTTCTTCCACAGAAGAACTGGAAGGGGTTGAGTCTCTCGGTAGCATGAATATGAAGAATATATGTGTGGATAAAAGATAGAACCCACTTGGGAGACTAAGAAAGATGCACAGCAGGATAATATAATTCTTTCTTAATCCTTAATGTCGAGAATGACAGGTGAAGCGACGATTTGTGTGAGTTGGTCTGTAGCCCCCATACACGTTCTCGAGAACCGTTCCGTATAGTGGGCAGGAAATGCCTCAGTTTTCAAAAACATTTTCTCAGACTTATTAAGGAAAAATCCGAGCTCTATAAATACAGAGCTGAACAAGCTCATAAGATAGTCAACGCATATCTGACCTGACCTCAAGAGCTTAGCTTGATCTGGGAGGGCTTATGACGATACCGGATTTCACCATGCCACGTGTCATGATAGAGATAGGGCTAGAACCTTAACTTTAAGGACCAAGAGTCCCTTTGTAGGCCTAAGGACCGATCTCCACCTCCAAAGGAGGGGGCATCTTAGGTTGTTCTCCGGTCCACCGCAGGTCGGTCAGGACGAGATAGAGGCAGACCTGCCCAGATCGGTCATACGGACCTCGGCTGCTCGCCGCAGGTCGGCGAGAGCGTATAATGATAAATATCCATTTATCAGGATAATTATAAGAATAATCCTAAGCCATTAAGGCTCTGATCTTTATCATTTGAATACCGAGACTATATCCTAAAATTAAGAGATAATTGCGGTTAGTTATATTTGTGAGACACGAAAAGAAGGTCCATGATGGACACGGCCCATGAAGGCCTAGGGAAAAACGTTGATAAGAACTATGGCAGACTTGATTCTTACATATGCTTTGAATATGTAGGCAACTTGGGGAAATCCCAAGCTCAGTCTAAATCATTCCCCCCAAAAATTTTCACATATTCATATTTCTCTTGTTTTCATCCTTAATTCAATTATCATTAGATAAAACAGCCTAGATTTCATATCCAACGAATTTAGTTTTGTCAGACTGGTTAAAGAAGTCAACCGCTCAAGAAAAAGCAACTTGCAGATCAAACCATAAACCTACCAGTCGAACCATATAATCGTGACACATGCAAGTATTTATCAAACTGATGCTAGAATAAATCGGTGAGTTTTAAACAGAACGATTCTTTCTTTCTTTTTTTCTTTTTCTTTTTTGCAAAAATAGTCATGAATTGGATGTTGAGATATTTGAAAATTGTTATGGATGATGTATTGAATATAACGTTGTAATTTTTAATTAGGGACAATTATTTAAAAGGACACATATTTGACTTAATTAGGCAAAAAGGACACCCAAAACATACACTTAGTTATAAGGACAAAAATTAGGTAGATAGACTCAAATATCGTTAATGAAGGGGGAAAAATGAACCGAAGACTGTAGCGTTGTTGTTAAAGAAAATGTAGCGCCGTTAGTTTTGTTTTGTTCATGTATTTGTGGTTTTTTTTTCATTTTTCCTGGACTTTTTTTTTATGCTAATATTTTTTTTTCGTCGACCACCGTGATGTATTGACCACCGCGATACAGTCACCACCATGATGCATTGACCACCACGATGCAATGACCATCACGATCCAGTGACCACCCCCGATGCATTGACCACCGCTATATAGTGACCACCCCGATGCAGTGACCACCCCTGATGCATTGACACTGCGATGCAGCGACATCGCGATGAAGTGACACCGTGACGCAGAGACACCATGATAAAGTGACATCGTATTATAGAGACACCGAGATGCAGTGACCACCCCCGATGCAGATACCTCGCGATGCATTGACCACCCCGATGCAATGACCACCTCGATGCAGTGACCATCCGATGCATTGACCTCCGTGATCCATTGACCCCCCCGATATAGTGACCACCTCGATGCAGTGACCATCCAGATGCATTGACCACCCCGATGCAGTGACCATCGGGATGCATTGACCACCTCAATGTAGTGACCACCCCGATACAGAGACACCGCGATGCAGTTCCCAACCCCGATGCAGTGACCACCCCCGATGCAGAGACGCCGCGATGCATTGACCACCCCGATGCAGTGACCACCTCGATGCCGTGACCATCCTGATGAATTGACCACTGTGATGCATTGACCACCGCGATGCAATAACCATCGGGATGTATTGACCACCTCAATGTAATGACCACCGCGATGCATTGACATCCCCGATGCATTGACCACCATGATGCAGTGACCACCCCTGATGCATTGACCATCCCGATGCAGTGACCCACTCCGATACAGTGACCATCGTGATACATTGACCACCCCCGATCAATTGACCACTGCGATGCAGTGACCACCTCATGCACTGACCACCGTGATGCAGTGCCAAGAACATTTGTAACGATTTATGCAGTGACATTTGATGTTTGCTCATACAACATTATTTCTTTAGTGACAACAATTTATGCAATGACAATGATTTATGTAGTGACATCGGCAATCATATATGCTGAGACATCACGATGAAGTGACACCACGATGCAGTGGCCACCCCCGATGCAGAGACACCGCGATGAAGTAGCCACCCCCGATGCAGACACTGCGATGCAGAGACCATCGGGATACAGTGACCACCAGAATGTTGTGACTTTGATGAAGCAACACCGTGATGACATTTGATATTTTTCCGACATAATTTCATAAAATCGATTTCTTTTCTTCATAAAATCGACTTCAAATGGCTATATTTTTATGCAGTGACATCGGCAATCATATATGAAGTGATATCAACATTTTATGCAGTGACATCAGCAATCATATATGCGTGACATCAACAATTTATGCAATGACATCGGCAATCAGATATGCAATGACATCAACATTTTATGTAGTGACATCAGCAATCATATATTAATGACATCAACAATTTATATAGTGACATCGGCAATCAAATATGCAGTGACATCAACACTTATGTTGAAGAACTTTTTGTCCCGAAATTAGAAAGATTTTATTTTTCAAGGGAAATCGAGCTTACGAGCCGAGTCGAGCTATATCGAATACTTAGCCAGTCGTGTTCGATGTTGCCTTTTTATGGCTCAATTGAGCCCGAACTTTTTTAGTCGATTCGAGCTCGAGCTCGAGCCCTAGGGAGTATCGACTCAACTCGGCTTGAATACACCCTAATGTAAATGACACTACACTTATTTTACAAAGTTACCAATTTTTGTATGAAATTGTATATGCAGTGACATCAATGTCACTGCATCAATTCTCTAACTGTAAATGCAGTGACATCAATGTCACCGCATCAATTTACGTTAAAAACTGTGGAAACTACTGCATTTTGAGCTTGAAAAGGAGAAGGAGAGTAACTAAAGTTTTGAAGATATCCATAACGATTATAGCCAAGAATCAGCATTTGGTACAACACAATCAAGCCATATAGACTCAAGCTATAATTTCCAGTATCACCTAATCTATGAATCATAATGATGGAGCAGCTAGCAACAAATAAGAATAGATTCAAGTTCCTATCGAAAATGAAAGAAACATATAACGGGGTTGCAAATCAACTAGCTAGTAGCCCCTAACATTGGAAAGAAGTGACAAGTAGATCTTATGAAACCATGGAAATGACACCTTCACAACTCAAAGAAGACATCAGAAAATGAAAAGAAAAAAAAAACGAAAGAGGATTACTAGGGGATTTTTAGCAGTTTACCACTGCTTTTGGGTTGGAATTGTGAGAATACCACCCAAGGCAAAAAAAAACTGATTTTGATTCGCGATTTTCTCCCGTTTTTTTCACCTTTGTGCACGATCTTAAGGTACACCCTTCCCCTATTGGGTTCCCCCTTCCCAATTAGGGTTTAGTTTGGTTCCAAAAACACTTAAAACGCGAAAATGAGAGTGGTAGATCGACAACACAGTGGTAGCCACACAAATAGGCTCCCAAAGGAGTGGTAGATCGACAAATGCCCCGGATTACTAGTGTACTCCAGGATACTACTAATGGAAATGACTGCCTTTATGCACCTAATTTCAACCTGAAAATCAAGGATGACACTAGCAACTAACTAAGGGACTAATTAGTTAGTATAAGCCACTACTAAGGTCTCCTTTGTTGCAGGAAAAGGCATCTCTGGTCTCCTTTATTCAGAGAGAACCAGCTCAGTCATAAAATCACAATCCATGAAACCATTCATACCACTAAGGGTAACTACACTTTCAAATCAAACAGTTAAAGAGCTAGTTCTGTATACAAATTGCCATCATTCTGAATCTTTTTCAAGGTATAGTTGCTTAGCAGTATCCTAAACCAAAATAAATAAATAAAAACATGCTAATCGTCTATGAAAAGCAAGAAACAACTTCAAGACACCATACCTAAATGACTGGTAATTTCCGGAAAACGACGAGCAGCAAAATCTCGCAGCAATAACACCAAATCACTACAGCTAATAAAACAATGACAAATGAAACCAGATAACTTACTCGTAATTCAAGAGAATAATTGCATAATAAAAGGACAAATCTGTCAAATGTAAAGTGAAAATAAATAAGAACAGTGTAGCCGGAGAAATTATACGGCAGCAGGCTTTCCGGTGAGCTTAGCAACAATCGGAGTAGCCTCAGCGAGGAAGGAAGAGGTGTCAACGTCTTTGAGGCTGACGTTCGTTGACAGGTTAAGGCACGGCATTTTCACTCTGTGTGTTTTCTTCTTCTTGAGTTAATTTGCGGAAGCCGGAAGGTGGGTCTTATGTATGTTAGAAGAAGGGTAATTTAGGAAATTTGAATAAAATGTGTCCTTATAACTAATGATATTTTTTGGTGTCTGAAATACCTAATTAAGTCTCAAAACATGTCTTTTAAAACAAATAACACTTTCAATTATATGTGGTAACCCACCGATTAAACCGTTTGCTTGGACCTTCCTTTTAGTCTATAAGGTTAGATTTTTAATTATATGTACTAACTCATGGATTAAACCGGTGACCCGATGATTTTTTCGGATGAATGTCTTGTCCGGTTCCACTAAATATGAATAAAATATCACGTGTTTGTGTGTAAATATCACGTCAATTATAATTTTACTTTTCAGATCATTGGAGGGTCAATATACATTTTTAGAGATGAATACAGTGGGGAAAAAAAGTAATAAAACAAAAAACTTGCAGCTGGCACAGCATGTATGTAATTGTACATTGTTCATGTACTATTCATGATATCTCACGATGCTTAACATGTGAGGATGGATTTAAAACGACAAACACAAAAAATGAATTGGCATAACAATGTGAATTGGTCAATGAAAGTGAGATCTAAACAACTATTGTAAGATTATTATATATATTAAGAACTCAAATCTGAATTAATACTAACACGTTTACACTGTACATTATGCTTTAATGTCTCCCAGGCATGCATGTTTCACGTGTCAATGATTATTTTGTCTTGAGAAAAACCATACGACAATGGATGATATATTTCGATTTAACTCAGTATCCTGAAAATAATTTAGGTTGAATTTTCATTTGATTTTTATCGGTTTCTTATCAAATAAAATGGATTTAATGTATTATGAATAGAAAAGTAAGAGAGATTTTTTTTTTTTTCTTTCACTCAAGATGAATATCGAGGTTTCATTCTAACCATGTTAAAAAAGAGAGACATTGTCACGTCTACCATTTATATGTGTCAGTCTACAACTATTCAGCACCTCGTGAGACATGCTTTGACCTTACATACCGACCATGAGTTGGGGCTGGCAGGTCCATGGCTTCATACAAGCTCGGCCAGATATCCTAGTATCTTTTTCTAGGTCATGAACATTGTGGATTTTACTGAATTAATGAAGGAAAATGAAGGAAAATAACAAGAAAGATGATGAACACCATTAATGAGAGGAAATGAGATCAATAGTGACGGGAAAACTGGAAAAATGAAATTAAATTCTCTAATAATTCTGATAATTATGCTTCAGCTCACTAGTAGAGTATATATAGGAGTGTATTTACCTACAACTACACAAATAACTGCTCATAACCACCTTACAAACTAATAACCAACTCTTAAATGAAGTGTTTGATCAAATGCACCAATGAACACTTGAACTTGTTTAACACACAAAATGCTATGTGTTAACTCCAAATACCCCTCCTCAAGCTGAAATTAGGTTGAAGCTTGAACTTGTTATGTGTTAGAAGGCTTGAATATGGAGAATGTGCCTCTTTTCTGCAATAGATAACTGAAAATTAGGAAGTCCAATGGCTTGGTTAGTATGTTTGCCAACTGATTTGTAGTTCTGATTGGCATGAGTCTTAAGAATCCTGCTGAACCTTTGCTCTATATAGTGATGTGAAAATCAAGCTCTATATGCGTTGTTCTTTCATTGAAGACATAATTTTTTGCTATGTGGATGCATTGTCACAAAATAGTAGGATTGGTAGATGAAATGGGATTTGCAGATCTTTCATTATATATACCAAACATTGAAACTCACAAGTGGCATTGGCCATAGCTCTATATTCTGCTTCAGATGAGCTTTTGGCAATGGTGCTTTGTTTCTTTGATTTCCAAGAGACTGGTGCTAAGCCAAGAAATATTATATAACCTGAGATGGACTTTGTAGATTCTTCACAGCCTGCTTAACAAGAATCTATATAGCCTTTGAGTACTAAATCATTATCTGCCTCAAATAGAATGCCTTGAACATGATTACTCTGTAGATATCTTAAAAGTATATGTGCAGCTTGCATATGATTAAGCTGTAGGGTGAGACAAAAATTGACTAAGTTGTTGTACTGTGTATGCTATATATGGCCTAGTGAAATATATATATATATATATATATATATATATATATATATATATATATATATATATATATATATATATATATGAGATTACCAACCAATGTTTTGTATGGTGTATTGTCTACCGAAGAATTCAGAATCTCCAAATGTCGAGTTTTGTTAGGAATGAATTGGTGTGCTAACTGGTTTAGCTTCCAAGAATCCATATTCTTCCAATAGGTTAAGTGTATACTTTTTTTGATTTATATAGATTCCCTTGTCAGATCATGCAACCTCAATTCCTAGAAAATATCTTAGACCACCAATATCCTTTATTTGAAATCTTTTGTGCAGTACTTGTTTGACTTCTTCTATTGGATCCATGGAAGAACTGGTAGCTAATATATCATCCACATATACTAGCAAAGCTATGAAGCTATCACATGTACCTCCAGTAAATAAACTGTGATCATGGGGTGACTGAATGAATCCAATCTCTGTTAAAGCAGATATGAGCTTTGAGTTTCATTGTCTACTGGCCTACTGGAGTCCATATAAAGACTTAGTTAATCTGCAAACTTGATTAGGCTTTTTTGTTTTAAAACATAATGGCAGTTCCACATAGACTTCCTCATCCAATTCACCATGTAAAAATGCATTGTTGACATCCATTTGGTGTATATGCCATTTCTTTGATGTTGCAAGAGCCAAGACAATTTTGATGGCTACAGGGGAAAAGGTTTCTTGGTAGTCAATCACATAGGTTTGTGTGTAGCCTTTTGCCACTAACCTATCTTTGTACCTTTTTATAGATCCATCAGCGTGATACTTTACTTTATACACCCATTCGCAGCCTATGGTAGACTTCCTTGGTGATAAAGTGAGAATTTCCCAAGTATTTGTTGCTTGAGTGTGATCCGCGTGTAAGCCACCAATACTCACGAAATACTCGGAAGAGCACTAGGTCAATTGTAGCATAATAGAGGCGAGTCAAGGTCGATCCCATAGAGATGATGCGGCCTGATGATAATAATTTATAAATCTAACCACGAAGACAAATTGCGGTCCCTACACCAACATAAGAACATAAAAGTAATTGGTGTATCCCTCCTCTCTGATCTCCTATCTTGGTGTAATTAATCCTTGTGTCTACTTTTCCTAGTAATTTCCTAGTTTAACCAGAACGTGATTATAATTAAGTTTTAAGCTACGGGTTCAATCTCCTAATGTTATCTACTTCCATTGAAAGGACAGTAGACGTCTATGTGCAGTTAACCTTTTTCATTGGTTGTATTAACTCACACGCAATAAGTTTTTAAAAATGCCGGCTCAAGACCGAGAACCTCCCTAAGCAGCTATCGTGGATTGACAAGCACGTTCCTAGGGATTGATCCAGACTATGTCCTAACTAACACTTCACTTTATCGTCCTTCATGTTAATTTACGATGTACAATAATCAGATTGTCCAGATCTAACCTACTGTGAATTAAACTTGTCGATCAACGTAGATGACGCTGAATCTTCAGATTAGGGTCACCTAAAATGTGTCCTGCGGCTGTGATATAGACCGTCTCCATCGCAGTGGTGGTGGTTCATAATTCTAAAATCTACATCGTTATGTTTTGGTTTTCTAGTTAATTACAATTCGTTTAGACATGCAGATTAATTACAACACGTTAATCTAACTTAATCTACCATGATTAAAATACAAAGGAACGTTCAAAGCTTCATACCTCTATCAATAGCGGGTCTAGCTTGATCAAATCAAGAAATTCGATAGATTGGAGAAGATAACCAAGCAAACGAACTCAAAAGAAAATCAAGAACTCTTATTTCACGAATCTAATAATAGACTAAAGTATATGTATGTATATGAGTATATATTACAATAGACCGGTACATCGTTTATATAGAGCTTTAAACCGACCTAGTTGATCTAACCCTAACCGACTTAATACAAAATACGGCTCCTCTAATTTCGTGTTGCTCAAGTTTCCGCGGTTGCGGCTAGGGTTTCTGCGGCCTCAGGCCTTTTTCTCTTCTTTCTGGCCCAGAAGACTTTGCATTGACTTCTTCTGACTTAGGCCCAATGTTCTCTTTTAATCCAGACCCGCTTCACTTTCAGCTCCACAATATGGTACTCCTGAAAATCACGTAAAACGAGGTCGAACAGTACAAAATATCAAGATAAAATACAAAGATGCATAATTAACAATCCAGGAACCGACACTAGGCAATTGATACATATTTCATATAATAACTTGACTAATGTTTAATCAGTTCCAACAATCATGTTTAATGGCCTGTTTATAGGAGGCTCCTGAATATGGTCTGCAAGGCATACAAACTTCTGATTACCTTTGGCAATATTGTCATAAGTAACCATATTATTAATAGAATGTGGGGATCATCTAGTAGGCAGTACATATTCCTTGAGGTATGCAGGCACATTTCGTTGCCTTCTGCATCTTCTTGTGTCTAGTTGCATTGGCTGAGAAGGAGCATCCGGAAAGAAGTGATATGCCTGTGGTTAAGCCTCAGTGACAACAATAGGTATCTGAATATTCTGTGAGCCATCATCTGCGGCTGCTGCATTGGGTACTAGCAATGGAACACTGCTCATGTGTATATCTGTAGTCTTAATATGTTAAAGAAATATTTTCTCATAAAACTGAACATCTCTAGATACAAAAATATCCCTAGTTTGTTGATCTAGCAAGATATGTCCCTTAGTGAACTGGGGAACACCAAGATATACATATTGTCTAGCCCTAAGATCAAATTTGGATATGTTATGGACAAGTGTGCAGGCATAAACAAGAGATCCAAAAACCTTTAACTCATTATAGTCTAATTGCTTATCATATAACAGAAAATAAAAGGTTTTATTGTTAATGACAGGAGCAGGAATATGATTAATAGAATAAACATCATGTAATACACAATTTCCCCAATGTGCTGATGCGTCCTCTCTACTATTCCATTTTGTTGTGGAGTATCCACACAAGATGTTTGATGCACAATACTCTTTTCAAAGTAGTATTCGGGCATATGGAATTATGCACCATTATCTTGATGGACCGATAATGAGCAGTAGAACACTCTAGAAGAGGAGTTGAATAGAGTGTGGGTGAAATGTAGTACATTTTCGGTTTATTAAAATATATATCAAGTAGGAGCAGTGATCACACTGAAAATGGTACTACAAATCATATCTTTATTTGCCCCGAATCATGCTCAATTGATTAGTGATAGATGGAATATGTACGAAATACGTGTCGATTGTCTAATACCGGTTCCTCGGTTAGTAATTCTGCATCTTTATATTTTATCCCGATATTTGGTACTGTTTCGTCTCGTTTTATGTGATTTTCAAGAGTACCATAATATGGGCTAAAGGAGCTAGATCCGGATTAGAGGAAAAGACATTGGGCCGAAGTTAGAAGAAGTCAATACGAAGTCTGTTGGACCAGAAAAAGAGGACAAAAGCCAGGAGGCTGCAGAAACCCTAGCCCCAGCTACAGAAACTTGGAGGACATGAAAAGAAGAGAGCCATAGTTTGTATTAATTCGATTAGGGTTAGATTATTTAAGTCGGCTGCAGCTCTATATAAAGCTGTACGATTTCATTATAAACAACAACTCTTGATAGATACAAACTTTTTACTAGATCTATGAAATAAAGCATTCTTTGTGTTTAATTTGAGTTCATTGCTTCGTTATCTCCTCCAATCCATCAACTAGCTTGAGTTGATCAAGCTAGTCACCGTTGATAAAGGTATGAAGCGTTGAACATTCCTTCGTATTTTAATCATGGTAGATTTAGTTAGATTAACGTGTTGTAATTGATCTGCATGTCTAAAAGAATCATAATTAACTAGAGTAATCAGAACAGAACGATGTAGATTTCAGAATTAGGAACCGTCGCCGCCGGTCCTCCGACGGTCTATATCGCAGCCGCGACAGCCCTAGGTCCCCCTAATCTGAAGATTCAACGTCAGCTATGTTGATCGACATATTTAATTAACAGTAGGTTCGATCTGGCCAATCTGCTTTTTGTATTCGTAAATTAACATGAAGGACTTGCAAGGTTAAGTGTTAGTCTGGACAAAGTTTGATCAATCCCTAGGAACGTGCTAGTCAATCCATGATAGCTGTTTAGGGAGGTACTCGGTTTGTGCCGGCAATCACTAATACTTATTGCATGTGAGTTAATACAACCAACGAAGGAGGTTAACTGCACATAGGCATCTACTGTCCTTTCAATGGAAGTAGATAAGATTAGGAGAATGCACCCGTAGCCATAACGGAATTAGAAAACGTTATAGTTAATCTAGGTAATTATGAGGAAAAGTAGACATAAAGATTAATGACACCAAGTTAGGAGATCGGAGAGGAGAGATTTACCAATTACCTTTTCTGTATTTATGTTGGTCAAAGGACTATTGCTTGTCTTCTTGTCTAGATTTAATGGTTATTATCTATGTTGCATTGTCTATGTGGGATCGACCTTGACTCACATCTACTATACTACGATTGACCTAGTACTCTTGCTAGTATTTCATGCGTATTAGTGGCTTACACATGGATCAAGTGTTTGGCGCCGTTGCCGGGGATAATGGCCAATGTAGATAATATGTTTATTAAATCTGAATAAGAATTATTCATTTGTTATTTAGTTCAGAGTCTGTTATGTATCACACCTGCTCCATTTTATGATCAGAAAAAGGGAAACATTTTCCAAAGCCGTGATATACCATGCTGCAGCCTCGAAAACCTGTAACTATGGTTCTGATCATCCATCTGTTTTCTATGTTCATCCCAATATGTTACTAGTTAGTAGGTCCGCAACAGTTGGGTCTAAGCCCAGATGAGGTGGGAAATTACTAACCGTGTTTTTGTTTTGTTTTGTCTAACTTGCAGGAAACAGAACTCTTTTGGAAATCACTAGAAAGATAAAAGGAATTCCAAAACCATGTAGCACAATGCCACGAAGACTCATAAATGCCATGCCCATCTCAATGTACCCAGGTCGAAGGTGTACGAGCAATACCAAGCGGACAAGAGAAGGGTGGAACAAGAGAATGAAGCAGCCAGAGCTGAGAAAAAACGGGAAGCCAACCTCAGAGAGTACGAGACCTATAGATCAGGAGAGTTTCCTATTGAGTTAATTGATGTACCTTCTACTGAAGAGGATCCTGAAGAGGATCCGGATAGTGGCTTACGCTCCTCTCACATACTAAGAGTCCCTCTGTCGAACAGATCATAAATCAATTCTCTTTCTCGAAAAAATATAAAAGAAAGGGGTTTGTGTGCCATATCTGCCAGAAAGGCCCCGAGCCATAACCCTGATTCAGACTTGATAAAGAAATTAGGAGACCCTAGTACATTTAGGCTCCCAGTATCGATAAATGAAGTATCTTTAGGACTGGGAATGTGCGATTCAGGCTCTAGTTGCAACATTCTCTCTCTTTCTCTGTGTAAGCATGCTAAATTTAAGATCGAGTTGACTGAGACGCTTAATATTCGTTTTGTAAATAGTGAGATCGATATGCTCACTGGCACACTAAGAAACTGTAAGCTCACAGTGGGAAGTTTCGAGTTCCTGGCAGACTTTGTAGTTATGGACATCCTCGATGATCCGAGAGCAAACGTTCTGCTAGGACGTCCTTTCTTAGCGACCAACTGAGAAATATTAGACTATGATAACTACGACATCACGCTTAGGATCAATAATTATGCAAAAACCTATATGATCCTAGAGCTACTCCCCAACCGACCAGGACAGTACCGCGTCAACTAAAATTCTGGAGAAGTGAAAGTTGTTGATATAGCGGATATCCGAGATAATAGGAGGCAAGTGGAAGTCGAAACCAAAGTGCAGGAATTTTCGACGGTTCTAATCCGAGAAAGGACGAGAAGAATCACAACAATGTGCCAAGGGAGACGGTCGAGAAGTAGCGCTTCTAGATAGAAATGAGGAATGCATCTACTTGGGAATAAAAACCCAGGGAGAGCATTCCTAGAAAAGAGGGAAGACGCACCTCGGTTAAGGCCTCTCGAGTGCAATGCTGGCGGGTGAAAACCCAAAATCAGACTAAGTGAGAGTAGAAAGAAGGTCGAGCTGGCGACTCTAAATTCAGAACTATTTTCTCAACCGTAGGATAATTTGAGTCAAATAAAAGTAGCAGGATTGGACAACAAGCTTTTCTTCATTTTACCGCATCCCGAGGTTTTGTGGTAAAGGATGGGGGGAAGTTTTTTTACTTGTTGAGCAGTCCGGTGAAGTTGGTTAGTCGAGTCGGAGAAGAAAAGACTGAGAAAGGCAAGGACTAACGCTATGAGGAGTCAGTGCTGATTGATAATAAGTAAGGATTGAAAAGAGAAGTGAAGTTGATTTAAGGTATTGAGGAATCTGGAAAGAAAATTCTCAGGCAGCCGCGAAGGTACTTCCCGCAGCCGCGAAAGTACTTAGGCCCGGTTCCTGAGGATTGACTGAATTTTGGGAAATCAGGATGGCGCGTGGACAACACGCACTGACTCAGAAATCTGATAGGGTAGTCAGCCGTTCCATCCAGCCTCTCCACCACTCCACCTTTTCCACTTCTTTATTACTACACCCCTCATCAATCCTATCAATCTCTCCCTCAATCCACTCACCCACCATTAATTCATCCCACCCTTCCATACAACCTTTTCAAAATTCAAACCATTTCAAATTTCAAATTCTTCTCATTTTCTCTTCTATAAACCACCCTTACCCTCACCATTTCCGTCATCGTCAACATTATTTCCTCTTTTCTCCTTCTACACCACTTGGCCACCACCACTATCACCATATCACCACATCACCACCATAAATTAGCCACTACACCACCATTTCCATAACCCAAAATCCCACATTTTCCCAAGTTTTCTACTATCAATTTTCGGTTTCTGTAATTTGACACCATTTCCATTCATAAGTTGCAGAAAACTCCTAGAAATTTACAGTCCGGGAAATCCGATTGTCAGAAAGTAGTGATACATGCTCTCGCAGCAGCGGCAACATTTTCTCAGCAGATACAGATTTCAGCTCATCAATTTTCACGGCTGGTAGAGGCAACCCAATTCTGAGACACAGAGGAACACAACAAAGGCTTCAGGACGATGCCACGCCCACTATAAATGGTATCGACAAGTTTGCTTCTGTTGCTATTTATGAGTCATTCAGGACTCATTGGAATAATCGATCGGTTGCAAGGGAAAGAGGCGTCGACCTCAATGATTGTGGTGACGTGATACCACATGTGCTTCGATTTCACGGCATAGCGGATATGGCTCTCATTCTAGACGCTTTTAATGCCACTATAGTACGTGAGTTCTATGCCTATGTAGCGGCCAACCCCGTGTCTAATGTTGCTATGGTTTGAGGGGTCCACATTGATTTCTCGATCGAGACTATCAATTCCTGCTACGGCATTGTCAACATACCACTTCATGAGAAAGAGATCACCGCTTCCACTAGAGAGCGCGATTTGGAGCGCTTGATGCTTATTGCTGAATATTATGATGTGCAGTGGGATTTTGGAGCCAACAATTTTCCGACTACCTTATACTCAAACGAGCTGGCATTGGACGCTCGTATGCTGCATAGATTTGTCATTACCTATCTTCTGCCTGATGCTCACGTAGATACCGTGACATGTTCTCAAGCCAAGCTCATGTACTATCTCGATGTCGAGAATGACATGAACATCGGTCTGTTGATGCATAGCTGGATTCGCCAGGTTGCTGAGACGAAGAAGAGAGATTTTACCATATGGCAATCTGATTGATGCATTGGCAATGGCAGTAGAGTGCCCAGTCTTGGCTGATGATGAGAAAGTCATGCCACTGCCAATCCTAGACAGTGTGGCAGTCCAAAGGACGGGAAGGCGGAGAAGATGGGCGGCGATACCAGCACAAGGACGTGCTAGGCCTCAGCAAGAATTTCAAGCTGAAGTGACTAGGAAGTTAGCCGAGATGCGAGGCATGCTGACACAAATGATGATGCATCTCCACATTCCTCCCTATGCCCCACCACCACGAGCCTCTAGGCATGCTCTATCTTCTTCGGGGGCCAGCCCTTCTTCTGCAGCACCACCTCCTGTTAACGAGGACTACGAGTACATAGACTCTGATTAGTCCCCTAGTTTTAGTTTTTTTATTCTCCAGTGTTGTTTTTATTTTTCTTTTTAATGACTTTGCAATAAATGGCTTTTCTTCTTTTTTCAATAAAGTATTTTATGGCTTAAATTGTTTGCATTTTATAAGTTCATTTGCTTACTGCCGTTCTATATTTTATTATTGTGTCACCCCTACTTTTTCCGTTTTTTTTTTTTTGACAGAATTCTATAGCAGATATTAGCAGACTTTTCACTACATTGAGCCCAAGTCGTGTTCGATAGGGCTTCATTTACTTCGCTCCGCGCATAAAGCAAGCTAAGTTCCTTTTCATTATTAATCTTTTCATCATTGGGGACAATGCTTCGATTAAGAGGGGGGTAGGAACGTCACTTAGCAATTAACTATGAATTTCGTCAATATTTGTTGAATTGTCATGAGTCTTGTTGATTCACTTTGCACCACTTAGTCTTTTCGAGTCGAATTAATTACATCTTTGTTTCATGACCGAAATAAAAGTCGTGTCATTCTTGAAGTATTTGCGTATTAACCGCATTTTCTTTGCATGGACAGACCTTTTTACGTACGTATGACTCACTTCTTTAGTAGATAGTATAAATGACGCATTATTCAATTTAGTAGGAAAGGATGAGCATGTGTTATGTTGCATGAAGTAGTGACTTATTAATTATTATTTTTACCATTCATTCAATTTTTGAGCACACAATCTGAGTGAGAAGTATTTGGATAAGATGAAGAGTTATCTTAGAACGAGAATCGATATTTGTCGGTGGATATACTTTAACCAATTGTTGTAGGATGATGGTAGCAACAATGAGGCCACAAAAGGTAAAAGCTTGCGAGAGTGAGAGAAAAAAAATAGTGAGAAATCTGCCAAAAAAAATAAATAAATAAAGGCAGTGAGGGAAGCGAACTTGTAGCAAAAAGGGCACGCTCCTCACATAAAAAAGAAACAAATGAGGATAATGAGTAAAACTCGGTCCCCAAGTCTTCCCGGCCCAAGTAAGGTTTCATGTTGTTTGCCTGAGTCTGAAGGCAAGAGGAGCGAGAGTGCACATTGATAAGTAAAGGTTGTGGGGTCACTATAACTTCATTCTTTTCTTGAATGCATTATCACAAAAGATTTATCACATGACACATTGATGCATTGGTAGGTAATGATTAATGGGGAACTTATTGATTTGTGCATGATAGATGTTTTGCCTGAAATCCTTGTTGATATAATGTGATTCTGTCTGCGTCACTGTTGTTTGGAGAGTTATTGCACACACACACCGGTTCGTGAATTGAAAAGTGTTTAATGCACCGGTTATGGATATGAGTTGGCATGATTCTTATCTCGGCTTATGACACATAGTTGTATATTAATCCGGAGTTGAGTTTATTTCGCCTTTTTGTTCGGGACGACCAAAAGCTAAGTGAGGGGTAGTTGATCACACTGAAAATGGTACTATAAATCATATCCTTATTTGCCCCGAATCATGCTCAATTGATTAGTGATAGATGGAATATTGTATGAAATACGTGTCGATTGTCTAATACCGGTTCCTCGGTTAGTAATTCTGCATCTTTATATTTTATCCCGATATTTTATACTGTTTCGTCTCATTTTATGTGATTTTCAGGAGTACCATAATATGGGCTAAAGGAGCTGGATCCGGATTAGAGGAAAGACATTGGGCTGAAGTCAGAAGAAGTCAATACGAAGTCTGCTGGACCAGAAAAGAGGACAAAAGCCCGGCGGCTGCGGAAACCCTAGCCGCAGCCGTGGAAACTTGGAGGACACGAAAAGAAGAGAGCTGTAGTTTGTATTAAGTCGGTTAGGGTTAGATTATTTAAGTCGGCTGCAGCTCTATATAAAGTTGTACGATTTCATTATAAACAACAACTCTTGATATATACATACTTTTTACTAGATCTATGAAATAAAGCATTCTTTGTGTTTAATTTGAGTTCATTGCTTGGTTATCTCCTCCAATCCATCAACTAGCTTGAGTTGATCAAGCTAGTCGCCATTGATAAAGGTATGGAGCTTTGAACGTTCCTTCGTATTTTAATCATGGTAGATTTAGTTAGATTAACATGTTGTAATTGATTTGCATGTCTAAAATAATCTTAATTAACTAGAGTAATCAGAACAGAAAGATGTAGATTTCAGAATTAGGAACCATTGCCACCGGTCCTGCGACGGTCTATATCGCAACCGCGCGACAACCCTAGGTCCCCATAATCTGAAGATTCGGCGTCATCTACGTTGATCGACAAATTTAATTAATAGTAGGTTAGATCTGGACAATCTGCTTATTGCATTCGTAAATTAACATGAAGGACTTTCAAGGTGAAATGTTAGTTTGGACATAGTTTGATCAATCCCTAGAAACGTGCTAGTCAATGCACGATAGCTGCTTAGGAAGGTACTCAGTTTGAGCCGGCGATCTCTAATAAATATTGCATGTGAGTTAATACAACCAACGAAGGAGGTTAACTGCACATAGGCGTCTACTGTCCTTTTAATGGAAGTAAATAAGATTAGGAGAATGCAGCCGTAGCTATAACATAATCAGAAAATGTTCTAGTTAATCTAGGTAATTACGAGGAAAATTTGACATAAATATTAATGACACCAAGTTAGGAGATCAGAGAGGAGGGATATACCAATTACCTTTTCTGTATTTATGTTGGTCAAGGGACCATTGTTTGCCTTCTTGTCTAGATTTAATGGTTATTATCTATGTTGCATTGTCTCTGTGGGATCGACCTTGACTCGCATCTTCTATACTACGATTGACCTAGTACTCTTGCTAGTATTTCGTGCGTATTAGTGGCTTACACTCGGATCAAGCAACTTGAATACAAAATTAATAAAAAGTTGGACCGGAAGCTAATCTAAAAAGTTAAACGATGTGTATGTAAAACCTAGATTATCAAAATTCTTTTTTTTTTTTGACAAAGATAATCAAAATTACAGGATGTTCAAGACGCAGAATACAACTCAGTCCAGATTATTGTAAACAACAAAATACGAGTAAGATGTGGATCAAAGACTAGGCTGATCAATCAGCTTCAGTACTGAACTGATGATCAAGTCAAAGTCTCAACTCTAGTCTGATTATCAAATCAGTATTGATTCTGATCACAATAACACAATAGGTCCTAAAAATACACAGGCAGATACTAAGCCTATTACAGATTATTCAAGGTTTGCAGACTTTCTAAGCAGATTTCACAGGCAGCACAGATATCAAAGATTTGCAACAGATTTCACCAAAGTTGCACGACAAAAGGGGTAGAATCTCAGCAGAATTGATTCATAAGGAATATGCTGCTAAGGTTCGTAGCATCTTTTAAAGGGGATACAAGGACAAAACAGGACAACCAAGTGATGTACCAGTTCAGACTTGTAGGGAATCAAAGTGTCAGTTCGTAATACCTTATTCATAAGGCCGTGTGTTGGTTTTTCAAACCTGCCACACAAATGGACAGATCCTGATGCTTTGATGCAATGCAAACTAAAAACTGAACCAAAAACTTGGAACACACAAAGGGGTGAATACTTCTAAAACATTAGAGTGCAGATTATCAGAAAGCCAAGTATGTTGTGCCTTATCCCCAATGCGTCAACTTTGGTAATCAACCAAATTCCTTTACAGCCAATTACGTCCTTTCTGATTTTCAGCAATTCAAAGTACATAATATCCAAACAGGCAGAACAGGGAAACACATAACAAAGGTGATCTTTGATCAGTATTCCTGGTTCTCACAAGATCAAGAGTCAACTGAGAGTCAATCATGTATGTCAAATTCCTTAGACACCACCGGAAGATCCTTTCAGTACAAATAATTCTATCACATGTATGTTACTAATCAAAATCACAGATAGACAGTTAACAAAGCAATAAACAGAAATTTCTGAATTGAGTACCTTCACAAGGAAGTACACAGTGTAGACAATTAGAACAGAGGCTGATCCTAAGATCCTGTGTATAACTTAGCCAGTCCTCAAGCTATACACACTCCTCTTGAGATTCCAGCCAATTCACCACACTTCAGGCAAATGTGTGAATTCTAGACCACAACTTTTACTTCCCAAAAGACTCAAAAAACTTATTGAAAAGAAAATGTGGGATTGTTGCATTTGTCAACTGATGCAATCCTGTGTGATATGACTGGCTATTTATAGCCCTAGAGGTATGATTTGAACCTCAAGGCTTTGTGTGAACATAATCAGAGAAATCTTGGAAAATCAGTGGCACACTTATTAGGTGAATATCCAGCCTTGGTCAACCACTGAGTTGTATTTCAGGTGAAAGGCTATGTAAACTCCCTTATGAAATAGTACTAGTCAATGAGCCTTACAATGAATTTGGTTTGACCAAGCATTCACCTTAAACCGAAGTGACTTTCCAGTCATGGCTACCTTGTTTTATGGTCAACGAACCAAGTATGTCTGGCTAATGAGCCATGGTATATACGGTTAGCCACATAGTCACTATTTTAATTGGTTGATTTCTCTAGACTAATGTTCTAAATAGACCAGTGTAGAGGCACATGAGTGGTCATGGTTCAATTTAACACTTTAGAACTTACCTTAATTGAACAAGACCTAATCCTAAAACCAATTTCAGAACCATCTATGATGCCAATTGGTCTAAAATCAATATTAGGGCATCATTGGGTTAATACCCTCAGCTTTGACCTGACCTATGACTTCCTAGGGTGTAAGACCTGTTACATATAAAGGCTAAAGGGAATGCTGAGTGCAATCTGCTGATACACAGCAGCCTGCTGACAGTGCAAAGAAACAACAGCCTGCTGACAAGTGTAGAGATGCAGCAGCCTGCTGAGTATAATGTAGATTATGTTATAAGTTTGTTCAAACCGTTTGTAACTAACTTCCAACTGATCAGTGAGGTGTATGAAGCTATAAATACCCCATGATCTGCTACATTGTAATCCAACTTGTAACTTTCAGTTTATCAATAATAATACCGCATTTTACTTTCAGTTTATAATTCTATAAACTTCATCATGGTATCAGAGCAGAAATTTAAGAATTTATAATGCTTTCCTGCGTTTTCTCTCCAATCTTTGAAGAATCTTGAGAGTGTTCTTCATCTTTTCTGAGATTTCAGTTTCTTGAGAGTACAGTGTCATCACTTTCCTAAGTTTTTTGATCATTTCTTGATCGGTTTTTCTATAATTTCACTTTCATTGTTGATTTATGATCAATCCTAGAGTTCTTGATAGCCATGGCAGCTAAGAAACAAGAAATAAGCCCCTCCAGTCATTTCTATGTTCATCCTAATGAGAATCTGTCTCTGATTCTTGTTCAGCCATTGATGAACATCAATAACTATAATCCATGGAAAATGTCCATGGAGATGGTGCTGATCACCAAGAATAAAATTTGCTTCATAGATGGCACAATTAAAAGTCTAGAAGCAGATTCAACAGACTTCCATGCATGGAGACAGTGTGATACAATGGTGAGATCATGCATCTTAAATTCATTTGAAAACACCATTGCGCAAAGTTTGATGTATTTTAAGAATGCACATGCAGTTTGGAAGAATCTTGCTGCAAGATTTTCAAATGTTGATGCCTTAAGACTTTCAGATATTCTTGAAGAAATGCATCTGATGAAGCAAGGCACAGATTCTGTCAATCAATATTTTACAAACTTAATGATTCTTTGGGAAGAAATCAAGACCATCAGGCCTGTAACATTCTGTTCTTGTGATCCTCAATGTCATTACAATGCAATTAGCACTCTGATGGGTCATATGGAGGCTGAACATGTCATGAACTTCCTTAAAGGTTTGATGGATGAATTTGAGCCAATGGTTTCACTGGCAATGTTGATGGTACCCTTTCTAGAAATTCATGATGCATTTGCAATGACAATCAAGTTTGAAAGACAGAAGTTGTATGTGGCTAACAAGGCCAAGAATCAAGATTTCATGGTTCTCTTGTCACAGAAGAATGGACAGGGGCAAACTCAATCAGTCAGCAGACCAAGTTCTGTGCCTGTTGCAACTGTCAGATCAAAGAATTCCAAAAAGGTACAATGTAGTTTTTGTGGATTCAATGGTCACACTGAAGAAACTTGCTTCAAGAAGCATGGCTTTCCTCCTGATTTCAAGTCTAAAAAGGCCAACATGGTAGAAGAGTAACAATCAACAGAAGAAGAGCAGGCACCAAGTGGGTTTGCTGGACCGGGGTTTCCCAATCTTACTGCACATCAACTTGATAAGTTGATGGCTCTGCTGAATGCTGATCCTCCTAGACATGCAGGATTTGCTATTGGTCAACCTGCTGATATTGTCACACACTACTCACCTGCTACAGAAACAGGTGATCTAAATAAGTAAGATCAATACAATGTATCTTGGACTCTGGTGCCACAGATCACATTGTAGGATCCTTAGATCTATTAAGCAATCTCAAACCTTCATTTGGTATAAAAATGGGATTGCCTAGTGAAAATAATGTCTCTGTCACTCGTATAGGACAAGTAAGGATAAACCCTTAATTGGTCCTACATGATGTGTTTTTCATTCCTGGTTTCAAATAAAATCTTTTCTCTTTGCCTTTATTTCTTACTCATACAAAAGGTGTAGGTGTGTTTTTTGCTAACAAATGTATTTTGCAGGACAAGAACAGGAAAGTGATTGATTCAGTTGAGTTACACATAGGGTTATATGTCATGGACCAGCCAATCAACCTTTCTACTGTCAATACTATTGAAAATACGACTTTATCTGATAGATTAGATGATGCACTTTTATGGCACTACAGACTAGGCCACTAACCAGATAAAAGACTACAAGTCATTAGTTCACAGTCTGCTGATGTCAAATTTTATAATCTTAATCTTTGTTATGTATGTCCTATGGCTAAACAGAAAAAAAATCATTTACTTTAAGCACTACTGATGTAAATGCTGTTTTTGATCTTGTTCATATGGACATTTGGGGACCTTTGAAACAGCACACTGTAAATGGACAACAATATTTTCTTACCATTGTGGATGATTTTTTTAGATTTACTTGGGTTTTTCTTATGAAACATAAATCCGAGACCTCTGATCTTGTTAAATCTTTTGTTAAATTTGTTTCTACTCAGTTTCATAAGATTATTAAAGTAATTAGATCTGACAATGGTGCTGAATTTCAGCTCACTGACTTTTATGCTCAGTAGGGTATCATACATCAGACATCCTGTGTCAGTACACCTGAACAAAATTTTATTGTTGAAAGGAAACATTAGCATTTGCTGAATGTTGCAAGAGGTTTGAGGTTCCAGAGTAATCTACCCATTGAATATTGGGGTTTTTGTCTTTTACATGCTGTAAATCTAATTAATGTTACACCTACACCACTGCTGAAAGAAAGTACTCCACATGAGGTGCTTTATGGCACTAAACTAGATTATTCAGTATTCAAAGTTTTTGGATGCTTGGTATTTTCATGTAAACTTCAACAGTACAGAACAATGTTTGACTTTAGATTTAGAACTTGTGTCTATCTGGGCAACTCTACTACCACTAAGGGAGCTATTCTTTTAGACATCACCAACAAGGATATATTTGTTGCTAGAAATACTCAATTCTATGAAACATAATTTCTTTTATTCCAACAGGTACTAAGCAAAGCAAGGTATCTTGCTAATATGCCAATCCCACAACCAGTCATGGATAACTTTGGTGGCCTGCTAGATGACTCAGCAGTCTAGTCAGACACATGATCAATTCCAGCTGAAGCTTCTAATGAGAAACATGATCATATCAACCAAGCACCTGAACAAGTAGCATTAAGAAGATCCACAAGGACAAGAAAGGCACCAATATTGTATCAAGGTGGTGCTCATGGTTTTCAGCCGACTCCACATCTGTTCAGTGAGGTCATGACTCTGGACCATTTATCAGTAGAGTACACCAAATTCATCAATGCCATTGATGCTGTTAAAGATCCTAAGACTTACAATCAGGCTATCAAGCATGATGAATGGAAAGAAGCAATGAACAATGAACTTGTAGCTCTCCAAAAGTCAAATACCCGGGAAATAGTTGATCTACCACCAGGAAAGAAGCCTATTGGATGTAAATAGGTCTACAAAATAAAACACTCATGATGGCTCAGTAGAGAGATATAAGGCTAGATTAGTGGCAAAGGGTTACACTCAAACCTATGGCATTGATTATCAAGAGACCTTCTCTCATGTAGTCAAAATTAATACAGTTAGAACCTTACTTGCAGTAGCAGCAGCCAATAATTGGCACCTACATCAAATGGATGTTAATACTACCTTTCGACATGAAGATCTACATGAAAAAATATATATGCAGCTACCTCCAGGTTGTGCAACAACCAAGCCCAACCAGGTTTGCAAGCACATCAAATCTTTGTATGGCCTAAAGCAAGCCAACAGACAATGGAATTGCAAGCTCAATGAATCCTTGGAAGCCCAAGGTTGTACACTATCCAAAAATGATCACAGCCTCTTCACAAAATGATCAGGACAATCTTTCATTGCCTTAATGGTATATGTGGATGACATCATAGCTGCTAGCCCTAGTGAAGATTTGATTCAGCAAATCGAGGATGCTCTAATCAGTAGTTCACCATCAAAGATCTTGGAAAATTGAGATATTTCCTAGGCAATGAGGCTGCTAGATGTCCAAAAGGTATATCCATTTCACAAAGGAAATACACACTTAACCTTCTTAAAGAATATGAATTTTTGGGAGCCAAACCTGTTAAGACACCTATGGAGTCTAAGCAGACTTTACAGCATAGAGATTCACCACTTCTAGAAGACAATACTGCATACAGGTCACTCGTGGGTAAGTTGATTTATCTCACTTTTACCCGACCAGATATTGCATTTACAATTCAGCATCTAAGTCAATTTCTAGACACTCCCACTGAAAATCATATGAAGGCAGCTTATAGGCTGCTGAAGTATTTGAAGACTAATCCTGGGCAAGGAATCTTATTCCCAACAGACAACAACCTTGTACTCAAAGGTTTTACAGACAGTGATTGCACTGGATGTCCTAAAACAAGAAGATCAGTATCAGGTCATATGATGTTTCTAGGAGATGCTCCAATCTCTTGGAAGGACAACAAACAAACAACTATAGCTGGAAGCTCACCAGAGGCTGAGTACCGGGCTATGGAAAATGCAGCGTGTGAAATCCAGTGGTTGATTTAAATACAACAGGACTTGCAGGTTCCAGTTCAGTTTCCTACTGTGTTATTTTGTGATAATGCCAGTGCAATGCACATTGTTCATAACCTAGTCTTTCATGTAAGAACAAAACATATTGAAATTGACTGCCATGTTGTAAGAGACAAAGTCAAATCAAGACTTGTCAAACATCTTCCAGTCAACACAAAAGAACAAGTAGCTGACATCCTCACCAAGGCCTTGGATGCACCTATTTTCTCCTATCTACTAGACAAATTAGGAATTTCAAAGATCTTCCAGAGTTCAAGTAGTTGAAGGGAATGCTGAGTGCAAGTTGTTCATGTACCACTCTCAGCTTGAGGGGGTGTTACAGTATGAAGGCTGAAGAGAATGCTGAGTGCAATCTGCTGATACACACGACTGCTATGATTGCAAAAACACACAAATACGACAAGTGTAGAGATGCAGTGACTTCTTTGAGTATAATGTAGATTCTATTATAAGTTTGTTCTAACCGTTTGTAACTAACTTCCAACTGATCAATGAGGTGTATGAAGCTAAATACCCCATGATCAGCTGCATTGTAATCCAACTTGTAACTTTCAGTTTATCAATAATAATTCCGCATTTTACTTTCAGTTTATAATTCTATAAACTTCATCAAGACCCTCAGTCAACTTAACCTAACCGTACACCAGAAGGGTCCAGCCTTTTACCTGAGCGGTTTCGTTTGAGATTACCAAACTAGGGTTGAAAGAAATAGGGGAGAACTACCAGTTGTTCAAAACGGCAACACTTCAACCTATCTCTGAATCAGGACTGGAATAGGTGCTCTATTCAGCCTCTTAGTTGGTTATAGGACTATGACATCACGTAAAACACATGTTTCATAAACCCAAAGGATCTGCAATCAGTACAAAGGAAAGGTCAAGGATACGATATTAACTTAAAGTAATGAAAAAGATACAACATTTATTACTTGGATTGTATTAGGCCTTCACAGAATGATTGTGTTTCCAGAGAATCGTATCTTCACAGAATCAGGAGATTAAAGACTCGGTCAGCCTTCCATCGTAACGGGTTGTAGATGAGAGCCTTTAATTTGAACCAATCGAACATTCCATAAATGAAAATTTCACACGGTTGCTCGATTGAAGGGAGAACCCTTCACAGAATTGAACTCTGTGTTGATTCGAAGAGGTGATATCTTATGAGAGAATCGGATTAGGAAAGTCAGGGTGTTGAGGAGAGCAAGGTTAAAGATTTTCAGGGATTCGAGAAGGAAGGGGTCAGTAAGAAGAAGGGGAACAATTTCTGAACCACCGGCATAACATTCAAGGATTCTGAAGATCGTGTTCATTGAAGGAGGGGATTTTCAGAGATGGAATAGAGAACGGCTGAAAACGGTATATTAGGGTTGGAGGTTTCCGAGTTATGAGTTTATATAGGGTGAAGGGTTTGGGTCCTGGCCGGATTTGTGGGTAAACGGACCAATGGAGATTGGGCCTGGCTAATAAAACATGGACTGGGTGATATGGAGGCCTGGCATAGTAATACACAATTAAATTATACTATTAGTTTATTCAATTAAATAATTAATTCATAAAATTAATAAAATCAAATTAACAATTAAACAATTAATTATCAATTTAATAAAGATCTGTAAAAATAAAATTTAAACACAAAATTGCCATATGATTTAAGTTTTCTCTTCATGGTAGTTAGTAGCAGGAGTATTTTAGTAAAAACACATATTGAGGGTATTTTGGTAAATTAATCAAACATCGTGCAATTGGGGCTCATAACTCAACATATCTGACCTAATAACCTTGATATGCTTACCGAATCGAGCCAAAGCATATTGAACAAATGAATGTACTATTTGCCTGACTTCAGACTTATGTTTCAGCAAATATACACAAGTAAACCGGAGCTAAACGAAGTCGATCTTGGTAAAAAGGAAATTAAATTTCAAATTCCGCTGCGTTCCCGCGTAGATTTCCTAACAAGAATAAATAGGAGCAGTCCAAACATCATAAAATATAATCTCCAGGAATGGGAAGAGTGCAAAGTGGATGCAGAAAAAGAGAGTCGATTGCTTTTATTAGTCAAACATTCATCACACGGTGTATAAGCAACAGAAGATAAGTCCAAATATTTATTCTTAATAAATACTAAATAATGAGAAAAGTAGTGTGACCATAACAACGATGCCAAGTCGAGGTGTAGGTCTTATTTGCTAAAAAGGCAAACAAAGGTTTGGAGGACCAGGAGTAGATTCCATCTTTAGCCTGACCCTGGTAGAGGCATTGTCCTATCCTCAAATCTTTCACCAAAAAAGTCAAATAAGACTTCAATAGTGACATAATTATCAGAATTAAATTTTGGATACAGATAACAGGTTTCGGGAAAGCAGAGGAACACATAATACCTTCGATAGATGAAACGAAGAAATGAAAGCATTACCAATGTGACTAACAGAAATTGCATGACCATCACCAATATTAATGTCATCCAAACTTATGTAGGGATCAGGCAAGGAGAGACTGTTGAGATCAGGAGTCATGTGGTGCAAAGCACGACTGTCGAGCAAAATTTGTCTTTTTGGAACGATGGTAAAAGAAAAATAAAATGAGTTCCAGATTCAATGAATGAGATCAGTGCTGAGCATGAGGTTTGGCAGAATGACCTTATTTCTGAATGAATTAAGGCTTGGGTCAACGAATAAAAGTGGAGGAATTTCGATTATGATAATGAACAGGGATGATGGGAAGCTAGGAACAGGGACGATCTGAAGATTGCGGTTAGCGGCGGCAGCCAGACTAGTGGAAGGATCGAGGGTGGGGATTTGGTTATTGCTGAATGTTGGAACGGAGAAGATGAAGCAAGAAAGGCGGCGGGAACATTCAACAATAAGGTGGTAAATCGAAAGGCGGTGGGAATTTTATTAGGAAGAGATCTTCTCTCGCAAGGTCTCCGTTGGCGAGTTGGTAATGGTAATTCTATTCATATAGCGGAATCACCATGGCTGCTTATGTTTCCATCATTTCGATCCCATGTCAACACTTCAGTACTACCAGAACCGCGAGTTAGCTGCCTCATCAACCCTCCAATACGGTTATGGAAGGAAAATCTTGTTCGTTAATTCTTCAATCCATACGAAGCTGAGAAGATTATCTTCATTCCTTTATCTACTCAACCTTCGTGGGACAAGTTAATTTGGCCTTTTTCAAGAAATGGCTTGTATCCGGTGAAAACGGGCTATATCTTAGCCTATGATCTCAAATTTTGCAGCAACACGAGAGAGGAACCTTCTAGTTCCCATGGAAATCGAAGGCTATGGAATGGGCTATGGAAGATGAAAGCTAAGCCACATATTATTCATTTCATGTGGAAGTTGATGCACAATGCTTTGCTTACGGCTGTAGGCCTAATAACAAGAGGAATAGGCGATGGATGGTGCCAAGTGGGTAATAAATCCGAAGAAAGTGATTGGCATTTTTTATTTGAGCGTGTCACCGCTAAAGATTTCTGGAAACGATACCCATTCGGCGATTGTCTAGGCTCTGTACGAGCTTGTTTCCTTTGTGATTTACTGGAAGAGGTTTTAAACTTTCAAGACGAGCTCAAGGTGGCCCAACTAGTAACTCTCCTTTGGAATATATGGAAAACACGTTATTGGATCTTTGAGGGAAATGACATTCATATTAATTCTTGCTTACACAAATCGCATGTTCAAGCTGAAAATTATTATCAGGCTGTGAATCGCCAAGAGACTAACCCGGTCGTTTAAAAGTGGGCGCAAGTTTGGAAACCTCCCTAGGGTGATTTATATAAGTTTAACGTCGATAGGGCCTTTAATGACACAAAGACAGCAATAGGAGGAGTTCTTAGAGACAACAGAGGCAGAATCATCAAGAGTTTTTCGAAAAAATTAGAAGGAAGGTACGACATGGAGATTGGTGAAGCTTTAGCTATATACCACTCTATCGTTTACGCTATTACTTGGGGGTATTTCCGAGTCATATTCGAAGGAGACTCTCTCTCCACTTACCATCGTCTTCTAGCAAATGATGAAGACATTTCGTCAACAGGAATAATAATCGAGGATTGTTGTAGGATGTTACATGCTTTTCTCTATGTTTCGTGTTCTTTTATGATAAAGCATTGGAATATTCATCTTTCATTTTCAAACTAGAGAATACCTTAATTTAGTAGGAACCGTGGAATTAGTACCTCTCCCCCCTCTCCTCTCCTCTCCTCTCCTCTCCATAAGATTTCTTTAGCTATTTCCGTAGATTGCGAAGAATAAATTTTTTAATTTTTTTAGAAGAATAAATATTTCTTTTATCTGAAAAAAAATAAGTATAGGGGAATACGTGGCATGGCAGCAAAGTTAAAGGTAATAACTAGAAAAAGAAAAACTCTTAATATTCTTTCCCTCCCCACTCGCATAAAAGGGCACTCTCGTCGTTGTTGCATTAATTAAGCATCTAGATCTCGTCCTGTGGTGTTTGTGGTCTCGGTCGACATCATCTATTTTTTTCTTTCTTTTAAGTAAGTATGTGGTGTAAGGAGTACGATCAATAACTGAAGGGAAAAAAAAAAACAATTTAATAGAGAAAAAGGTCGGTAACTCCGGCCGGCCGGTGTGAAAAGTGAAGAAACGGAAGAAGGCGGTGATGGCGTGGTTGCAGAAGGTGGTTTTTCCGCTCAGAAGAGTATGGTTATCGGTTTCCGGCCGCGTCAAGCCTCGCAAAAATGGTTAGCTTCCACCCCCTCCTCCTCCACCCTGTATTTCCTTCTTCACCCCTGTAACAGAAATTGTAGACCGCTTTTTATTTTCATCCGAAACTTAGAAAATTCATTTCCAAATAAGGGAAAAAAAATTAATAACGATTTTTTTTTTTTGTCTTTTCTTATTATATGGAGATATTTGATGTATAGAATTCTGGCAAGTGTTTTACTGTTTAACCAAAAATTCGAAGAAGAAAAAAAATAAATTTATATTTTATAGTCTAATAACATGATTAATTGCAGAAAAATAATATGATTGATTCTTTGATTTGGGAAAGATAAAACTAAAACTCTTTATTTAATTAATGATCACTCTCTGTAGGAAGATAGATGAGAACCTTCGATTTCTCTAAGCTTTTATCAGCAACTGCAATCCTTCTCAGATGATGCAAGATGCTCATTTCTAATAGTATATGTTTTCCTTTTCATTTAGATCCTTTAATTTGGTGTTAGTGTCATGTCGGTGTACTCTTTAATTTTTTATTTTTTTTGAACAATAAACTTTCAGTACCTCCACACACAAAAAAAAAAAAAAAAAAAAAAAAAGAGAAAAAATCACTTTTCAGTACGGGAAGAGATCTCCGCCGGTGCACCTTGCACAGTGCATCGAAACGACGCAGTCTCTCGCGACGATGTAAAATTAAAAAAAACACAGTTAAGACGGCGTCGTTTCGGATCGAAACGACACCGTTTCGATGCACAGTCGGGTGGGCTGTGCAAGGTGCACCGGCGGGGATCTCTTCCCTTTCAGTACACCTATCATGACTTCTATTAAAACAGCATATATTAGTTAAAAAAAACTACATCATGCTTACATTCTTAAATTATTAATTATAATTTTATTAATCCATAGTACAAGTCCTTTAATCATTGTTAAAAGATGCTTACTACTCCATCTTACCCAAAATATATGACTTTTTAAATTCTACACAAAGATTAAAAATATCATTAATAAATTACTTTGTTGTACTATTTTAAAACAAATTGTTGTATTGTGTTTTAACAAAATATTTATTCCAAACAAAAAAAACAAAATATTGAATATTTAGTTTTTTTTTTTGCACAATTTTTTATTATTTAGTTGTTGGATGTAAAAGTTAAAACAAACCAATTTAAATTATTATTTTATGAAAGACTTATATATTTTAATTTTTAAGACAAAAATAAAAATTAAAGGACCTTGTATTATGAGATGGAAGGACTACCATTATAGGGTATAAAGGTTTATAGGATTAATACTACATTACTACATATACAAATAGACAAAACTATTTTGTATATTTATATACGTGAGACTTATTTAACGACCCGTCATAATAGAAAGTTGAAACTCTCTACTATAGTATCACTCTATTTTATGTAAAGTTCTTCTATGGTGAGTCCATTTAAGAAGTAACACGCATGGATGATTCTGGATCAGTTTCAATTGAAATTCAAACTGTGTGATCTAAAATCATCTACGTGTGTCTACGATGCAAATGGAATAACTAGAAAATAATTATCCCGATTTTACTATCTTACCACAGACGTTTGGACATTTTTTTTGTTTTTTTTAGGGTGACGTTTGGACATATGCGTTGATATTTATGGGTAGTAATAAATAGGTAGAGAGATCAATCACGTTGTATGTTTGTGGTTTTGACACGTGGTTGATATAGATTAGGTAAGTAAAAGGACCATCACGATATTATGTGGAGTCCCTTAAAAAGAAATATATATATAAAACGGTTAAACCCTAACCTTGAGCGCCGCCTGCCGATCCCATGAGGAATGCGAGAGAGAGGTTAATCGGAGCGCTGAAGCCTTAGAGTCGAATTTGTTTTAGTTCCTGTCATTGAAGTTTTAGCCATCGGAAATCAGCCCCTTTACGGGGAATCGAGCATCGACCTCCAGAACAGGGTCAGATTTGTCATTCTAATACCCCACTCCTCACCACTAAGTCATATCCAGGGGATAAAGAAATATATATATATATATATATTACGTGGAGAGGCTTAGAAGTCATCAAGAATTTTGATCCCTCCAAAACATATAAGTAATCTCTTTTTTAAGTAATTTTTAATCAAAACCGACAAACGGTGTTCAAGTAAAAAATTTAAAGGGGAAACTAAATGCATAATACAAATTTTAGTGTATTTTTTCAGATCAAAGAGGGACGATTCTTGCTCCCTTTGTTATATCTTGATTCCGCCATTGCTTGTGGATTTGAGACCCGTGCCTGGGGCAAGGCCTAAGAGGTCATAATAGCCTATGCCCTCCTATGAAAGCACTAATTTTAAGGCCACAGTAAAAAAATCATCTAGTAACATTTTTAACATTTAGGCTGGTTGTATTGACACTCCGTAAATACTGTTAGATGCTTTTTCCCGAAAGTTCACTATTACTTTCTTACCAGTGAAAGCAATTTTGAAGCATGATTACACCCCGAAATGGAGAATGAGCTAGTTTAGGCAGGTATGTTGAAGAACACTATAGAAAGGTTAAAAAAGAAGAGGGGATTAGTGTTTGTTACCATCTTAAAATTAAATGTTGGGAATTGGCCTAACATTAATTCTTGTGCGGTGACAATACAAACCACTGCCCACTTTTTTTTACCGCAAGCAAGTACGTAAATAATTCCAGCACTGATGGCTACATCCACTCTATATCCTCATACATGTTATCACAATTAGACTTTGATTACGATGCATGATGGTGACTTAATTTGTTTAAAAACTCACACCATTAAGTAATGGTGGTGGAATTAGTGATAAAACCAACAAAAGTTAGGTCTGCTTAATTTCCTTAATTTTTTATTCTGTCTTAATCATAGTACATCATCATTAGATATTAATATCAATCTGTACACCTTTGCAATGCAATAACACAACAAGAGGTAGACAAAAGAAAAGGGGGGGTGGTGATGAAATGACCTTCACCACTATGTCAAGTTATATCCTTATATGAATATAACAAAAAAATAAATATCATTCACAACACCGTAAAAACGAACCGTACAGGGTCCTGGATCCCGTGCATCACCCTGTCTCTCACCGTGTCTAGGAGTAAGTTTTATTAAATATACGATGGGAAGGTCCTTGTGTGTGGTGAGTGTTTTTAGAGTGAAGTGACCGGTGAGTTGATCAGAACCACATAGTTTACCTCCAGCGTGTAAACTGTGTGGCTCTGATCAACCTACTGGTCACTTCGGTGCATGTGGATGTACTAGGCAAGAACCTCCTGTACTTTTGCACTCTTGCATACAGATGCTGAGAAATAAATATTGACCTTGTTGTTTATTATTATTATTATTGTTGTTGTTGTTATCTGTAAACAGGGGCAGGGCTATTGAAACTGAGTAATGATATCCAAACCTGTGGCTATGAGGATGTACAGGTAATGTGGGAGATGCTCAGAAAAACAGAAGCAGAGATTATGTCTCACCATATAAAGCACAAGAACCGCCCGTTTTGGAGAGTGTTTATCTTGTCCAACAATGGTACCTCCACGTCATCCTTTCCTTCTTCCAGTTCTGCACTGTGATCACTGATCATAATCAATACACATGGAATGGATCAAGTCGAGACTCGTGGAGAGTTTTACAAAGAAGAAGAAATGAAAGCTTGTTTCACTTTTTTTTTTTTTTTTTTTGCTCGTGTTTTTGTTTTCGTGAGGAAACCATCTTTTATAAGCCTGCAGCTGTTTCATGGGATGTTGTCCGTTATCAACCTATATGTTGTCAAACATACATACAACATAAGGAGTTGTGTTCCAGGGACAGAAGTCAGTTGTAAATACTGTGTGGGGTCTTCTGCCATGGCATGGATCCAAAAACATCTTATGATGAATGAAAAAGGAGCTGCAATGAGCTTGTTTTTTTCCCCTTCATTTCATGTATTTTCTTGAAACTTTAGTTTGATCAAAACAAACAGGTTGCAATGGACATGTTATATAACTATTTTTACTCTCTTTCATATGCTAAGGTCCATCCATTTGAACACCCTTGTCCATTCTCTTACTCATATGAAAGCACCGGAACCCGAAATGGACATTTTTATAAGCTCTAGTCTAAGGACACAGTGACAGAAGCAATGTAAGGAGAAGACATAAAAGTAAGATAGGCACGTCACAAAAGAACGGAAAAGAGAACAAAATTGAGCGTCGAAAGTATAACATATTCGAAGAAAAGTGAAAATGTGTAAATTAAGAACTAATCAATAATTGATTCGAAGATACATACAAATTGCATGAAACCATTTCCACCATCCTACGAAAGCGCCTAAATAAACTACGCATTATTCCTACAAAACTGTTCTAGCATTTCCTGGGTAAATTACAGGAGAAAAAGAAGAAAAATAACAAAGTGAGCTTTCTGCTAATCATAACAACAGGGCTATACCCAATATGGGTACGTGGTTCTTTAAACCCTTAAGTGTCTACCTTATAAATGGGGTGTTTTTGACAGATGGAAAAAGGCTTATGCGCCATCAAGAATCGAGACAGTGATCTTCTGCAATTTGGTTCAGAAGGCATTGAAACAGACGAACAGCAAAAGCCTTTTGATTCCGTAAGGACCCCGATTGAGAGATTTTAAATTTTATTCCCACGTGTTATTCTTCATAAGACCGTGAACATATTTTCTCCAGCAGCAATGGCCAGTCTTCACCAAGTTGCTGGGGTTGAGCTCCATGGCTACCGAAAGTTTTGCAAAGAAACGATAGATTGTGATCTATGTTCTGGAGTCACTTCCAACGGTTTGCTACTATTTTGGATCTGATAAAGATGACTGGGCCTGACACCATTAACAAGCTTCGGATGAGTTAGATTCTTCTTGTAATTTATTAGCTCGTGTCCTGATCTGGCAGAGACGAGTTCAACACAAGAGCTAATCAAGCGTTTCAGGTATGCATCTAAACCGTTATTCAGTATATTGGCACAATCTACTGACACACCACCTTCAAGCCCTTGTGAGGCAGCTATTTGTTCCATGCATTCTACTAGTGTTGCGTTGTCTAATAACATGCCCGAGTTGGAAGCACTAACACACTTGCTACTACTTGGCATAGTAATTGCTTTGTGTGCCGTGCCAACACTAGCCGAGCAAAATGGAAGGCCGAGAGGTGCTTGTAGCTGACTCCCAGCATGCAGATCTTTCCCGTATTGTTTAAGTGACACGTCAAATTGATCCCTTTCGTCTTCTGCCTGTGGTATAAGTCTTTGGTGATGATGCACCAATTCTTGAACATTATCCGGAATGGAAACACCGTTTTCAAGAATAGGGTTCAAATCGCTAGTCTCTTTCTCACCCAAATGTGGAGGTGGCAAACTTGTCTTCCCATTTGGCCCAAGTACTCTGCGACGATCACGGTTCTCCGTTCACGAAACCCTGTTAAGGCCTTTCGTGAGGATAAAGGCAACATGTCTCCATTTGACAAACCTTGTGAATTATGGGTCCCATTTGGTAGGTATAATTCAGTGGATATCTCTTTGTTCCCAAATGAAGTAGAAGCCTTCAAACCATCATCATTGACATGTTTTGGAGGTGGATGTTTTGCACTACAAGCGTTTCTCAAGATCGACTGGATAAACTCATTATGCAGTGGAATGTTTTCTCTGCCTAAAATCCTACAACAAACCTTGTTGAACTCAACTTTGCTTATCTTCAAGTTCAAGAATCTGTTTAAATAATTAAAATACTGCTTGGACAAAACTGGGCCAAGTTTTCTCAATAACAGAGCTTTCAATTCAGCAAGATCAATTCGGGAATGTTGCTGTGGCGGGTGCATTTCCATCACAACATAAAATCCATAAACAACAAAGCTGTAATCTTTGTATTTTACAACTTCTAAGTCCTTAAGTCCACAGCTATGTTAGGGTTTTGCTCCATTTCCAAAAACTCATCCCCAAGACAATATTCAATCCTTCTATAAGCAAACTAAACAGCACCAAATCAAAACCCATTTCCGAAATTTGAAAATTGACGATTGGATTTGTAACTAACTCTCCCTCCAAAATCCCCTCTCCAACAATTTTTCAAATTTCAATCTGCCAACTGATGAATTGCCCAATTCTCAACTTAATCAAGTAAAAGATACTTCAACCTAACACCAAGGTATGCAAATAATCCCCAAATTCTGTCAACTCAAAAACCAATCAATTGCACCAAAACACCAGTGAAACATAAAATGCCAACTATTATACGAAGACTCGAGCTTGAAGTTTCTCAATTCAAGTTCAAATCTAGTCCGCAATAATGTATCAAAGAAAGCAGATTCAAGCTTACAAACTGAGCCAAATCAGTCTATATCAAGTTAAATGAATGCGTGGGCTCACCTTGTTCAAGCTTAGAACACTGATTTGAATTTCGGAGGCCAGAAGACTATGCCAAAATCGAATGGATATTTAAGTATTACTTCCTTCTTGTAGCCCAGACTCTGCTTCTTCCATTGCTGCCTTCTTTAGATTTTTCTCCCCTTTCTTTTCCACTTCACCCTCTGGAAATTGCTTCCGAATTCAATTGCAGCCGATTTATTTCTGTAATTTCACTTCTTCTATGAACGAAATTGAATCAAAATGTTGAGGACCGTCCTTCTCTCTCCCTGATCGCTCTTGGCTTCGACAAACTCTTCTCTTTCTCTCTCCCTTTTTTATTTTCTGTCAAAATGTATTTTTTCCGATTTTCGTATTTATATTTTGTGCTTTTAATTAACAGAAATTCCTCTTCCTGGACGCGCCTGTTGGCTTCTTGAGGAGTACGTAACATTAAAATTGGCTATCTTCTGCTACGTGTAGTGAATTTGTTGGACGTGTTTCCTTGCTGGTTAAAGTGCGCAGTGGTTTTGAACTGTTTTATGGATATATACTACTAATTTTTGTTTCTGTTTTCTTTTTAGCTGACAAACTATAAACAGGAAAAAAAAGAACCTTTAATGACCTTAAGGAGGAAAAAAAAAGTATTTATACTTGATAATCTGGAAATTATCACAAACGGGTTTGGAAGTGTTTTCTGATGCATATCTCAAATTTAAAGTGTTTGATTTGCGAGGTGATGCACGGCGGCGCTCAAGAAATATTTGAAGTCGGATTGAAAGTGAGAGAATGCGAGCTCACTGTCGATAAAAAAAAAAAAATTGACAGAATGTTTCTGCTTTGTATATTTATAAGATGTCCAGATTGAGTTACATGTGCCGCTATTTATAGGCGCGGGTTGCTAATGACGGTATTAAGATACAATTAGACGTAACAAAGTATGACAAAACATAATTATGTTAGATTTAGCCTTATGTGATTCAATCACATTACCTTAGGATCGATTATGCTAAACTATTGAGAATCAAGACAAAATTAAGCTATAAACATACCTGAATCCATAGCAGCGGAAATCTCCTTTTGGTGTTGTAGGATTGATCTTCTAGATCTACACACCTTCTATTAATTTTCAAATGAACCCTTTAGAATTCCCTGTAGTTCTCTTTCTGATAATAGGGGACAAAGGAGAATAGATAGATGTGTGACCTAGGGACCATAACCATCCTTATATAGTGAAATATATTTTTAGGTATTCTCATTTCTACCCATCAACGAAATAGAAATTACCTTTAGTCTCTCTGCATATAAAAGCGCACACTAATGATACATTATATAATTTCAACAATTGTAAACCGAATTAGATCACTTTTATATCGGGCTAATATTTATCGATAGTCCGTAATAAATAATTATTTCATATATATCAGCGCGTTGGATTAATGATCCAACAAGGTTTCACATATAAATAATTATTTGGCATATAAAGTTCAACATTGTCATTTATATACTAATGTTGAATACCAACACTTCCTTAAACTTAAATTTTATTGTGCCCTTCCTTTATTGGTGACCATATTCAGCACTTTCTGGTTGCCCAAATTTCAATCATTTCACTTCTTGCATTTAGTGGAAAAACTGATTCCTTCAACTCCCACCATTCCTTATCAATCAATTATAACTGACATTTAATTTGCCATATTGTGCATGAAGAGAAAGAATGATAAATTACACCAGAAGGCCATCACAGATATCCAAATCAAAGACCTGAAGTTAGGGAATCAGATGAGCCATTTTCAAAATGTGTCCTTTATGTTGCATTAACCCAAGTACCTTATAGAGACTAGCTTGGACATGACAAATCACGTCTCGCCTTTCTCTTCATGGGCATTGTGCAACATTATTTAATACAAAATTGCTTAATAGTCGCCATGGTCTTTATGCCATTTCTAAGAGTATAAGAATTGACTTCTATATGATCACCTGGACTCTCGGCTGTTTGATCACTCTCACTTCTCAAAGTACAAATATGTTTAACTTTACTATCCTAAATGAGAGGTTTAAGAGGATCATACCTAAATGTCAAGTCTAGATCCATAATACCAAAAACAATAACAAACTTGTTCTTTCTAACTCTTGAAATGATAGGCAATTAGTGGAGGAATATAATGCTTAAATAGCGGATATACTTCAAAGCGAAATTTAAAAGCGAATCACGATAACAATTTAATTGACCTAAAGCTCACATATGTAAGATCTGAAGAATATCCAAAGTCAAACAAATTTATGATATATTTTCCCATCGCAAGATACCGGCACGACATTAATATCTCATCTTTGGACTATAATACTAACTCGTAATTGACATCTTGCCGTAGTGATCAAACACTGACAATAAATCCTGTCAAATAATAGACCAATCTTTGGATCGTATCTACTACCCACATGGAAACCGAATAATTGTCACGTATTTATTACCACATGTGTGTATGCAATTTTCTGCCAAATAATATCCTTCCTTTGGGCCGAATATTATCGCATGAATTTATAAAAACACAAACCATTTTACATCTCACCGTGAATCAAATTCCACGTAGAGGTCACTTTGGCGACATATCGCACTACAAATCCACTCAGAGACATAGTAAATGCAAATACCGCAATATATCAATGTTTGATTTTATCATATTGACCCTTAAAAAAAAGTCTATCAAAATTAGGCTAGTTATTTCTTCTAACTTTACCATATCATATTATATGGACCAATTATCAAATAAAAGGTCCAACTGAATTCAAGCTCACTATCCCGGCGTTAACCAAATTCACTTCATATGAACTACACTAGTGTAGCAAGGTATGTCGTGCAAGGCACGACATGCCCTGTATAGTTGGATACCGAGAAAGATGGTGTGTTTGATTATATTCCTAACAAAAGTGTAGATGTATGATATGTAAATACAATGTTTTGCTATTTCTGAAAGACACTTTCGGGAGGTACATGGACAATGGTTTGGTATGTCAGTAGACCACTAAAGAAATAGATGAACAATGGAATAAAACATATGAATAAACTTAAGCAGTAGTAGCGCAATAGTAATCATAAATACATAATAAAACCATACCATAAATACATAATAAAACCATGAGTGCCAAGGATGGGTTACAATAGAAACAAACTATTACATCCAAAATGATAAAGTTTCGAAAAAAGCGAGAGAAAGTACAACTATTTTACAATGAACAAAAAACATGGTTACATATTAGCTAAAACCATTAATCGTCAATAGAATAACGACTAATGGCTATAATATGTAAATGCTTTGATTACTTAGAACTACGGGAACTTAATATATACCATAGGGGATGCTTGGCATGGCACAAAAGCACAACACAAATGTTTTTCTCTTCTGAATAATTTGAACAAAAAGGGTAGCAAAACAAAAAGGGCGACGTGGGTTGATGGCTGAATAATTTGAACACATTAACTTTATTATTGAGGACATCTATCACTCCCAAGTAGCAACTTATTTTAGTGCGACAAAACAAAAAAAGCGGCGTGGGTTGATGGTGAATAATTTGAAAACACTTCTTATTTGAACACACTTCTTATTATTGAGGGGCATTTGTCACTCCCAGGTAGCAATTTATTTTGGTCTTTGCCAAAACAAAAGAGCGACGTGGGTTGATGGTGAATAATTTGAACACACTTCTTATTAGTAGTAGGATATTGTTTTTATTTAATAATAATTTTAATTCCTTATTACGGACACGTGGCGAGGCCAATTTTCGACCCAAAAGACCAGCGTGGCCTATCCTCCTTAACTTCCCCTTTCCTTTTTATATTTAGGTTTTAGGTTGATGATATACTACATCCATGACATAAAAGTGTCTATTTTAAAAGCAACATGTAATATTTTTTTTTTCAAATATACTCTAAACATAATATTTATTGTTGTCACGTAAATTTCATATTCCAATACAAACATTAGTAATACTACGTGGTCCGATTAATTGAAAGACCGAACCGAACTAAAAAATATATGATATGGTAGGTTTTGATTTCATATTTTTGTTGTGAAAATAGTTAAAACCAAGGTTAAAGGAACCGTGAACACTCCGTAACAAAGACATACCGAACTAAACCGTGTATGATATGGTTGTTTTTTATTTCATATTTTTGTTTTGAAAATAATTAAAACCGAGGTAAACCGAACCGTGAACACACCTAAACAAATACAATATAGGAGAAGCCAAGGTAAATAAAAAAATTATCCATTACATAAAAAGTGGCAACATATGAAAAGATTTGTCCGTAAAAAGTGTCTATTCAAAAAAAAACACGTAATTTAATGTTATTTTACAAATATACTCCGATCATAACATTTATTGTTGTATTTTAATTTCACATTCCAATACAAGCATTAGTAATACTACATGGTCCGATTAATTCGAAAACAAAACCGAACTAAACATTGTATGATATGGTTGATTTTGATTTCATATTTTTGCTGTGAAAATAGTTAAGACCGAAATAAACCGAACCGTGAACACCCCGTAACAACGACAAACCGAACTAAACCGTGTATGATATGTTTGGTTTTGATTTCATATTTTTGTTTTGAAAATAGTTAAGACCAAGTAATGAGAACCGTAAACACACTAAACAAATACAATATAGGAGAACCGTGAACACACCTGAACAAATACAATATAAGAGAAGCAAAATTAAAAAATAAAAAAATAAAAAACAACAACACAAAGATGGGCACGTGGCAAGTAGGGCCATTGTTCAAACTTTGCACACCAAAAGGGGGGAGGGGCGTGGCTCATTGAGAGAGCTTCTTGCTCTTTCATTTTATAGATAGGTAGATATAACGAAACGAGAAAATGAACCGTAAACATGAAGGATGTAGGATCTTAGATCTAAGCGGGTTAGATCTACTTGCTTGCGTGGATGGATCACGACTTATACATCACAATACATAGTTAAAGGACTTAAACTACTACAAGGGGTTAAGATCATGTTGCCAATATCGGGAAGAGCGCCTTGATCTTCCGATGTGTTCTCAAAGCGGTTGGTGGACACCACTTCTTGATCTACGAACCTCCTTGATATGCAACACCAAGAAAAACTTAGAGTTTTTCTTCCTACTAAAAACCTAGACAAGAAAAACAATTTTTCTCTCTTTTACAAGTGTGGTGGTGAATTATGCCAAATCCTAAGGCTTGCAGGAGAACTCTCTTTATATAGGAGAGTAATCATTGTCCTCAAGGATTTAATAATTTAAGAGATAATTATTCATTAATCCTTTATTCCAAATAAAAGATAAATAAAATGATTATCCCAAACAAATTAGGATAAATCATATTGTTATCTAATATTCCATGAATTATCATTTAACAAATAAAAGATAAATCACATGTCAAATAATTATCCAAGAAAACTAATTTCTCTACAATTAAATAACATCACATTGGCGCCACCTTGTAGGGTTACTAAGCCCGCATAAAATGTCTTTTATGTGTATTATATTATTTAGCCCAACAAAATAATATCCATGCATATCAATTAATTAGCCCGACCAATTAATTATCACTTTGAGGCCCAAATAACAAGATTATTAGTCGAATTATAGAAGCCACATCGGGGACCATTGACTATAACTTGAGGTAGCTCAATAATTAATTATTCATCAAGCGAGAATAAGTACATTAATTATTAATTCCGGGATTACGCATACCATAAACCCGGCTGAACTCTACCGATTATAGATGTATACTTATACTCAACCCATAGAGTGAATAGCGTCCATTGATATAATCACTACATCACGGATTAACCTCAGCCATTTGTCCATTACAGGTGGGAAGTCTCCAGTGAACCCGACTCGAGAATATCTTATCCTTATTTACCATTAACCCACGATGATCAATTAGTATGCATATCGAATAGTAGCTAATTAGTCAAATGCAAACTCCGGGATCGATCACTTTCCTAGGGCTAACAAATAAGGGGCTGTCTCTACTTCCCATGAGGAAGGAATGGATTCCATGTGCCGTGAAAATCGAGAACTACTCACTCATCGAGGAGATAGTGCCAATGAAGTGACTTGGAACACATATTTAAGTGAACCGTAACTAAACATCAAACACTACCCGAGACAAGTGATTGCGGTACGATCGGGTTATAAATTTATTTTACTTGACCACCAAATACTAGCAATAGCACTAGGTACATCATAGCATAGCAATGGTGAATCAAGGTCGATCCTCGAGAGAATCAAAATGTGGACCCTAGGTTTAAATAATTAACTCACCTAATTCGTTTATTGAACAACGATCTAAGACCAACATAAAAGACAAAATAAAATAAACAAACTCAAACCTAAAAAAGACACACACGTAATTAACCTTCCAATTATCAGCGTTATCGTTGGACCAAGACAACTTATATAAGATAACCTAACTCACTCACTGTCAATGCATTTGTATTCATATTTAATTGGCTACAGGAGTCATCCCTTAACTTGACTTAGCACCGGTTAGGTTTACTAGATCAACGTGGTATTGTTACGTGACTTCACCTTTTGGGTTTCCATCTCATATAACTCACACGCTCATTACTCACAAAGATGCCGATATTAACCGTACACCTCGCAGGCAACATTCCTATGGTTAGGCGTACTTCTAAGCGATCGCTCAAGCCCTCATCCTATTAACAATTACTTGGTAAGTCTCTTGTTAATCTACGGTTTCACGTATGACTAGGTGTCGACAATTCCTAATACAAAACTAATCTAGATCTTCTTTGAAAGTCCCGAAAGATCGTTCGTGAGCCGAACTAGGCGTCTTATATTGGTATTTCCTAATAACAACGATGAAAAAGCGGCGGCGGCGTGGCCTTAGCCATACCAAGCGAGAAAGTAAATTCTACTAGGTCAAACCCACCATAAAGGCGTGGCGGACTTAGCCCGACAAAATTAGGGCTCGATCGACCCGAGCATAAAGGCTCGATCGACCCGAGCGACTACTGCTTTCGGTCACCGGACGAACTCAACCCTAATTACATCCTAGAAATAACCTCTCGGCGTTTCCTTATACGAGCAGTTAAGCGACAATTAGTACATCACTTATATAAACTATCATAGATACCACGATAATTAAATCACATAGAGTCTGAATAAATCTAGATTATGGCGTAGGTCATGGGATCCTCATTGACAAGGTGTCACCACCACCTAACATCATAGCCGAGAATCACATCATCTAGCTATGTTTAATTAATTCAAGCGATAAGAACATAATTGGAAGAATTAATTACTTGAAAATAAAACATGAAGATTAAGGGCTTACATTGTTGCATTACTACAACTATTTGAAAAACTCTCAAATTGTTGTGCTCTTTTTGAATGATTAAATCAATGTATGAATGAATACATAATACTAATGACAATGTGTTTATATAGAGCTCAAAACCGACTTAGAAACCGACTAAGGATCGGATTCACTAAACCCTAACCGACTTAAGTAATATCTTTGGACTTTCTTTGGGCTTTAAGTCCATTCGGTCGACCGAATAATTGGGCTCGATCGACCGAGCCTTCAACTATACAGGCTCTGTCTTCTATCTTTATTTGGGCTCTGCATTGTCTGGATCTTTAATTCCTTCTCCGTAGTCCGTCCATAATGCTCCTTTGTATTTATCATACAAAAACATAGTTTGTAATACCAAATAATGCAATAAATCATCGAAATGCGGAATAACGAATCGTAACTCGGGGTATATATAAATTAGGCATATTCGACTTATTATCCCTACATTAAAGCTCTTTAAACTAGAATCGGGGATAAAGATCATAGAATAGGGTACAATTTGACCGTCATCAACTACCCCACTTAGCCTTTGATCGTCGATCAAAGTATCAATAAGTTATTCCCCATATAATCATTTTCCAATGGTCAAATTATACTAACACAAGAAACTCGAATCAACTCATATTGTTTATGCTCATAAGATATCCATTATTCATTACTTACTATGAATCAAGTGATGTGTGCATGTGCATTAGTTTTATATAAATGTAGCAAGATTAGAGTTTATGCTAACCGAAATCTCAACCGACCAACATCGGCATTCCCACTTCTTAAGCCTCGCAATGTTTAAAGCACTAGAACAATAAGCAGAGCGTATCTATAGGGTTTTGGACTTGGAGACCGAGTACTACTCAAAGCCTCTTAAAGAGTTGAATATTCTTTTCATATCTTCATATTTTCAAATACTATCAATCTCAAGGAAGTAAACTTTTTAGAGTATCCCCTATCTTAGATCATGCATAGCATTGAATATTACCACAAGCGGGGCTACTTTGGTAATGTTACTACAAGCCAGTGTTTAACATTTTGCTAAAACAGTGCGTCTCAAGCTTATTACTCCGCTTTTGTTGGCAAGAATATCGAGAATACATCGTGAGATAGATATTGACACTAAGTTTACATAACCAATCATCTACGTAATGTACACATAAAATTCTACATTTTATTATAAAGCGCAATATTCATCGATTCATTTATTGAGTAATTGAATAATAAATAACTACTACATAACATATAACATGAATATCATTAAGTTTACTAGAAATATATCTTAAAAGTATAAAGTGATCACGTACTCATGAATCATGGTTCCTTCCTTATTAAATACAATATTCGGGAACTTCACAAAAGTAAATGTGATTCTATGTTTAAAAGTTTAAATTTTACTCATTTATTATATTATTTGATATATATATATATAGAGATCCTTATTCGAGCAAGCTAAGTGAGCTAAGTGAGCTCGTACCCCACTTAAACCATGCATTGTCCTCAATGTATAACAATAAAAGCAAAAATAGGAACTTAGCTCTGGATAAGCGCGGGGAGCGGAACAAGTCGTGGTGAACTCGGAGAATTTTAATGAGACAAATCTGATTTACCAATTTGCAATAAAATGCAACCTCTGCAACATACATCTTTAACAAAAACTTATTACTGAGGTTAGTCAGGAAAAATATAATCATATCAAATAATTTGTAAAAGGTATAATAATTGCCTTAAACATATTTAAGCCCATACTTAATAATTATAGTGAAAATAATGCACAAATATCCAACACATTAAATAAGATAAATTTTATTCATTAGGAAATTCAAAGCGAACTCCATACAACACGACTTAATTTATTGAAACACGAAATCAAAAATAAAAAACACATTGATAAAAGAAAATTAATAAGATAAACAAACACGGATGCCTAGTCGAAGGTATATCGTTTGGATCAACGAAGGCTAATGGAAGAACATTGGGATTAAGCCAGGAAAATTTTGGAATTGCGCATCGTCATCACTGGACCGTGATCATCGGGTTGCACAAGAGGTGGTGCAGCGAGAATCCAAAGATAGGATAGGCATGGGCCTAACATTGGAGTCTTGCACTGCTGCTGGGGGCACTCGGCCGCCTCACATAATGAAGTGATCAGCGAACCATAAGGCGACATATGTCAGGCTTGCGGGCATCGGCGATCATCTCGAGCATCGGTGCCCCGATATTAGCAGGCCATCCTCTGCTCAACCAATACATCGGTAGCGTAGCATGTGCATAATAAGCGTAGACACATGCTTGGCGGAATAATGTTAGAACGGATAAGCCTATGTAAACACTTATCTTCCCACCGCTAAAATATGGCTCCTCAAAAGTGCGAGCAACTTCCCCTATTGTCCATGCTATCCGAGATGGGCACCAACCTCCTCAACCAGGCATCGGACTCATCAAGCGTGGCGGTGTACTCGGCTCCTCCTAAAAGTATCAAGACCATAATAATTATTAAGCGTCCCGGAGTAATAACAATGGATTTGCCACGAACCTGGACTAAATTAGGTGTGTGGGTGCGCGTAAATAAGAATAAAACTCTCTTACCCGATCGACATTAACTTGGCGGTGGCGCAACAACCTCTTGCCGCGATAATACTCCACTAGATCGAGCGACTCTTGACCACGGTTGGTCAAATCTAATCCTCGAGCCCGGTGTACGGCGAATTGTTGAAAAATTCCGATAAACCGAAAATACTTCTTGGCTGGCGAATTGCGGTACCCGTTGATCAATGGTATGGCATCGTCGGCGCTTCTGGCTGTGTGGAGGATCGGCGTCTTGGTGGCATAATTGCGAAGCTGGAGCGAGCAGCGGCCGTGATAGATGATCTGGCGATATGAAGCTCTCGGTCGACCCGAGAGAATGGCCTCGGTTGACGGCGGAAGGGTTCGATCGACCCGAGCGATGTAAGCTCTGCTCTTGAGGTTGAGTCTTCCTGTGATGACTGGGTCGGATAATTCTTGAGAGATATGAGCAGGTACAACTTGTGATATTGGAGGGGATCATTTAGATTACTATCCCTAATCTTGGGTGGATGGAAGTTAAGAGAAAGATTGGAAATGGGAATTAATGGAGAGAAGAGGAAGAAGAAAATTGGGGATTTGGAGAAGATGAAGATTTTGTGGTGTGGAAATGATGAAGAGAAAAAGGAGGTTTAAATAGAAAGATGTGGAAAGTGAAAGGATTGAAATGGTGGATGGTGATTGGTGGAGATAGAAAGGCAAGGATTGAGGAGTGGAATGGTTTTGTTGGAGGAATAAATTAATGGGGAAAATGAAAAGGTGTATTGGGAAATGAAAAATGGGGATGTGTAAAAATAAATGATAGTTGACCTCCTCAATTTGATACACACGAAATTTTCAAGCTAGAACACATAAGTCTATCAAAATTATTATGTCACAATTTGAAAAATCCTCACCTCAAAAATCGAATAATCAACCATAATCCATTAACATATAAATCTTCACTTTTTCCAAATAATACAAATTTGAAACTAAGCATCTTTTCACCAAATTCTCATCATCAATACATTTTATAATGATTTCTCTTCTACTCTACTTCACGTTAAAATGATTGAGTAAAAAAACTTTTGCACATCCGTAACCTAATGGTCATTGGAACACGGCAAAAATAAAAGGCTCTCGTCATTCTACGTTACTTTTATTCATAATAAAGATGAAATAAAATAAAATACATGAAACGAAAAAAATTCTAAATTTTTTGAGTCATAGCTCGACTTCCAAAATCATCACTCTAAACACTGCGCCGCTTGACTTGCCAGGCTTTCACCCGGCCGACTTTCACGAAAAAGTTTTACCGTCCTTTTCTACGAGTGCCCTTCCTTTGGATTTTAGTCAATGAAAAGACTGACCGAATCGACCATCCAGACAAGCGCCGACTTTTGGATTTATCTCGATTTCGATGAGCTTTTATTACGAACTCTCTAGTTCGTTTCTTCGCTCTGGTCCTCCTATCCTTAGGTAGGTCTCGACTTCAATATTGGTCGGAGTGCAGTGCGAAATTTGGGCGACCTATTCCGACTTAGAATAGTAAGGACTTCCTTCTCATCTTTATCATCGACATTATCATCGACATCCTTTCACAGACCTTGAGTGGCATCAAGCTTCTCGAACCAACTACCACAACACATTCACACTTGCAGTGCAGGGAAATTTGGATTTGTTATCCCATAACACTCAGAACCCTTGGCGTCAAACAATACTATCTCATGTATGCGGTCATCCGTATGAAGGCTCTAGCGGTGTTGATAAATGACCTACCCAAAATGATTGGGCATTCAGGATGTTCCTCGATTTCCTTACCACCATTATGTCTATCTTAAACCGTAATTGCCCCACACCAATAATCATGTTGTTCAGTCTCCCAGTCATGATTGTCCTAGTTCCATCCGCTAATCTAACTTGGAGCGGGGTGTTAGTGGGTGTTAAAATGAAATTCCTATCACAAAGGCTTTTAGGAAAGATATTAAGGCTCGAACCGGAATCAATCAAGGCTAAACCTAAGTGGGTTTGTTCTAAGGTTACTCCAACCATAAAAGCTCCTGGGTCTGCTAACTTTTGCATCAGTCGAGACTCGTCTTTAATCAATATTTCATCTCTAGAACAGGTGACAATAGGGCTCTCCACAGCTGCGCTACCCTCTGACTCAGATTCTATCTCGGACATGTAATCATCATAATGTAAAGCTGAATCGGAATCCGAAGAAATTTCCTCTGGATTCAAAATAGACATACCTCTCTCTGCTTAATAGGCTTCTTTAGCCTCCTCGATTTCCTTGCCTCTCGGATTTTCGCTTTCATCTTTTCTATCCTTTCCATGAGCTTTGGTGTTAACGGCTTTTTAGGTGTAGTTTTGGTCCGTAAAACCTTAACTTCTTCTTTGGCTTCAAGAAAATTGGTTGATGACATTTTCTTTGATCTTGAAGCGGAGTTAAGTGAGTGATTTACTTGAATTATACGCAATATTTGAAAAACAATAAACAATTAGTAAATTGACAAGCGGTATGATTGCTCATCTTTGTTGTCAAACTTACAAACTACAAGCAGGAAACAAAACAACTTTGGGAAACAACAACGTATATAAAATTAAAATTTGGAAGAGGCTCGGTCGGCCGAGTGAATACGTTCGGTCGACCCGAGCGAATATCTTCCCCATTCTTGCTTTAATCCTTTAACGACATACAAATCACAGATAATTCGTCATAAGAAAAATAAATAATGCAACTAAAAACAATAAAGAAAAAACGAAGTAGATAAAAATAATTATTTAAACAATCATTGGGCCATTGATTCCCGGCAGCGGCGCCAAAAACTTGATTGCGATCGATCGGGTTATAAATTTATTTTACTTGACCACCAAATACTAGCAATAGCACTAGGTACATCATAGCATAGCGATGGTGAATCAAGGTCGATCCTCAGGAGAATCAAAATGTGGACCCTAGGTTTAAATAATTAACTCACCTAATTCGTTTATTGAACAACGATCTAAGACCAACATAAAAGACAAAATAAAATAAACAAACTCAAACCTAAAAGACACACACGTAATTAACCTTCCAATTATCAGCGTTATCGTTGGACCAAGACAACTTATATAAGATAACCTAACTCACTCACATCAATGCGGCTGTATTCATATTTAATTGGCTACGGGAGTCATCCCTTAACTTGACTTAGCACCGGTTAGGTTACTAGATCAACGTGGTATTGTTACGTGACTTCACCTTTTGGGTTTCCATCTCATATAACTCTGCACGCTCATTACTCTAAGGATGTCGATATTAACCGTACACCTCGCTTAGGCAACATTCCTATGGTTGGCGTGCTTTCTAAGCGATCGCTCGAAGCCTCGTCCTATTAACAATTACTTGGTAAGTCTCTTGTTAATCTACGATTTACGTATGACTAGGTGTCGACAATTCCCTAATACAAAACTAATCTAGATCTTGTTGAAAGTCCCGAAAGATCGTTCGTGAGCCGAACTAGGCGTCTTATATTGGTATTTCCTAATAACACGCGATGAAAAAGCGGCGAGCGGCGTGGCCGTAGCCATACCCTCTTGAAAGTAAATTCAACTAGGTCAAACCCACCATAAAGGCGTGGCGGACTTAGCCGACAAAATTAGGGCTCGGTCGACCGAGCATAAGGGCTCGATCGACCCGAGCGACTCTGCTTTCGGTCACCGGACGAACTCAACCCTAATTACATCCTAGAAATAACCTCTCGGCGTTTCCTTATCTGAGCAGTTAAGCGACAATTAGTACATCACTTATATAAACTATCATAGATATACGATAATTAAATCACATAGAGTCATGAATAAATCTAGATTATGGCGTAGGTCATGGGATCCTCATTGACAAGGTGTCACCACCACCTAACATCATAGCGAGAATCACATCATCTAGCTATGTTTAATTAATTCAAGCGATAAGAACATAATTGGAAGAATTAATTACTTGAAAATAAAACATGAAGATTAAGGGCTTACATTGTTGCGCTGCCACTAACTTCTTTGAAAAACTCTCAAATTGTTGTGCTCTTTTTGAATGATTAAATCAATGTATGAATGAATACATAATACTAATGACAATGTGTTTATATAGAGCTCAAAACCGACTTAGAAACCGACTAAGGATCGGATTCCACTAAACCACTAACCGACTTAAGTAATATCTTTGGACTTTCTTTGGGCTTTAAGTCCACTCGGTCGACCGAATATTTGGGCTCAAGTCGGCCGAGCCTTCAACTATACAGGCTCTGTCTTCTATCTTCTGCTTTGGGCTCTGCATTGTCTGGATCTTTAATTCCTTCTCCGTAGTCCGTCCATAATGCTCCTTTGTATTTATCATACAAAAACATAATTTGTAATACCAAATAATGCAATAAATCATCGAAATGAGAATAACGAATCGTAACTCGGGGTATATATAAATTAGGCATATTACGACTTATTATCCACTACATTAAAGCTCTTAAACTAGAATCGGGATAAAGATCATAGAATAGCGGGTACAATTTGACCGTCATCAACAAGCGACACCACTATGATCACCTCGGGATTAAGGTTGATCCATATATGATCATCTAATGATTTAATAAGATTCCTCGATTACGGAATTATACCGAGAAATCTGATTAAATCGGTCGAGTCGTACATGAATGCCATCATATATAAATGCCCGTGTAGGTACCCTCTGCCGATAGTCGAGATAAGACTATCACACCACAAGGTGTTAGGCGCATTATTGGGGTTTTAATCAAGAGACCACTAAGCTCGATTAAGTTCACCACGGACTAATGATTTAAGCATATCTCCACTAACTCAATCCTCATGTGTAATCCATACTGCTTTGAGTTAAGTGATTACATACAGATATACTTAGGGTTTGCGGCGATGTATTACTTTACAAGCACAAAGCAAGTAACTAAGATGAGATAAATTATGTCATCCATTATTAAAAACAATTACACAAATTGTCTTTCGGGCCACTACACCTAACAATCTCCCCACTTGCGAAATGACAAGCAGCGATTGTTTTTAGAGCACACCCTTTCTCTTCTTATTCACAACACTCTCCCACTTGCTCTGCAAGCGGATGAGACATATTCATCAATGCCGTACCCTCCAAGCACTCGACTTGGTACAGCGATTAGTTAGGTTGTCGACTCAAGGCGATCTTTAGGATTGAAGCGTTGCGGTCCTTCCAATCGAGGCGGTACTCCTCTCAATATGATTTTGACTTCTTGTGACTAAGAAGATCCTTCTAAGCTATCTCTTCCTTTGTTTTCCACGATGAAGTGATATCGACACCGGACACGGAATTACTCCGGACCAAAAGAAATTCTAAGCACTATGAGTAAACAGAGCCGAGATCAACAATGATCATCCTTAATCGACTACAAGTCGAGAATCGAGTGTAATCAACCATATTCAAGTTTGCACTGAATATACAAGCATATGATTCTCGTTCTCTAAAGATACTTGAGGGCGTGCTAAAGCGCTACTTATTGCTCAAATCCAAGATTCGATTGCAATTGACTCATTTTAAAGTGACTTGCCCTTATCCCGGAGAGACTACATCCCATTCTCTCTTTATCCGAAGATTTGGAGAATCATTCACGAGAGGTAGGGTAGGACTACTCTCGATGAATGTTGCAACCGTATATGCATAATCATCTTATTCAATAAGATAGGTGGGATAGCCAATGACTCATTCTCGTGAATTTGACCAAATCAAATTCTTAAAATATAGTCAATTCTCTCATCGGAGAATCTAGGCGTGTCGATTTCCGACTTGAGATAGCACACCCATATTGATTCCAACCGTTTGATGTTATCATTCATGAACACTAATACTACTACTTTACGATATTGATATCCGAGTCTACGAAAGACTTATCAATATTGCAGTCAAGTCCACATATTAAAAACATGTGACTTTAAATGACCGAGAGGTTCTCTTAAATCCACAAAGGATATAAGACCGCCAGTTAACTTTGCCATTTGTTTTAACCAAGACCATACATTTCGAATGAATCCGGACTCCGTTTTTGGCAAGAAAGTCTCGAGGAATCACCCACATTTTACGCTTTCTAACGAAATCTAGCAAGGCGAGTGGTGAGAGAGTTCAAGGTGCAGTTAACTCTCTACTGTCGAGGGAATCACCACTATACCACTCGAACTTATTTGAAAGTTTAAACTTTCCTATTCATTCGACTCTTTTCAATGTATATCCAATTGCTCCCAATAGGCACTGAGACACTCGGTGGTTCTCGAGTGCGAGCGAGAACAAGAGTACCAAAACTCCATTTCTGAGGGTTAAGGCTTTCAAACCAAACTACATGATCGAGAATCTATCTGACCCATCAAGAGCCATAGGTTATCAATCACCCTATGATTGTAAAGTCCACCAAACCATAATGGGTCAGCGGTTAAACCATACTCCCAATGTGTTTTGGGTGGATTGACATTACGATCTAGTAGTATTTATCGGTGTAATCACCAACAACCGATGTTGGGCGTGAGTGCGATTAAATCGAGATAGTAACTACCTTTGGGTAACCGTACTCAAGGTTTAAGGCTACATTACTTATAGATTCTATCGAGAAGGCTTGTGATAGTTACGATTTCAAGAATCTTAACCAACCTTCACTCGTCACATTAAGACATTTTACAAACATTCACAATCTGAGCGTATCGCAAAATCTCGATCCTACCTTCAAGCATTAAGTGCTAAATGCCTACATTCACGGAAGTGGTGTGAACCAAATTCACTCTTATCCATAAATTCACTAGCATCTTCTAGGTAGACTTCTCGGTTTACATAATAATGTTAACCGTTATTTTTGCAACCAATTATCTTAATCGAGTTTAGCGATTGTATTGTAGCACATCAATAACTATATAGAGGCAAGTCTATGGTTTCTTCCTCGGTGAAAAACATTCCACTAGGAAGCGGGCGAGCATCGAGTCCCAACTATCACGATAGCCTATTCCGAGCATGGAATACTCTATTCTCTGCTAAAATCAAAGACTCCTCCTCGTATTCTTTCGATAAACTAAATCGCGTTTGAGTAGTTATCGGACAAAATGTCACCACCCAAAATCTCCCGCTAGCTTGTATCTCTCCACTAGACCCGAAGGTTATGATGAACAAGCTATGTTACCTCTTCAAATCTATTACCCTTTCCCAATTGAAAGGAAGCTTAGTCATTGTTCCTTTAAGGCAGTGTTCGAGGCGGGAGATAGGAATCACCCTTAGCCGAGTCATTAGGTCTTATCTACAGGATATATGCACTAATTAATAGATTTTGAAGAATCGTTTATCTTAATCTGAAACCATTAGCCTATAATAGTTTAAGGCGTGTTACATATACCTTTTCAACATTTCCTAGTGGTTACGACTTTATCAAACAAAAGTCGAGTCTCGGATTCGTACTACAAATGTCATTTTCACTTTTTATGAGGCAACAATATATCGAGTTGAAAGTGAATCCATACATTTCAGCGAATACGTAAGCGAGAAAAACAATTTTTACGTGATATTCAAGAGATAGCATCGAAATTCATTTCCTTATATCACTCCCACTATTCTATTGAAATTACTTCCCATTGTTACTCTATTAATCGTTAATTCAAAGCTCTCTTGTTCTTCCAAAGAACTTAGCTCGAGTCGAGTTACTCGGTTAAGAAAGTCGCTAATGATTCATTGGTTAGTGATCGAAATCACTTTCCTTATCCTATACTTTCTTTAATTAATATTTCGGTTTAGCCTCGATCTTAGTTTAGATGATTAACACTTGTAGACATTTTTCCCATTCTTGACTTTCCTTAAAAGCAAATAGTCTTGAACTAGCGATTCGTTTGAGTAGACACTCTTGGTGAGCGTGGGATGTCTAATGAAAGTGTTACCTAGTGGACTAATTTTCTAATAAATTAGAAAAACAACATAAGATTAAAGCTCCACTAGTTTATCGAGTTCAAATACCGTCTAACTAGCGGCACTTTAATTTATGATTCTATAATTTTCTATTAGAAAATTTCTCGTGTAGACACTACACAATTAAAATTCACTAGAAGAATTTTATCGTCCCGATCATCTTTCAAACTAACTATGGTTGTCTCTCATTCAACACAGTGGCAGTGATGACATACTTATTTATGTCACTTAAGTCTTGAAAAGGCTCAAGAGAAATATCTCTTACGAAAAATTAATCGCATGTAAGATCATTAAGTACAGCGTTCTAGTTACTTACCACTTTTACTTGAAGTCATTACTAGTCAATTTTACACTTTGCGATCTAACACCACAGAGAGATATGTATAACGATTTGTAAATAAAATTAAGGAAAATAAATCCAAATCATACACTACTAATAAATATTAGGAACATAAACTAAGTACTTATAGTCTATCCTACCGTTCAAGGATTTAATCTAATGCCTCAGTGCCGCCTTAGGATAGGTCAAAGAGGTTTCGATTAATATTGAAGATCAGTTGAGAATCGAGACATCTCATTTGTGATGCGTCAATCACCTTTCCTTTTCAGCCAAGGTACTACCAAAAATACCACTTTATGAGTGTGACCTCTTTGTCTCATTTTTAGGTAGACCCAGTGTGCCATGCCAGGGTCGGTCGGTGACCAGCGAGTACCCAAAATCCTATCCTTTCGGAGACCAAGCCTTGAATTTTGATAGCGGTGAAGGCCTTCCTTGAGGGGCGAAATCAAAGCGACACGGCGTCACCATTCTCTCGCGTTGCTTGTGTCAGCGATAGAGGCCGTGGAGTCGGCTATCACCTCTCCCGCTCCCGCTCAATATTTTGAAAAAAGTGGAGGTTTCTTGATCGCGTTTTTGGACTTGATGTTACATTAAGGAACAATAAATCATAGGCCCGAATGTTGTTGGTTGCGTGGGGTAGCCCACCCGACCTATTCGTTGAAACATATGTGGCGTCGGACGGGTCAAGACTAGGGAGCTCCGTTGAGCCGTAGTGGCACCGGATGGATCGGCCTTGCCGGACCCCGTTGCAAGCGCCACGCGTGGAGGTGAAGTCGATCGAGCCGTAGCTCTTTGTTGACCACCCAACCGTGGTTAAACCACTTTCGAACCATGTTTGCCGGCCGTGATTATCAATCCTTAAACATCAAACTTTCACGTAGACACTCTACGGAATAAAAGCGTAATCTCGTCTAGGTAAGGTGGAATTCATAGAGAATCCAACACGCTTAACCACGAGGTTTGGGATTTACTCTTATGCTTTGTGAGTGAGATTCACGAGAATCCATCACCCAACCTCGGCGATTGAAAAAACCCGTGTTCCTCTGTTTTTACCTAATTAGTTTGTAATTAATATCAAACAATTAATTAAAACTAATTGCGTGTTTTATACATGCCTAACTAATTCCTCGAATTAATTTCTACATGTATGCATATGGGTGAAATTCATGATATGATGCATGTCATGGCAATTTTCGGTTTACACATACAATCTAAACATGTATACTAGTGCAGAAATAAACATCAAGATGGACCCGTTGGCACCACAATATCTAATCTATTTAGAAAATAAAATAAAACCCTAATTTGTAGCTATTTAAAATCTTGACGGTCGGCAAAACAAGCGAACTTCGGATCGCGGCCAATTCGGATCATTCTTTCATTCCTCGGGCTACAATATGGTGTTGGATGGAGCTTTGACTTGTCAATTTTCTCGAGTGAGCAGCCCAACTTGCTGCTTTGAATCGACTTTTGGCGGCGCATCGAGAGACTTCCGAGGCCGATCGTGGATCGAGATGAATCGATCGACACTGAATTTTTATTCCCGTCAAAAACTCCATATTCATTGATCGACCGGTTGGATTTCCATTTCAGCGGTCAAAACTCTCGAGAAAGTCGAGGAAGTCACGGTAGGGTTTACGTGAATCCTGCGTTTTTACATTCTGGTGAGCTTCCTTGCGACACGAGCGGATATTAAAAGCGAACTCCGATCAATGCCAAATTTTGTGAAATTGTTCATCATCTTCCAATCTTGATTCGACCGGAGGGATAAATCGTTTCAACGGCTCGATCAGCGGGAAAAATGAAATAACTAGACATTTACTAAGCAGATCTATTTTACGGAAATTAAAATTGCTGATAAAATAAATTACATAATTTCCTATCTTTGCGTATGAAGCAATTTTAAATCGTTTATATGAGTTTCTAAATAGATCTAGCAATTATGATGCCAACCCCAATCCATCTCTTCAACCATAGCAATTAATCATTATCAAAGCATAAGACAATAAATAAAATTTACTACATGCAATTCCACTCCTTTAAATCGTTTAATTATGATTATGACTATATAAATCGTGGAACACTGGCTCTACCACATGAAGGATTTGATTCCATATGCGTGAAAATCAGAAATACTCGGTCATCGAGGAGATAGTGCCAATGAGAAGTGGCTTGGAACACATATTTAAGTGAGCCGTAACTAACACGTCAAACCTCTACCTCGAGACAAGAAGCACCCTGTGATCGCACCGAGGATTAAGGTTGATCCATATATGATCATCTAATGATTTAATAAGATTCTCGATTACGGAATTATACCAAGAAATCTGATTAAATCGGTCGATCCTACATGAATGCCATCATATATAAATGCCCCGCGTAGGTACCCTCTACCCGATAGTCGGATAAGACTATCACACCACCAAGGTGTGCAGGCGCATTATTGGTGATTTAATCAAGAGACCACAAACTTCGATTAAGTTCACCACGTAGTAACATTTTAAGCATATCTCCACTTAACTCAATCCTCCGTGTGTAATCCATACAATTGAGTTAAGTGAATTCTGTCTGAGATATACTTAGGGTTTGCGTGAGTGTATTCTTTCAAGCACAAAGCAAGTAACTAAGATGAGATAAATTCTATCATCCATTATTAAAATCAATTACACAAATATGTCTTTTGGTATTTCTACACAACAACAACACACCTAAACAAATACAATATAGGAAAACCGTGAGCACACTTTGAACAAATCTGATATAAGAGAAGCAAAGTTAAAAAAATAAATAAAAAAAAAAAAAAAAAACCACAAAGATGAAACATTGGCAAGTATAGGTAGATATAACGAAGCGAGGCATTTGAAATCACGGAAGAAAAAAATATTTTTTTGGTGTCTTGCGTCTCGGTATGCAGAGGGCGCCATGCGTAGCACAATATGGTGAAAATCACTTCTTATATATAGGTGTAGATGTAGAATGAGGAGAGCCCGTGAGCAGCGGCGCGCGAGCAAAATCTGATATAAGAGAAGCGAAGTTAAAAAAAAAAAACAACAACAACACAAAGATGGACGCGTAGCGAGTATAAGTAGATATAAGCGAGATACTTGAAAATCGGGATAAAAAAATTTTTTTTGGGTGCCACGTGTCACCCATGATGGCTGCCACGTGGCACAATATGGTGAAAATCACTTCACTTCTTATATATAGGTAGAGATATTATATAAAGTCAATAAAATAATAAATAATAAACTTGGACAGATGCAATAGCCAAACAATGCCCAATATTAATAATTGACCTTACCATGTACAGAAACACAAACGTGCTTGTCAAACATTGATAGCTACCGGAAACTGAGAATGTGCAAATTAATCAATTAAAGCCCAAAATTGCAAAACTGATCTCAACATTTTGGTCACCCAATATATATATATATATATATATATATATATATATATATATATATATATATATATATATATTATATATATATTTATTGTTAGAGCAATTAATAAAAGATACATATTAAACAATAAAACAAATATGCCTGTAACCAAATCTTATTTAGTTATAAGGGCATAAAATTAGTATACGAGACCAATTTACCCTCATTTAACATATACTACTGAAATAGGCGCGAATTCTCGGCTTTATAAAACAAGTGCAGCAGGTTGTATTGGCTTTTTTTTGCTTTTATTATTTTTGAATTTCTGAATCTAAAAGCTATATATTTTTAATTTTCTGTATGCTAAAAAGTTGTTGTTGTTGTTGTTGTTTTTTTTTTGTCGATGACCATGGCGCGATCATTAAGCTCTGCGTTCATTGACCAGCGCGCGATCGTTGATGGCGGGAAGCGTTGACCACCGCGTGACGCGTTGACCAGCGCGATCATTGACCATCGCGATACAATGACCATCGCGATATAATGACCACTACGATGCATTGACCACAGCGATTCGGTGACCACCGCGCGCATTGACCACCCGATGCATTGACCATCCCGATGCATTGACCACATGACGCCGCGGCGCATTGACCACCCACGATGCACGACTCATTGACCACGCGATCATTGACCACCCGATGCATTGACCACGCGTCACGAGACTCGCTGATGAAGTGACACCGTGGCGCTGAAGCGGACGCGCGATGAAGTGACACCACGACGCTGAGACAGCGATGATCACGAGCAGCATGATGAAGTGACACCACGATGCGAGAGACACCACGATGAAGTGACACGCGATGCGGGGACACCCGCGATGAAGTGACACCCGTATTGCGAAACACCCGTGATGAAGTGAAACCGCGATCACGGATTCTCTAGCGATGAAGTGACACGC